>NW_010729076.1:8674842-8698129 GCF_000365185.1 Nelumbo nucifera | reverse complement strand
CTAAGAGAGTCACCTTCTCCAATAGGGCCAGAGAATAAAGCAGTAACAATCCCTTCCTCATTCCTGAAGACTCCTCCAATCCCAGAGGGCCCTGGGTGCTTACACTACTGCCATCAAAATTCAGCTTTATAAAGCCCGAGGGGGGAGGGGACCAGAACGGACAAAGAGTTCTCTTACATCTAGCAGTGAAAGCAATCTCTTTCCAGTTTCTTAGCAAGTCATCCATAGGATAATCTGAAAACAACTCCAAAGATTTTAGCCAGTGGACCGCTCTTATAAGGATTCGATCTAACAAATCTTCCAAAGTTTTTTCTTTGTCAGAAAATATGCGTGAGTTTCTTTCTTCCCACAAAGACCAGCAAACCGCTGCCCTAATATACCTCCACATAGTCTTCCCTCGCTTCTTAGGCCAACTGAAAAAAGGAGGAGAAAACAAACCTTGGACAGTCTCCGGAGGATACCAAGAACACCCAAAACGGGAGAAAACCCACTCCCAAACAGATTTAGCAACCTTACAAGAGACCATGAGGTGGTAGCCAGATTCCTCATCAGCTTTACAAAGAGCATATCTATTAGGAATTACTTTCTCTTTTATTGATATTGGTCTGAATCCCACATCTAGGGAAGTTTCTGTCTGGCATATGCAAAACCTTCTTATCCCTTTTGTTTATTATACCCTGGCGGTGTTGTTGAATTCCCTTTCTTCGGCCCTAAAAGTTTCATTTTTCCATCAAGCCTCTCTTGTGTCAAGGTCCCAAATCATATTTTGAGGTTTCAGAGCTTTTATAAAATTCACCATTTTATTTGAACCAAATAGCTGTCTCTTCATGATAAATGATATCCTCCCAAAACTCAGTTATTGCCTCCTTCACAAAGGAGGTGTTCAAATGATCTTTATGGACTGTATTTGAGAAGATTGTTCCTGGTGGCTGGCTACAACCCTAGAAGACAGCATGGAATGCTGACATTGACAGCATCAAAATTGGGAAGTATAAAGCTGAAGTTTGATAGTAACCTTGGCTCTTGAGGGCTGGATACTTTAGAAATTGGGTGGGAAGTGTCCTGCTTGCCTTCTAACAGGAGTTTAAGTTGGTCTGTTGTTCAGGTTGGGTTGACTTGGTTGTTGGAAGGAGATTACCAGGTTGTTATTGGATGGTTATCCTCAAGGGAAGAAGGCCTCTTGCTCCTTTAGCAACCAAATGAACTGTGTATGGACCCCTATTTCCACCAACAGCCTTGCTGACTCTAGCAAGGACAGGGTTGACTATAAATTACAATAAACTTGGGCTTGGAATCAAATGCTCTTATGGAAAGTACTTAGTAACTTTTTAGGTTGGGGTAGGGGTAGGGGTCATGCACACGATGCCCTTCTGTGCTCTCTTTTACTTGTGTGTGCTTCTCATGAGTGGTTATGTTTTGTTCAATCCCTGACTTAGAATTAGTTAAATTTTTAGCCTCTTTGTTGTTCCATACCAACAAGTAATCCATGAAGTGCAAAATGTCTTGTTTTCATTTGCCAGTCTCATGAAAAATCCATGAAGTGCAAAATTTTAGCTTATCTGTAGCCGAGCTAGTGATCTTTAATTTTCAGAGTTTTACTAGAAATTTGGATGTATTAGTCTGACACATTTTTTTCATATGTTTTGGCATCAGGCCCATCCTTATTTCTTTCAAGTGAGAGCTGCGGAGAATAGCAGGATGCGGACACAGTAAAAAATGCCTATTGAGGATCTACATTTCATATAAACTTGGGCCAGATGGTGCTGTTGATTTGTGATTTAGCCTGCTTTACCAGTTACCATTATATGTTTACATAAAGCGTGGCGGCTGTGTTCCAGTTGGAGGCAGTTATTTACACATGAGTTTTTATTTAATGGTCTCGTGTTCAACTCTCTTCGGTCTGTTTGAGAGGTTATGTTGTATCCCTGCTCAAGGTTTTTAGTGACAAATTTTATGATAGTTATATACAATCTACTTTAGCTGGCTTTTAAGCAGTAGTGGAATGACCTCTACTTGATAAATTTATTCTGTGCACTCCAACTTCAAGAGCCAAAATAGCGGTGTTTCTCCCAAGTGATCAACCATTCAAAGAGTCTTTTTCTGAAAGAGATAATCAACTCCATGTCCTAATAGCATTCAATCATTAAAAGTTTCTGAAAGAGATATCTTTTGCATTGATGATTAAACGATCCTGCTAACATTACTATGTCTTGAAACCGCAATTTTCCAAATCGACAAAGGACCGGGCCTTCTAAAATCCTGATATTTATGTTCAAAATCCCTACAAGGCCACAACCACGACAATGGGTCTTTACAAAGTTCAGTTATTGATTGAATTTTAGGATACAATATGTAGTGCACAAGTTATTAGATAAATTATTGAAATTCACAAATCCTACAAATGCATTGAAAATACTAAATCTAAATGACTACAAGGTATTTTTTGGCACTACAAGTAGGATATAAATACATAAGAAACACATTTTAAATGTTTGTGGAATGTGAGCTACTAGGACTGCAAGTCAGGTTGCGCAATTAATTGAATTTCAATTATATCATTCTCAGGCTTGTTCAGGTTAGGGTCCGATCTCTATTGAAAATTTAACAAATTTGTTGCACTTCACCCCTAATTGAAACATGCATGTATACATTAGAAAACCAACATAAATTTTAATAATACTTAAAAGTATTAATTTTGAAGTATATAAAATTAGGCTTAGGGTTAAAAACTTAAAATTGAAACCTTCGCCATTTAATTTGAAGTTATCGCGTGTAATGGTGGGATTTGCACTTCTTGTGTGAGATTTGGGTTCAAATCTCTACATCTGCTTTTTTTTTTTTAAATAAAAGAAGAGTAGCCATAGTTTTTTTTTTTCTTTTTTCCTTTCTTTTTTGGGTTTTGGGGAGGGGGAGGGTAAAAGACTTAAAGTGACCCTGGGCGTTCATTAATTGACTAAACATACCCTTAAGTTTTCCGAATAGACTTAGCGTACCTTATTCCAGTTAACATAAACGAAAATAATAAAAAGACGATTGTACCCTTTTGTTGCAAAACACGGTCTTCCCCATTTGTCTGCAACATCTTGCCGTAGTAGATGCTAATGCTGGTACAATATACTGTTGGTGATGCTGAGAAATGAGAACTACAATATATCTTTCAATCTGAGTTATGTTTATAGTATACATGGGAAAATGCCTGCTCTCACCTTCACATGATGTACATGTGGGTTCAAGACCGGGATTCATGAGCATCTTCGTTGAATGGTTCAATCCTCACCATTTTATTGTTTACACCCTTAATGGTTTCTTGGGTCCAGACCTGGGTTTGTTCTTAGAGTGGATCAATCCTCACCCTTGTATTTGGGTTCTCTGATCATGGATGCTGATGTAGGGTAGCCCGGCCCAGCCCACGAGCGCCAGACTTGGGGCTACGATTCAGCACAGCGGAGGCTACCTTGCTCCTCTCATACGGAGCCAACAGCAGAGTGCCCCTGCGTCCCTGCAATGCTTGCTGATCGCCCTCGTACGACATTCATCGGGGGCGTCCATCTCCACCTACCTCCCAGCAGCTCAAGTATAAATACGAGGTGCCCCCCTCTAGGTAAAGGATCCCTGAATTCCAGCTCTAGCTCTACTCCTAAGAGGACTTAACTCCTGGGAGCCTAGTGCCTACGAGTGCCCTCTTTGGCACCAGATTCCATTCCTCTTGCCCTCGTACTAACTTGACCATTGGAGCCTCTGCCTTGGGTTCCCACCCGAGGCCTCTGACACTTTTTGTCTTGCAGTACCTTGGATTTTAAGGGACTTCGCCACTTAGTCAACAGCCCTCGGCCATAAACACTTGACTCCAGTATTCAAAGAGAACAATCCGCCTCGGCCTACAGTCCTCAGCCTTGGCATACCTCCTCTGAACCCTCAAAGCCTTTGGCCAGCCTTCAGAGCTCGAGAGCGAATTTATCTTGTTGCCCTTGGCCAAACCGGGTAGCAACAGATGCCATCCACCAACCCTTCTACATCTTATCCCAAGTTTTCCCTTGTCATTGTTGTAGAGTTGACTCGTCAGGGTTTTTCTCTAGAAGGCTTCCTCGGTTCTTTTATTGAGGTCAGTGTCTGAAACTAACTCTAAGAAACCTAAATAACTCCTAAACATTTTCTCTCTCCATTTGGACCATATAATTTATGCAATAGCAATTTGTTACTAGCTCTTGAATTCTGGAATTAAATAAGTTGGGTTTTGGGAGATGATATTAAAATAGGGATGACAGGAAACAATAGAGAGATGGGACTGTTAGGAGCCATACATACAACAATAGACGAGAAGCAGGTGAGGAAGAAAAAGAAAGAAAACAGATCAGGTATATACGGGGACTTGGGAATCATTGAGAGAAGAACGTTAAAACAGGGATGCTCCGGTTTTCTTTTGAAGCTAAGACAGGGATATTTTTAATGATTTTCTTTCTAATCTAGATTTACATATACATAAATTTCACCTTTCAGAAGATAAAAACTAATCACTGTTCAAACGTGATATATAAATAGGATTCCTTGATTGCAAGCATCATCAGTGAGAGAAATTTTCTTATATATATATATATATATATATATATATATATATATATATATATACATTTGAAATTGAAGCAAGCTCTGGTTTTTAACAAATTTGAGAAAAGAGTCTTGAAAAATTTAGTGTCTAATCGCAAGCTTGAAAACAAAACAACCTCAGATTCTCCAATGCAAGTTTTACTGGTTCTCGTTAGTTTACTCTTGAGAAATTTGGGTTCAGAATCCTGGAAGGAGACGAGAAAGGAGCTAATATTTTCCTGCATGTACCATACAAGGAGAGGAGGGCCTAATCACATGGGAGAATAGAAAGGGTCAAATAGGGTTTTTGAAATTTTAAACAGGTCACTGGTCTGGTCACATGGCAGTTACATTGAAACGCCATATAACTTTCACTAACGGAAATAATTGATACAGTAACGTGCATTAATTAGGGATTCAATTTGTGGACAGGTAATTAAAAATTTGAAAATGTACCGCAATACATACGTTATATTGGTCTTTATGTATTGAACAACACATTGGATACAGGTAGAATCGCACGAAATTTCATCCATTCTACCTGTGTAATGTATGTTGATCCCATTGGAAACCGATACTATGCACCATGTATTGGGTTTGTCGTATCAATATTTAAACCTTGTTTGGAACTTGATAGTTGTTTAACATGCTGTTCTAATTACAGTTTATCTAGAGAGAGTCATTCCTCATTCCATTTCATGGTTGTGTAGATTGATCAGTTGATGCCAATTATTCTCTTATTTTGTTAGTTTTGAAATCCCCCCAAATACATATATTGTTTCAATTATAGTGTTATAA
Source organism: Nelumbo nucifera (assembly GCF_000365185.1). Next base: position 8,692,747 of record NW_010729076.1, on the reverse strand, counting down.
GGCATTAGGTCTGTCTCATTCAACAACCTTAAGCGTAGTAACCTGCAAAGCATGCAGCAGAGTATCGTCTGACTACTGATCTTCAACACCCAAAATCATAAGATGCCAATCCTTGCAGCTCTGGTCCATTAAGTCTGCTGTTGTTCTCAAAGCTGAAAGAAAATAAAGGAACACAAATAGCTTAGTTCATATTCACAGAAAGAAAATTTGGATTACATTAGAAAGCAAGTTTGAAATGCATTTTTGGATAATATTGTGTCAGAAAGAACGGGAAAAGATGCATTTTGGGCAAGAACTATGTCTTGCCCCATGATATTGTAAGGAGAAGGGAAATTAAATAAATGAGGAAATATGCTCCCAAGTTGGAAAATCCTCCATAATCCATACACATGGGTGTAGACTTTTAACATCTAAATAGTAAATATGTTCAGGTTGGAAATTCCTCTGCAAGCATGAATAGATGCAAATAAAGGATGGATTATACATCACCATTGCCAAAAGAATTTACAAAAAGTAATTATAAACACGTGAACATTCATTTGAGTGCCTTTACATGGTAATTCACTTGATAGATGCACAGTTGCAGAGATAAATGGGGAAGGGATATTCATAATTTAGGCTTGATATATAATCAAATCTTTCTCAAACAAAGCTACATCTGTATAACTAATTTCACATATTTCAGAAGATTTATCAAAGCATCACTAGCTGGACCTCGTGCACCGGCAATACTCAGACAGAAAATGCAATTAAATCTTCTTTAATTTTTAAGTTATAAGATGTATACAATAGATCAAAATGACATACTTATGTAAGCACACACACAAGTTTACACTGACATCTGATGGTTGAATGAAAAAAAAGGGCAATATTGATAATATCCTACAATGAAGACATCCTCCCACCCATTTGATGTGCCTTAGCATAAAAAAATTGACATTTCTATGCCCACCACCTTGTGCACCGTTAAATACAAAAAGATAGGAACTATTGATCTTTGTACAAGTACCAACCAATGCACGGTTGAAACTTGAAACAAAAGACATTAGGCTGACTGCCAGAGTCTTAACATCATTTATGTTTGTAGTGATCATCCCTTTGGGTTGAGAAAGCGCTGTGGAATTGTGTCCTAACCTAATCACTAACAAGATCAGGACATAGTTTTTTTCTTATAATTCTTATTGTTCTTCATATCACCTCAAGATGATGAATATTTCCTGGACCTATCATTTCAAAACAAAAGGAGTGTGAGTATTCTTGAAGTGTGGTCTGATCTTCAATATTCTCATTTTCTTGTGATGTGCCATTGGGACATCACCATCTACTAACATATGCAGTAATAAACCTTCCTGTTATCCTGATTTGGGTGTTTGAGATACCATATCCTCATCAGTGTAAGATTCTAAGAGAGAGAGAGAGAGAGAGAGAGAGAGAGAAGCAACAGCACCTTTGGATGGGGAAGGTCGCAAACGGCCCGTCGGTTGGAATTGTTCCGCAGAGATTGTTGTTTGAAACATCACTACAATGGAAACAAATCCGTTCAAGATAGAAAATGGAACTGAGAAAAATAAGAAAAGAAAATTAAAAAAAGCAAAGCTTATTTCTCTATACATACAAGATTTTGAGGTTTGAAAGGGCTGTGAGTTCTCTGGGGATGGGTCCTGTCAGCTTGTTGTTGTTCAGACGTCTGTACCATCAAGTTCAACCAAGGAGAAAGGTTAAAACCTTTTTTTTTCCGAAATTTGTTACCATATCGCGGAGTTGAAACAATTCACTACTAGTAATCAATAATCCAGGCAAAACAGAGAAACCAAACTTACAGGAACTTAAGTGACTTCAACTGGGAGAAAGACTTTGGGATCTTTCCTTCCAATTTGTTGTCATATAAATCCATGCTAACAAGGTTCTTCAGTTTACCTAATTCCTTTGGAATTTTCCCTTGGATGTTGTTCCTATAGAGCTCCCTGTAATTGATGGAGAAAGTCTACTCTCAATTACTTAAAATTACGAAAGAAAGAGATGGCGAGGTTTGAGCTTATTCGCCTAATGAAAACATAAAACTCAAAGATAATGAAAAATAAAAAGTTGAGCAATTGCCCCACTAGTCCAAGAGGTAAGGGAATTACAGGTACTGGAGATACTTGAGATCGCCGAGCTCTGGCCCCAAAGTACCAGAAATATTACAATTACCCAGATCCCTGCTCACATGTAACAAGGAAAAGAAAAAGAAAATAACCCAGCAAGAAGAATAAGAGGAGAGAGAGAGAGAGAGGAGTAAGGAAAGAAAAACTAAAAAGAATTTAAGCTTACAGTCGGATAACATGATTGTTAGAGTCGCAGGTGACATGAAACCAGGTGCATGGATTGACCAGAGACGGGTCCCAGCTTTGCAGAACATTTGTGGGATCCGAGAGCCTGCTTCTTAAGGCATGAAGAGCATTTCCTGATTTTTGTTTAGTTTAATCACGAAGAACCACTAAAAGAACTTAATATAGATAAAAGAAATTAAATAAAAGCAAGATAAATCTGCTAGCCCCAAAAGAAGAGGGTGGGGGAGAGAGACAGAGAGGAAAGAAAAAGAAACTCGGAAGTCATAAAATTACCTTCGGAATTGGTTGAGATGGCTGGAGAAACAGCGAAGTGAAAGGCAAGCAAGGAGAGAAGGAAAGAAAGAGCCATCGACAAAACAAGAAGAAGATGAGAAGAGGAACAGAGGAAGAGGACCCAACTATTATGTACGTATGAGACCTGCTTCTGCTGCTGCTGTGTAAGAATGAACGGAGAAATTAATTAAAAAATGCTGAAAGAAAGTCCTCACTATGGTCCCCACTCCCCAGAGTAAATGGTCAACGAATTCGATCGAGTCCAGTAGAGAGAGAGAGAGGGGACTTGGTTGGGAATGAAAAGTCAGTCAGTGGGTCAGGGTGACGCTCAGTCGTAACTCGTAAGATAAATTTTGCTGCGTCATGTGGTATGTGGAGCCCCTTTACTTACGGCATCAATAAAAAATAATTGCATCAAAATCAAATCAACACAAAATTTTAAATTTGGGCTACAAAAAATGTGTCAAAGAACTACACTTGAGCTTTCAAATAACGTACTTGACTCATATGGGATGGGTTATTCAAATAAGGCACGAAGGTAAATTTCTCAAACCTCCCCTCAAGTTTCTGTTCGTTTCTGAAGAAATTGGTAATTGCAATAATCTCTCCTCAATTTTATGAAACATTCTCTTCCAATCCTCTAACGAGAGGCATAAAATATTCCATATCTATCTTAAACCTCCCTTCAACTAAAATGTTTGTTTTTCAAATTTTTTCTTAATATCAATCGCTATCTTAAACCCTTTTAATTTTATTTCTGATTTATTTTTCAAATTTTCTTTCATATCAATCTCTCAAAACTAAAGCTATAACTTTAAACTCTTTGTCTTATTGTTGATAAAGTTTTTATTATTTTTTATGTAGAAACCAGTTTTAATAGTAATTGCAACTTTATCAAAAAAAATTCAGGGGAAGTGATTGTAATTTAGGGGTGAGCAAAGAAAATCGAAAAATCGAACCGATCGAAAAAATCGACCGAAACTAAACCGAAAAATCGATTAACCTAACCAGCCAGTTCGATTTCGGTTTGGTGTTTTAAAAAACCAAAGGTACTGATTCAGTTTCGGTTAACCAATATAAAAAACCAGTGGTTAACCGAATTGACCAGTATACATATATTTCTATATATTTTATATATTTTTTTTATATTATAAATTAATAAATATATATTTATAATATATGATACATTATTTATTATTTAAAATATAATATTATATATATTTATAATTTTTATTATATATTTATATATTTTTTTATAATATATTGTAAAAATTAAAAAACCGAAAAATTGATGAACCAAATCGACGGTTAACTGAACCAGTCAACTGATTGATCGATTGGTTTCGATTCGATTTCGATTACCGATTTTTAGAAAACTGATAGTACTGATTCAATTACGAAAAAAAACCCACGGTTCGATTTTAACCGAACCATGAACACCTCTATTGTAATTACCAAACTTCAATGGAGATTTCAGCAATGATCAGAAACTTCAGGGGATCTTTCAACAGTTTACCCTAAAAAACTAAGACAAATAAGATGATGTACCAAATAACACAAAATCTAAGCCATTAAAATAGTATCTTGAGCTTAATCAACTAATTCCAACCATTGAAATGATACACCAAGATTTGGCTTGATCTAACCCACCCAATTGGTGTATCCAATCCAACATTGCATCTTTGTTAGAATTGGATTTTTAATGGTCTCATGGATTGTTGATAGATTCAAGGTTTTGAAAATGGTCCTGAAAATGGAATCGCTTTGGCCACTGTTTTTTGCATCTGTGATTCAACCATCTGGATTGAATGGTTCGACCTATAATGTCAAAAATAAAATAAACATAAATATATTTATAAATTCTAAAAATATACATAAAATATTTAGAAATAATAAAAAATGTCATCAAAATTAAATAAATACAAGATAATGAGACATATCAGGTCAGATCTGGGTTTTAAAAACCTGTTTGATGCCCCATATACCATAACATATGACCCTTAAACCGCTGTATGGTCGAATGGTTTAACAGTTTGACTTCTCGAGTTAGTGGTTTCTTTGAAATCTAATCCAAAATCAGACTCGGAATCATGACGGACTCCTGGGTCCAACAGTCGAACTGTCCGATCCAATTCAATTTTCAAAACAGTGCAATGATTAGTATTTTTTTTTCAAAAATTTTGAAAAGTGATTATTTTGGCAACCGTTTCTTGGTTCTAACGGTTCGAGTGTTTAAGTCCAGAGTCCGAGTCTGACAACATTAATCCAATAAACCCAACAATTTAAGCTATCACAAAGGTCTAAGATTAATGAACCAATCTCAGACATCCAAGTGATATACCAAAGTTCCAACTAATTTGTTCTCCAAACAATGCACATAAAATCGACTCTATAAACTAGGTCATTAATTTGGTCTCCTAAGAGCAAAGGATAAATTTTGACCATCCGAGCAATGTACCACTATTTCAATTCATCCTGCCTATTCAAATAAAAACCAAAATTCATGAAAAATGTAAGCCAAATAAAATTATGTATAGAATAAGTCAAAGATCTGAGCCTTCAACATGACCTCTTTAGATTAATCACTTAATTTCAACCATCCAAATTATGTACTGAGATTTCATCTGTTTTAGCCTGTCCAAATGAAGCACCAAACTTGATTTATCCCATACAAATGAGGCACCAAATCAACAGAAATAAGCCATTAAAGTGGATTCTTGAGATCGGGGTTAAGCTCAACCAAAGAAATCCAGCCTATCAAAGTGGTTTGCTAGAGCAATGGGTTAATCTCACCCATGCAAATAACAAATTAAATTAAACCAAACATTTGGTTTATATAAGCAGTATCCATGAATAAATGAACCAATGGATTTTTATCTAATTTATCTTATAGAAGTTTCATAGGGTATGAAAGTGTCACACCCCGGACCCCGTTCAGTTTGGGAAGAGTGCAAAAACAAATATATACAGTGAGTTCGACTTCAGTCAGTGCAAGCCCATGCTCATATCTTTTGAACAGCCTCTTGTAATCGAATATCTCTCCATAAGATAAAGCACATAAGTGCGGATATATTCTCAATGGATGTTGCATTGACTGAAGCTAAACTCATATACAGTATAAAACCTTGTATACATGGTATTTGAAACCTTCCACTTGCACTTTACATATTGTATTTGAACTCTTACTAGCTAAGTTTATTTGCAAGTTTCATTTGTACTTGGGAGTGCAAATAGGCTGTGTAAATTCTGGTTTACTTTTTGGGTGTGTAGGAAGAGTTATGAAGAGAGTTATTTGTTTCTGTAAGAAGCAAGATATATAGGGCGTTTGAAACCGAGGGAGTTTATTAAACAAACGCTGCCACTTAAACATCACTTCGGCATTTCTCCCATTATGTGAACCCGTACACATAGGGACTTATAAAAGTAGGCTTCAGTTTATACGTACCCTACCATTGAGGGAAGCTTCATTTTGGTGCTTTCACCAACGCAATAGGTTCATTATTGTTTTTTTCGGTTTTCTAAACAAATCAAGTACAAAACATTTAGTCAATAAATGTCCACGGTTCCAAATACATACATAGTGATTCCCACTTTATACAGGAAAGAATTGAAGTATAAAAAAAAAATTATGCAAATTTTGCATCAATATTCTAAATGCAAAAAATACAAATTTTGTATTAGATAGAAATCTAAATCATAGTTACAAACGAACATATGCAAAACTAAACTGGACAAAATTTGTATTTCCATTCAGATTGTACTTCAAACAAACAGAACCTAAACAGCCTTGTCTTTCCTATTACGAGCCCCGAAGAATAGCATGTAACATACCATGTGCCAAATATGGTCGAGATTCGAGAACCATTGTTGGATGAATCTCACCTATGATGGAGCCTACGCGGTTACATCATAAGTCATCAAGATCACATGTAGACAGTTTTCTTTTCAAACCAAACGGATCCAAAGAAAATAAGAGCCCGTTTGGGATGACTTCCCATTGAGCCGATTCAGAGAAATTAGATAGCTTCATTTAAAAATCGATTTTATGGCTCATGTTAATCTATTTTCAGCTTTCTGAATCTTGACCATATATGACTTCATTATATTATGGGATTTTTGGTTCATGTACATCACCCCACAACGCTCCACAGCACATCCCCGCCGTACATTGAGAACATCTCCCAATACATGGCAGGGATGTGCTGTGGGGTGTCGTAGGGCGGAGATGTGAACTCCACTATAAGCTGCTGTGTGAAAACCCTCCCAAACAAGTGCCCTAATTTTTTATGTGAAAGAAAAAACAAAGAAGAAAACAATGTCAAGTCCCAGATCTAAAGCTCTTAAAATTGCTATTGGATCAGCTACCAATACATGGTCCCAACAATGTCCTAATCAGCCTTTACAGCCCTATGTTGTGAACATCTCCCATGGAGATGTAATGTTCCGATTGTGTGGCTATAGTGATCTATTGGGACAGTGTTGTGAGCGTATTATTGGTAGGTTCCTACCCCCTTAAAATTCAAAATGAGGCAAAAAAAAAAAGGATAAGTGGACTGCAACTTATCCCAAACCCCCTCCCTCCCACAAAAAAAAAAAAAATAGAGCAACTTAGAAAAAAAAAACGTGAAATTGATTGAATGGTGGGTCCCGAATTCCGGAATCAACGGATTAATCATAGAAGGGATGATCAGTAATGGTTACCGTATCCGTAGGACTAAAAGCTATGCCGCGTGGGGGCACAACCCCAACCCCAAAGAAAACAAAGGAAGGAAATATTCAAACAGGTGGTGGGACTCACCCAATGATAAGTCCCCATCATCAATCGGGGTGGGACTCACGCTCACCCCGATTCATCTATAGCTAGCCTAAATATACGACTTTCAGACAGTTTCACAATTAGGCCAAGCGATTATTTATAATGAAGCTTGACGACGGCTAGTACTAGGCTACGGCTCTTCCCACTACTGTGAATAATAAAATTCTGTATTCAGTAAAATATATAATGAGGCTAAAGTTTGTCTTGGATGACTGGCAGCAATTGTTTTTGAACTATATGATATACAGAGAAACGGCAGAAACTATATATGATGAAAGGATGATATTGATTGGACGATTCTATGTCTCTAACCATTAAAAAGAATATCCGTTTTTCTTTTTTCCGATTATGAGCAATTTTTGAACGCTTTGGTCTTGTAAAAGTATCCATAAATTTTACATCATTGTTCGTATCTTAAATATGGTCATGCAGAGGTTTGTAATTTGTACATTGCAAACAAGCCAAAACAATGTCTGAATTCTGAAAGACTTGACTAGGCTAGACAAGAAGGTGAGCATAAAGTACAGTGTGCACACTCTGTCTCTGGCTACTATTTATAGTTTGGGTTAATTGATGATTCAACTCAAAATCATAGAGCTTTACTTTTATTATTGGGAAAATTCCCGATTAGTATCCTGTACTTTGAGACTAGTGCCATTTTGGTTCTTAAACTTTAAAATGCGATAATTCAGTATCCAAAATTTTAAAATATGATAATCCATTACCTATTGTTAACCGGCTGTTAAGTGACATTTGAAAAAGACACAAATGCCCTTCAAGTGTTATTTAATTTTCTTTACCAACCATCTAAACGTTGACAAAAAATTAACAGTCCCAAATATTTGTCTTTTTCATTCAAGAAAGTTGGGCTCTCATTTGAGTGGGCATTTTGGTAACCCCAATTTTCTTGAATAGAAGAAGCAAGAATTTGAGATAATTAATTTGTTGTCAATATTTAGATGGTTGATAAAGAAAATTAAATGTCACTCAAAAGGCATTTGTGTCTTTTGCAAATACCACTTAATGGCTGGTTAACAATTAGTTAACAGCAAGTACTAGATTGTCATGTTTTGAAAGTTTGAGTACTAAATTGTCGCATTTTAAAGTTCGAAAACCAAAGTGGCACTAGACTCAAAGTACATGATACTAATCGAGAATTTTTCCTTTATTATTAAACCAATTGAGTTGAGCTCACCAAACCAAACCTGGGTATTAATTGAGTATTAATGTGAGGAGACCACATCTGTGCCCCACATGCACATCTCAGCATGAATACACGGTTGGGATATGCTGTGGGGTGGCAAATGTGAATTCGAATGTGAGGTTCTGCTTCATGAGAGGATAGCTTACAAAGAAGGGTACTTACGAGGCTGCATCCCCTAGATTGGCTAAAGGATCTTTGGGCCAGGGATTTGAATAGTGTTAAATATAGCGGCCCGTAAAATGTTTTTATGGTTGTGTGTTGCTTGCTTTTCTTTAGCTTGTAACCTGTTGGGGGAGAATGACTGATCATGCTCAGAATTTTTTAGCCCCACCCGCTGTGCGTCTTGCTACTTTTCTTGTATCCTTTGTTTCTTCCATTGCTTCATGAATCCTTTATTTATCAAAGAAGAAAAAGAATCTAAATTTGGCCTCATTGAGAGGATATCCACCCAATAGATGAGAATGAGATCGGCTCAAGACTGCTCGCACCGTTTGCACACCAGTGCATTGAGAATGTATGTATACTTGTATGCTTTTATTTCATGGGAAGATATTGCCAATGCAAGCCTGCAAAGACTGCAAATGGTGTGACCAGCACCAAAGCCGATTTCTCAGCAAGTATAATCAATAAACAATAATCGTCCATAAACACCATGCTGGCTTTATCCGATACAAGAGGTTCTCTCTCTGGTCTCTACAACCATTTCTCACAAAGTCATCCCCTCAATAAATAATAATCGTCCGGCAAGTTTTAGGGGCTCTCCCCCATCCCTTCTCAGTGTCATATTCATATGCATATCCAGTTTTACAAGGTTGCATTCAAAAATCAAAACCACCTAAACCTCTTAGCAGCTGGGCCTGGGCAGCTGCAACATTCCATTATTCTCAACCGAAGCTTCAAAATGGTGTTTTACCAACAACTTGCGTATAGTGGTCCGACCGGCCACGTTCTGTTGCGTTGAGAAGGACTGGCGATTCATAAGCCTAGCTTAAGCTGGATCAACCATTCTTTATAGGAGCAATGGAGATAAGTCCTTAAAATAAGGAATGCCAAATGCAGACTTAAGGGGGAATAAGAAAAAGGTCAGTACCAAATACCAATTAAAACAAGAATTAAAAGACAGACCATTCACATGTATATATCATATATATTCCACAAACAGTCCTGAAGTCTAGATGGATCCCTTGGGAATCTAATTCAGACATTCAATAATTTAACGAGCTTGGAAGCATCACTGCCTCCTCATTTCAACAAGCTCTTTTTTCCCAGTTCTTACAAAATGTTATCATTTCTTCAGATGGGGAAAGCACGTATAAAGATCAGACTTGGGATGCTTCGCTTCTGCATGTTCCTTGCACTTCACCTCAGACGTGGTGCAGATAAAGGTTTGCATGCACACCTTGCACTGCATTCACCAATCACCAAGTACCATTCAACAAAAAATATAGGCATTTTTTTGTAACAAAAAATGATATATCTTCAACTAAAATTAAGGGTCCATTTGTTTCTCAGGATTAGAGGTCTGGAATTGGAACCGGAATGGTTCATTCAGATTCAGATTCCACTTCTCATTCCAATTCCAACTGTTTGGTTGGGCAGGCAGAATCATATTCCACTTCCCATTCCTCGTGGAATGGCATTCCCCCATATGAGGGAATGAGAATCCCATCCCAGCCGATTCTGATTCCAATTCTCGTCTGAACCAAACAAGTGGGGGAATACACCATTCCACTAGAGCTTCAGACAGTGAAGCAAATGGACCCTAAGATGTGCTAAGATCTAAGCATCAAGTTGTTAACAATGAAAAATACCTAACAAAAGAAAATAGAAATACCTAACAAAAGAAAATAGAAATACCCACTGCTAAAGAACATGTGCACATCAAGCCTTTGACTAGTCCACTAAATGTAAGAGGCTATAGTAATTTCTAAGTACAGCTGTATTTTAAAACACGGAGTACAGGGCAGTAACCTTTTGATTCCTATTTCTAGGAACAAATAATTCCAGAAATGGGTTTGTAATACACACTGGAATGTGTTTCAAGGTGTAATAAAGTGATGAATAAATTACAAAATAAATGTTACATTCTGAAGAAACACAACTTGTCTATTCAGAAGATAAATTTAGAAATGGAAGAATTACCTACATTCGACAAAGTTTCTTTCATATAATATATGAAAAGGGCAACATACCTGAGTTATTATCTCTTATTTTTTTGATGATTTGTACTTAAAAGAAAATTTCATACAAGAATTTAACCAAAGCATCAGTACTTCTTTGACATATTTATAAACCTAACAAAGAGGCGGTGGACAGAGAGAGGATTGTATATGCCCATCAAGCTTAGTATCTGTAATCTTGTACCTTTATCATGCATCAAATTCTTAGTCACAACAGAAGCTTAATTTATATTTTTCTGAATGATAAAATTCCCATAAAAAGGTCCTCTGCGCCATGTCTAATGTGGAAACATCCATTTGTCAAAATTTGTCACTTAAAAATGATAACATGGCGAACAAAGCGAACCTTTTTGAATCACAACACAAGTTTATACAATATTTCGAAGTCTTTGCTGTATGACAGACTGTATTGCAAATCCATCCCAGTACATCCAGCAGTAACGGATGGCTAACGGTAGGGGAAGTATTAGTCAATTGTCAGAAACAGTAGGGGTAGCATTAGTCAATTTTCAAACAGTAAGAGTACACTTAGTCAATTAACTAAACCATAAGGGTAGTTTAAGAAATTTACCCTTATTAATATCATTACGGATCAACCAACAAGAAAATAGAAAATGTCTAATACTTCGTTCTGACACTGCACAAAGTTATATCAACAATCCATCTGTAAACTTTTATGCAGTCAATTCATGCTTATACAAGCACACTTAAATAAAAAGACACAAGAAAAGTTTACCAAGCCAACTCTTAGTGGTCAAAATACATGTAGAATTACATAAATCTCAATCCATATCTCAGTTATTGAGTTAATTTAGAACCTTTGCCAACTTACAACAATAATGCTGCACATCAAAGTTGGAAATAAAGCTCTGCCCCTCCTTTCTTGTACTTCTCTTAGTTTTCATTTGATAACTCTCCTCTTCTTGCAGGTGGCCTTTTTTCTAGCTTTAGTTACTTCAACCATACAGTTTTATGGTTTTAGCTATTGAATGATGTCATTACATCAACACAAAAATGAGAGTGCTAACTGCTGAAGAAAAAATGCTGGTAATTCTTGCAAAATGACTAAGATGCCAAATTCACAAAATTCATAAAAGGACACAGATCAAGCACAAGGCAAAGAATCAAGGCAACCCAAACATCTTCTAAACTTCTTCGTATCAACTTATATTGCCCCATAAAGGCTCTATGTTCCTGGATTTGCCCCTTTTATGGGTCAAACTAAATGTCAATTACCCCTCTCTACAGAAAAAGTATAAGCTACTAAAGTAGTTAATATTTATCTGAACACTAATATCATATAAGCTATTAAAATAACCCAAGGAAATTCCAATGTGCAGGTTGGAAATAGCCATCCAATGGCTGTCTTCCTAATTGTTATGTCCAAACCTCTCCATATAATGGGGAGTAGTGGAATTTTCATTTTACACAAAATCAAGCTATGTGTTAATGATCAAAATAAATTCTAAAATTATAAACCTATAGAAAAGGAGGTTTTGGATAGTTTCCCTTAATTATTTATTTATTTCGAGGGGGATTAATTTTCAACTAAGGCTCAGTTTGGAAGGAATGCAAATACAAACATGTAGAGTGCAAAACCTTGTATTTTATATTATTTTGTATGTAATTGCACTGTACATATTTGTATTTGTACTGGGCCTATACTTTTCTTTCTAGTTGCCAGCAGACTTTATTATGAACTCTGAACTTCAGAGAATTCAGGTTGACATGGTACCTCTGACAATAGACTTTCTAGTTGACAGAAAACTTTTCTTTCTAGTCCAAGCCTAAACTTGAACCCGTTTAAGTTTACCTGACTTATCACTTTGTTTATGTTTTCCACTTTGTCTTTCCAAGACATGGTAACTTCAAATGCTTTATCCTGCACAATTAATTTGTCGAATCTCTCTAAATGTAATAAAAGTGGTCGTCCTTTTTTGTTTTTCAAATTGCGTAAAATAGTTCCAATTTCAAGAAACCAAAAACAGCAAAAATGGTTTGAGATGACAAATTATAGAAGTGTTGGATAGTTCAAAGTTAAGAAACCATCTGGTTCCAAATTTTGGTTCGATATAAATTTACATGGATCCAGCATCTGGTTCCAAATTTTGGCTCGATATAAATTTACATGGATCCAGTTAGCAAAGTGATAACCACAAAACAAATTACTATGCATTACACCAAGATGTTTCAACAACAGAAATTGCCAAAACCAGTATAATTTGATTGATTTAAATAATGATAACGATGGTAAATGGATGTTCAGAAGCCAACTCTGCTTAGAATTTGACAAATAAATTCATTATCTGAAATGGATTCAGAAATGTTAACAAGATAATATAACGACCTGGATCCTTGAATTATAAGATGAGTTAAATTTTGTAGCATCCTTACAATGAATCCGAGTTGGATAATAAAAATGAAGTAATTTCATCCCATGTGGCCACCTAATGCGCCATAAATGAACCATACCCAAATCCTTCCCCACAAAAGTAATAGATAAATAACTTTTCGAAAAAAATAAATAATACCATTTGGCAACCACGGCTCTATGGTTAAGTCCTAAGAAAAAACCCTAAAAAAAGGATAATATAGCCAAAAGATAGAAGCCTAAAGGCACAGATCAACAAACTCAACGCAGAGAAGAAGGTTACCTGGATAGTCATCGCCTTCTTGTTCGATTCCAGCTGGCTCCCTGCACAATTCCAACAGGTTAATGAAAAAAAAAAAGGCAAAAAGATAAAACTGACAGAGGATCCAGAGGTATAGAAGGATGAATTAATTTCTTTTTTCTCGTTACCATAAAAAAAATCTAGAAGGATGAAAAGAAAATTTCACAAAAACGAAGAGAGACACCGAAAAGAGGGGACAGTGACCAGAGAGAGAGAGAGAGACCTTTGGGGGCTTTCATTTTATCCAGGTGCTTCTCTCGAGCCATCCTGGACTTCTGCCCGTTGCCTCCTCCCATGGCAGCTTATTTACAAAACAAGTCTGGGAACAGAGGGTAAAGGGTAGAGAAGGGTTGGGGAAGAAGAACAAGGAAGGAGGAAAGCAGGACAACCTAAATCTACACGCGGGAGAGGGCAAAGAAAAAATGCCAACACAAGCTCCAGTTTATAGTGGAAGGCTGGACCCCCCCTTTCATCCGAGAAGCTTCATCGTATTTTCTAATTTTTTTTTCTTTTATTTTCCTAAAATTTTATTGGTGATTTTGTGTACGAATTTAATGATGATTTGGTGCACTTGGAACCACCAATATATCGGTACACAAACGGTTTGAATGACCGTACATCTACGCTTTCGGGTTTCGTTGTGGTTCCACATTTGGGTCCCATCATTTTCTTGCTCGATGCGAAAACTTGGGATTAGTTTTGATGAAATAAATATGATCACCATCAGCTCATTGTACTCTGCCGTCAAATGTTGATCTGACGGTGACAAGCTTTGATCGTTTATAGTATGTGGGACCTACAGCATCTCTTCCCCATCTTTTTTTGGTAAACCTTAAACCCCTCTTCTTCCCTATCTCCGGTCCCAAGCCCAACCCCGCTTTCGTTTTAACCTTTATTGACTTCCCGACTTCTGAGCCTGCTCTATGGTTAACTAGTGATAGCAAGCATTAGTGCATGATGCGCTGGGCCTCACTAGTGATTGTGGTTGGATGAGTGTCGTTCACTTTCTCACTTCTCCTGCAAGTGTAGGAACAACAACTAACAAGTGGCCTGTGGCCAGCCGGTAGGCCCACCATTAGAGAAAAACCTGTTTCTTCCTTTGCTGCTACACTAGTCGTAATTTGGTCATTTCTTCCTCAGCTTTGACTCAACCGAGTTGAGAAAACTTTTTTTTTTTTGGCCAAGAAGAAGTAAGCTCCATTAACTAGTGGGGGTTGAGAGTTGAGAAGTTGGAAGTGGAATTTCATTAATGCTTCCTTCGTGCTGTGACAACGCGTCTATGGACGGTCAAACGCGGGCACGTAGGATGAACGTCACCGTTCAAATCCCAAAACTGTAACAGAATAGAATATATTGCGTTCACGCTGCAGCGGCCAATAGATTAAGGTGCGCATACATCCTATTGGAAATTAATAACGACATTGCTTTGTTCTGCTAAAAGCCTAAAACAATTCCGATCACCCATGGGCTGGTTATATCTCAATTTTTTAGTAGTTTAATCAAAAGCCAGGCTTCTGAAAGGTGCGAACAGTTTAGTAGGGAAAGAGGGTTGAAGAAGCGAGAATATACGTTTTATTATAAAAGAGCTTTTGGGTCAATTATCTCGACATTTTTAGAGCTCCGCCCTAGATTGCTTTTGCTCCTCTTCTTCAGCTTTTATCCAAGCAGCCTGAGCAAAGAAAGAGAGAATAAAAAAATTGGTACAAAATGAACAAATTACAATGCGTTTTGCAAGCTAAATATAAACGAGAGAAAAAACAAAAAAAGGAGAGAAGGATGAAGAGAACTTGCCTTGTCTCGCTCAAGTCTCGAGAGACGAGGGCGTATAGAATTCCCTAAGCTCAAGCCTCCCCATGCCTCTTGCAATTCTCTCTCCCTTGCTTCTCGACGTGCCTCTAAATGTTTAGTGTGATCTCCCCCAGATTGCTGAGTAGCAGCCAACTTCTCCTTCTCAAGTCTTGACTGGTGTTTCACCAATATTTGATCCAAACCGCCCTCACTTTTCTCGAGCTCTGGCTCCCTCCTCCTCTTCAATATGATCACTTCTTCCCTCACACCTAACCCCATTTTTTCTTTCTCGAGTCTTGGTACATGCTTCGCCAAGACTTTGTCCAAGCTCTCACAATCTGTAGCATCGCTGCTTCCTTGTTTTTTCTGCTTTCTCTTAACATAATCCATTCCCAATGCTAATGCTTGCATTTTCTCCCTTTCCAACCTGTGCACAGGCTTCACCAGTATCTTATCTAGGCCATTGTCTGTCTCTTTTATTCCATTTCCACCTTGAAGTGACGACAGTAATTCCAATTTCTCCACTGATTCGTTGGAATCTATATTTTCTTTGCCCGCTTGCCCTACTGTATCATCCAACTCTTTGACAACCTTAGGCAAAGCCAGACTCTTGTCATTAACCTTGCTGTTGCCTCCCACTAGTTGGTCAGTTTTTCTCATGTTCCTGGCATCTTGAACCTCTCTTTCAAGTCTTGACACATGCTTCACCAGAAACTTGTCTAGACTAGGGACATCTGAAACATCTTTTTTTCTTTGCTGGATCAATCTATCTTGCTTGTTTCCCTTCTTGTCATTAACCCCAGATTCTGTTGCTAACTTCTTTTTTTCCTCTTCAATCTCCTTCTGTAGCTTAGAGGAATGCTTTAGTAGAATACTTCCCAAATCTGTGATAGCCTCAGATGAAGTGATAGTCCTGTTTGAATTGTCTGCCGTGTCCTCTGATCCTTGTGGATTGTTCCTGCATCCTTCTTTACACTCACTGTTTCTCATGTTTTTGGCTTCTTCTACCTCTCTTTCAAGCTTCGACATGTGCTTAACCAAAAACTTGTCTAAACTTGGGAGTTCTGTCACCACCTGTTTCCTTCTTATCTCCCTATCCATGACGTGCTCCATGTTAGAGCGTCGAAAAACCCCCGTATTTCTGCCAAAAGTAACAATAGGAGCCATGGTTTCAGTGCCAAATTCTGGATTCTGCTGCTTACTATTTTCCACTTCAAGCAGAGCAGCATTCAAGCCACAGGTAGCAACTATGGTGGCAAGAGAAGCCAGCTCATCTTCTTGTAAACATTTGAGCCTGTTGAGCATCAAATCAACAAGTTTTGTGGTATTAATATTTGGTGAAATTTGCTTGTTCTTACTCTTTCTTTGTCTTAATTTTGTGCCTGGAATCTTCGAATTTGAACACTGAGAAACAACACCATCTTCTTGAGACCCTGAGTCCAGTCCAGAATCATTATCTGCTTCACATTCTGATGAAAATTCTGATAATTCTTGGTTGGTCTCATTTGTATCTGGATTTTGACTGATCTTCCACAGTAGGTCTTTGATATCATCCTTAGTTAGAGAAGAGGGGCAATGTGCAAGCCTAATTAATGCAGTCTTGACAGCTGCTGCAACTTCTTTGTCTACCTCAAATGCTGTTTCAAAAGATGCCGTAACAGTATGTGTGGTAGATCCTCCTTTGTTTACTGAAGATGACTCTATTTCACATGGCTTCCAAGGGCAATCTTGTCTCTCATACATGATCACTCCCATTGCTTTTGCTGCTTCAAAGGCTTCAACTACACCTTTCTCTGCTTTAAGCAAAAAGGCCTCTGCTTCTTTGCTCTGGATTCTATTAAAAATTAAAGAAACAAGTTTAGAGAGGAACCAAAATTTTGATCTTAATGTAATGAGTGGGGAAAAAAAGAAACCTGGCAGCTCGAAGTATTCTACACCAAGATGCTTCCACCATTGCAGCTTTACGAGCCTCCATGACCCTCTGTGCTGCTTCTCTAGCTGCAATCTTTTCTCTCTCTACTCTACAGTAATGAAGATTTGAATTACCCAAAGTCTCATCAAGAGTTGAATTCATGCCCCCTATTTCCTGTAATATAATATGTACTTCAGATTAGTAACTGTGCTTGCCTCAAACAACCAAACCTAGTGGGCAAGAAATGCCTCACGGAATGAAAATGAAACCAAAAAGTAGTACCTGCAGGAGCTTTATTTTCCTATTCAAGTAAGAATCTGTCTTTTTCCTAGGGAACCAGTTAAGTGGAGAAGAATTCCTTCTGTGAGGAGGCTTCTTTATGTGGGATGTTGATTTATTGACAGCATTTAGTGTTTGACCAATATCTTTTGAAACTCTATTCTGCATTAAAAAATCAATGTGAAAAGATAATAAGAAATGATTTTTCTTCATCTGGGAAAAAAACTTGATCACATAGCCATTTTGATTTCATTTTAGCACATCATTGGATAGTATGAATAGACAAGTGCAATTGTATGGCATATAGTAACATAACCATGCAAGGGACTTGGTCAAATAATTTGTGTGAGCATGTCTACACATACGCACAGTCGCACATATGTCATGCTTAACTAGTTAAAGTTTGCCCAAGTTTTGCCTTCTGTGGTTCCAGTTTTTTTTTTTTTTTTTT
>NW_010729076.1:8604767-8670442 GCF_000365185.1 Nelumbo nucifera | reverse complement strand
TTTTGCAAACATCAATCTAATTCAGGAGTTTGTGTTCATACATGCAGACACAAAAGCACATTTCTGCACACATAAATTTAGAGCTGTGTAAGCATGAAGAGTCCTAGAAGTGGGCCTGCTGCAGGCTGCCAAGTTCCTTTTTCTTAACCATAATTACTTTTTTTTTTGCTTTAATATGATGAGCTTATATTTGAATCTTCAAATATAATCATGAAATTGAAGCCTTAGTGTCAGCCAGAACAAAAAATTTAAGCCTTAATACAATACTGTTTACATTTCCATCACTGAGGTGCTCGGAAGGGTGCCTGCCATCCCTAAATTTGAAACAGTGATTGATTGGAATCATCTGTAAGCCTCTTACGAAAGAACTCCAAGAAGTTGGTTTAGTCGTTTTAAAGATTATTTTTCCTTTTTTTACTGTCGCTTTACAGTACTGATTACATTTCCATCACTGAGGTGCAGATGCCTGCATCCCTAAATTCCAACAATTTGATGTCATTTGTAATTCATCTCAGCTTTAAATGCCAACAATTTGATGTTGTCTACACAAATCCTGCCTCACCATGGTTCTCTATCAACAGCCATGCTTTCTCTCCAATTGCAAGTCCTTAGTTCATATTTTACCACTTCAGCCCAAATTTTCTCTGATCCTTTTAGAGCCTTCTACTTGCACCAAGTCACTTCTCATTAGTGCAGTCATTGATCGTCAAATGCATGTGACAAATCATCTCAATTGACTGTCATCTTGTCGCCAATTGGGGCTGCCCTTCTGTCCTCTCTAATGTGTTAATTTCTAATTCTGTCATTTCTAGTCTTTTTCACTTGTGATGTCTATGTGTGTGACCAAACCATCTCAATTTACTCCATCACCTTGTCACCAATTGGAACTACTCAGTCATCTCTACTGTGCTAATCTCTAATTCTGTCATTTCTAGTCTTGTCACTCGTTCATCTCACATTCTCATCTCAGGTACACTTTTTTTTAATTGAACAAACTCTTTCTTGATTTCAAAATTCTGCAGATTGAAAAAGGAGTTATTTCTATGTTATGCATGAAGCATTCAACTAAAAATTTGCAACATAGTCTAAATTAAACTACATTCACAATGTCAAGAGTTTTTTTTTTTCTCTAGCTCAGTTCTTTACAACTGAAAAGAGCATCCATAACATTTGAAATCACATTAGTGATAATAAATTACAAAATGGTGTCGAAAAGATTTCTTTGGCATGGAAAAGTCATAAAATATGGCAACATGAATGTCAAAATATAGACTAAAGTTAGAGCCAGTGAGGGTCACAGGAGGCCTTATAATAGCAAAAGAACAAGTTGTGACACCCCTTAACCAGGTATATTTTCACAAAACCCTTGTTACATTTTGTCCTTTTTGTGATTTGAGTGCCTTCATGCCCACAGAGCCCTTGACACTAGCATAATAGGTAGCATTATTCCAGGTTGAAGTAAGACAAGAGTCAAAGAGTTACCACATAGCAGAGGCTCATTTCAACAATTAAAAACAAAGTAAACTAACACCCCCCCCCCCTAACCAGGCGTATTTGCACAAAATCCTTGTTACAGTTTGTTCTTTTATGATTTGAGTACCTTCAAGCCCACAGAGCCCTTGAACTAGCAGTAGCATTATTATAGGTTTGAAAAAGATAAGAACCTTACTGAAATGCATTCTCCTTAAGATATAAACAGTCAAGGAGGAATCAAAGTCTTACCACATAATATAGGCTCAATCAAACAATTAAAAACAAAGTAAACGAGGAACAGATGAAAAAAAAACTACTGAATTTTAAAACGCCAAAGATTCCTGCGATATACATCGAAGAGATATTTCATTCATATAAACATATTTCGTTAGGGTTACAACTAATTAGTATTCAACAAAAATTCAGAACAGCCAAAGTCCAAACAGTGAAACAATGGCCACCTGTCGCTAAAAAGTACTTATGTTGACCAACATCGAATCCTGTGTGTTGATAGAAACCTTAATTTGTAGGAAAATTAAAAAGACACACATAGATGATTAGGAACTCTACTAGTACCTTTCCGACCTTCCCGGTTGCTGTTGCAGAGTCTTCCACGTCGCCATCTTTTCTATCTGAGTCAACAAGAAAATCGTTGTTTTGCTTGTCTAAAACAGAAATGCAACCTAAATCCAAGCAGCCTAAATCCATGGCGGGACTTCACAGATCTGATGATAAAACGGGCGCGAACCGAAGACTGAGCGGTACGAAAGCAAAACGCTTGAGAGAAAGGATGATAGACCGATCAGTAGCAAGAATAGTCTTGGAGAAGAGAAAATGTGTTTTTCAGATATGAATCGGAGATGGAGAAGAACCGTTAGTCCACTCTGAGAAGATACGAGAAGAAATGCAAGATTTGGGAGACGCTTCTTGATTATAATTGATCGTTTGGAAAGGAAACTATCCGTTACGACTTACGAGACCGACTCCTTTGGTTCTAACGTTCATTTTTTCTCATATGAGGAAGTATCCAGTGCATCTCATGCATTATTAGATGTACATCCATTCATCCCACCAATATGATGTGACCTTCCAACCAGCAAATCCAGAGTAGACAGTACCAAAATGATGGTAACTTGGGAGAGCGCTCCCTAACGAGTGATTTTTCCCGGGGGCTGGGTCCATCAAGTTGTTCCGGGCCTTCGAGCACGTTCTCGAGTGAATTAATGGTTCAGATTATCCGTTTGGAATAATTCCGATCAAACGACAGCAAGGTCCGTTACATCTTTTTTGCCGTTTCAATTCGACAATGGAACTTTCCGGATTGAAATGTGGTCGTACTCACACCGTTCGCACAATCCCTTCCAGCAGATAAATACGGAGATGAACGGAGATCGATTTCAGTCAGTGTAAACTCCCATCGAACACCTTTACAGCCTTCCATTAGGAATACCTCCGTACTTTTAAGTTTTATTTAGATATTCACAATGCAACGCTCTAAAAATTATTCAAATGGGGCTTGTTCCGACTGAATCCGGTTTACTACTGTAAAAGTTGCGAGAAGGGTGTGAATGAATCTGGATCATTTATTTATCTGTCAACGAAATACGGTACAGGCTCAGTTGGTAGGTTCTCTGACTCTCGTCGAGAAGTGAGTTGGAATCAAATCCGGCTTCCACTAGGGGTCGGGGGAAGGGGATGGGCTACCCCTGCTGTGTAGTCCCATGAATCGAGAAAAAAACAAAATACGTTCCAATCCTCTACGAATATGATCTTATACGGATGGCAAACAGTAGGTTTAAAAAGGGTTTTACAAATGTTAGATTCTACCCGTCTTTCTCGACAAACCTCTCAATCCCTATCCGCCTCAAAATTTATAGTGAGTTTGATTTTTAGAATCCAAACTCTTCCTGCACATAAAAATGTAAAACCTTTCCCAATCTTATCTTTTCCCCAATTAGGGGTAGAGTGGGCTGGGTTTAGAACTTATGTCTAATTTTCTATTATTTTTTATTATATATAAATAATAAATAGGTAAAATAATATGAACAAACATCAAAATTTTCAATTATTTGATTAAGATTGTATAAAACACAAACTATTAATTATCCTTCACATAAAATTCAACACTTAATACATGAAGTTCATATGCTTTCCAATAATATACAAGGTGAGGAGGACTGGGTTTAGCCAAATACCATACCCTATTACCCTCCCTGCTGGTAGGATGCCAAAACCTCTATTTGCTCTAAAATCCATCCTTCAAGCCCAAAAAAAGCCTTGCCCTATCGGAGTGGGTACCCACTAGATAAGGTAGAAATTTCCATCCCTAATTCACATGGCAGATCATATTTGTATAACATGCACTGTGAAATGAGAACTAATGGGCTTGAATTTGATGGTATACAAGCCTAACCATTAACCAATTAAAAGTAGTATACCAAAGACTCGATCTTAGCCCTATCAAATCATATAGGCAATCTTATATATATCTATTAAAGGGATAGGGGTGGTCTTCCCTATATATATGCCACCGGTTTTGGGTTGACGATTTGATCGTCCGGTTTTAATGAATGATCCGTTCTGACAACAAAAATTATGGAACTGTTATGGCCACTGGTTTTCGGGTCGACGATTCGACGATTCGATTTGAACGAACAACCCATTCTGACAACAAAAATCATAGGGAAAAAAATTGAGTGTGTGAGGTCCATTAAGCAGTATCATACGTGTTATGTCATTCGAGTGTGTGACTCATACGACCCGTAAACGAAACCGTTCTGGCCACCATTTTTTAGGTAAATGGTTCGACCATCCGGTTCGAACGGATTGATAGCCCGTTTTGACAAAAAATTTTAAAAATAAAAAAACAGCCAAAAACCATTGAACGGGTCGATAGTTTGATCGCTTGGGTCAATGGGTCGTTGACCGATTCAACGGTTTTTGGCCAAGGATCGGGATTAGGGTAAACGGAACTGGTTGCCTGGACGGTTTCCAATTAAAAAAATAAAAAAAATGGTAGTTTGACTGTCTAGTTCGACGGACAACCTGTTATGACAACAAAATTACAAGCAAAAAGTTGAGTGTGTGAGGTCCATTAAGCAATATCATACATGTTATGTCATTCAAGCGTGTGACTCATACGACCCGAAAATGGAACTGTTCTGGCCATCAGTTTTTGGGTCGACGATTTGACTGTCTAGTTCAAACAGATGGCCCATTCTAACAACAAAAATTAAAAAAAATAAAATAATGGCCAAAAACCATTGAACGGGTCAGTGGGTCGACGGTTCGAACATGCGGGTCAATGGGTCATTGACCGATTCAATGGTTTTTGGCCAAGGACCGGGATTGGGATAAAACGGAACCGGTTGCCTGGACGGTTCCCAATTAAAAAAATAAAAAAAAAATGGTAGTTTGACTGTCCGGTTCGACGGACAACCCGTTCTAACAACTAAATTACAAGCAAAAAATTGAGTGTGTGAGGTCCATTAAGCAATATCATACGTGTTATGTCATTCGAGCATGTGACTCATACGACCCGAAAATGGAACTGTTCTGGCCATCAGTTATTGGGTCGACGGTTCGACTGTTCGGTTCAAATAGATGGCCCATTCTAACAACAAAAATTTAAAATTTAAAATAATGACAAAAAACCATTGAACGGGTTAGTGGGTCGACGGTTTGAACATGCGGGTCAATGGGTCATTGACCGATTCAATGGTTTTTGGCCAAGGACCGGGATTGGGATAAAATGGAACCGGTTGCCTGGACGGTTCCCAATTAAAAAAATAAAAAAATGGTAGTTTGGCTGTCTAGTTCGACGGACAACCCGTTCTGACAACAAAATTACAAGCAAAAAATTGAGTGTGTGAGGTCAATTAAGCAATATCATACGTGTTATGTCATTCGAGCGTGTGACTCATACGACCCGAAAATGGAACTGTTCTGGCCATCAGTTTTTGGGTTGACGGTTCGACTATCCGGTTCAAACATATGGCCCATTATAACAACAAAAATTAAAAAAAATAAAATAACGGCCAAAAACCATTGAACGAGTCAGTGGGTCGACGGTTCGAACACGCGGGTCAATGGGTCATTGACCGATTCAATGGTTTTTGGCCAAGGACCGGGATTGGGATAAAACGGAACCGGTTTCCTGGACGGTTCCCAATTAAAACAATAAAAAATGGTTAAAACCATTGAACGGGTCGATAGTTCGACTGCCTGAGTCAATGGGTCGTTGATTGATTCAACGGTTTTTGCTAGGGACCAGGATTGGGGTAAAACAGAACCGGTTGCCTATGGCCCGTTCTGACAACAAAAATAAAAAATAATTAAAAAAATAAAAATGACCAAAAACTGTTGAGCGGGTCAACCACCCAAGTCAACGGGTCATTGATTGATTCAACAATTTTTGGCCAAGGACTGGGTTTGGGGTGAAACGGAACCAGTTGCTTGGACGGTTCTCGGATTGAGTGGTCCTATTGTTCGGGTCAATTGGGAATTCTTGATATGAAACAAAGGACAGCTATGAAGTAGAACTTAGAACTATCACTATATCATCGTATTAATTCCTTTATATGATCAGATATTTTGCTGAAGCAATATTTAAAAAACAAACACATAATGATCATATTAAGTCTTTATATGAATTTCAAAACGTAGGTACTTAAAGTTGCAAGTTTCTTATTAAAAAATCATTGTCTTTTTAATATAATAAATTAGAATGTTGCAATTCCAACCCCAACGGAGGGCCCTCTACTAATTGATCTCCAATGCTGTAATTAATGATTTAACACACGTTTTACATGGATACCAGATATCCCAACACAAGTCCCAACAACTGATCACAACAAGCATTGTACTTGTACATTAGGGAAAATCTCGCCTTGAAAAAGAAGGGATATGTTCCCAATGCATGGGTATGGCTACAAAGGATGTTGGGACCATATATTGGGATCTGATTTCAACTCTTTTATATGAATGTGTTTATGTGACCATAGCTCCAATCCAGTCAAAGTTTGAATCACACCGATACGAATGTAGTCTTAATCAATATTTTAAAAATTGATTTGGAATTACAATCTCTTTAGCCATCATTTTTTGGATTATCAGTTTGATCATTCGATTTGAATGGATAATTCATTTTAAATTAAAAAATTTAAAAAAATAAAAATAAAAATAATTAAAACATGTTATCTAGGTCAATAAATCAACGGTTTAATTATTTGGGTCAATGGATCAATAACCAAGTTAATTTGGCCAAATAAAGGGTTTGGAGTGAAATGTAACTAATTGCTTGAACAGTTCCCAAGCCAAGCGGTATGACCGTCCCAATTAACGATAATTTAAAAACACTGATCTGAAAATAGAGTTTAATCTAGCCTTACAAAATATCAAATCCATGTTTAATCCTATGATAATTTGGACATGTTGAAAAATAATAATTGATTTTGCAAGGGCCCTTGGGAGGTCATAGGGTGCAACTCGGTGCAAGCTTCATAATCATCTCCCGCTCGCTTGGGGTTGCTGTAGGGTTGGAGCCAGTTTGTTGGGGTCTCTCATTCGAACTCATAGTGCTTGAGCTCACTTTTGCTATGACGTGGGGCTAAAACCGTGGAACTTGAGTGGTGGCTCCAAGAACCTCCAACACAACCTCACTTCATTGAATTCAAGGTATGGCTACAATAATACACTTAAGTTACAAAATACCTAAGTTCGTAGTATAAAAAGATGGCCTCACATAAGGACATGGTTATTAGTGAATGGTACAAATTTTGTGCAAATTCAATTAAGGATGTAAACGGATTAGATGAAATTCAAATCAGGGTATATTCAAAATCAATTGATAATGAAAATCTTATATACATTCTAATCCAATGATCTGATGGATCTTATAAAGGTTAATTCAAATTTGAATTCGATAAAGATGTTAGATATTTGAATTTGGCCAAATCTGATTTAACTATTAATAGGAAAAATAAACAAAATAACCTATACAAAGAAAAAGCATTTTTTAGCCATTTTTATCATATATATTTTAAACAAATTTGGGGGTATCCCATCTATTTGCACCCTAAATGCGATAACATACTTAGTCATTTTTGGGAGAATATAAGCACATGTAACCACGGGAAAGGGAATCCGTGTACCATGAAAAACCTAAGTCATGTGATCCCATAAGCATTATTAATGAAGAAAAAAGACAAAAGTTAAATGTAAACTAATGGACTTGACACTTGTAGTTGTATTCTGACTTCCAAAGTCTTACAAACAAAAAGAGAGAAAGAGGTGTTGATATGAGTGGTCAGATGCCCTCGATTCAGAATAACGTTGGTGTAGGGATAAAATCCTACAGCTGATGGCATAGTCTACACCATGGGTAAATATTTTTTGTTTTTGACTCCCACTACCTGTGCTTATTTATAGATAAACAAACAATGACCATATCAGTTATTTATTTGATTAGTGTGGTCAGAGTTTGGCAAGGTATTTGAAAAAATCTGGGCAACTAATTCTATCTTGTGGGACACTTGTCCCTTGATCCAAGAGGCTGATGAGGTCAAGGTGGTTGGTGAATTCTCGAGTAAGAAGGGCCCTCCCTTCCAATAGTAAAATTTTGTACCGTTGTGTGCTAAAGGTATCGGTATAAATATGGCTCTCTAGTCTAACAACCTGTACACAAGAAATATACTGAGAAAACCTCACTAGACGCAGCCTCCTTGGGTCATATTCAGTATTCGGTTTTATATTGGAGTACTTGAGCAAGTAGACTTGGCAAAAAGTTGACCCAACCCGCAAATCCGACCCAACCAACCCGAAAAAACAGGGTTAGGGTCTCATATTAGCTACCCGAATGTAAAAAGTGACCCGATTAGACCCAATAAAAAAAAACTGGGTTGGGTTGGGTCATGGGTCAACCCGCTGATCCGACTGTCAAGTCTAATTAGGATTATTTATGCATTGTTAGAAGTTTTTCACTCTTTAATTTTTTCTATTTAGTCTTTACTTTTTATTGTTTACTCTTTAAATTGTTAAATGTTCAAGTTTTTTATTTTATATTTGGAAGTTTAAGGTTAATTCTTTTAATTTTGACATTTTCATATAATTTTTCTTTATTTTTTAAATTTCAATTATTCTTTGGGATGATCCAAATTGACCCATGGGTCAACCCTAACTCAAAATGTTTAGGGTTAGGGTCTAACATTTGACAATCCAACCCGAAATTCAACCCGATCCGAAATCAACCCGAGGTACCTTGACCCAACCCGAACCCGACCCACCCAACCCAATTGCCAGGTCTACGAGCAAGTGTTATAGCCCGTTTGATTTATTCAAAGCTACTATGCAATGTCGGTATCAGAGTCAGGTTTTAGTCGAATACAATAGACCCTGCTACACCATATCGAGGCTCTCTATTTAAACCCTTTCTTCTCATTTTCGTTTGCCCGATGCAAGATCACTGAGGTTGTTTTCTCGCTTCGGCTGCTTTCTCTCTTCGAACGGCAACATAGAGATTTCTTTCTTCCCTCATTCGAATCGGCACTTGAAGCAGATCGGCGACAGAGAGTCTTCCTTCCCTCTTTCCCCCACGTGCGGTTCTTCTTTAATCTACGAACTAGATCAGTGAAGGCGACTCCAAATCCGAGTAGAGTTTTCACAGAAGTGATCCTCTATTGATCTGGAAGGAGGCGATTCTTGCCATCTTCTTCACATCCATCTGTGGAAGTTTTTCTCTATTTCGAATCACGCCCATTCTCGCCGTTTTCTTCAGTTCAATCCAAGAATATTCTCGAATCTAATTGATCTGGAAGGAGGCAATCGAACACCTTTGCTGATCGACTTATGTGTTTGAACTGATATTATCTGGTATGATGGCTACTCGTTGATTGGTGGTTCCAGCACTCTGGTTAGCGATTAAAATTCTTAGTTCCAGAATCTCTGTTCTTCTCATTCGGTGAGTTGTTTTAAGCTTTTTCAATTTATTCCAACTATAAACTATCTCTGTCATAAAGATAAAATAAATTTGTTGAAAACAAAATTTCAACCTTTTTTCTTCTCTCTTTTATTTGCATGTAATACTTGGGGGTTGAACTTCGGTTGGAACTCAAACCGGTACAAATACCATCAACAGTGGGAGCAAACTGATATCAATGGATAATCAGTGAGACAATAGTCGTGGGCTGGCGTAACCAGAGCTAAGTACTCCTATTCAGATTACGGTTTTTTAGTTGCATATTGAATATGGCTAGTAAAGCTGTAGCTGTAGAATTAAGTAGAACTGAAAAACTTAATGGAACTAATTATCCAATCTGGAAAAGGAGGATTAGACAGATACTGGCACAAGATTGTTTAGATTACATATTAGATGATGATATTCCTCCAGTTCCTAGTGAAAATGCCACTCTTGCTGAAACTAGAAAACATAATAAATATGAAAAGGATAATAAGATAGCTCGTTCTACTATTCTGACTTTTATAGAACTTGATATTGAAATGTTATTTGAAGAATATAAATATGCCAAAAATATGTTTGATGCTGTTACTGAAACTTGTGGGAAGGTTACTGAATCTTACATCCAGTTATTGATAGAAAAATTTTATGGTTTTGCAATAAAAGAAGATGATCCTATTGTTGAAAATGTTAACAAAATGATTGTAATAGCTAAAGAATTAGCAGCTGTAGGAAATTCCATCCCAGACAAAGTACAATTATCTACAATTCTACATAGTTTACCTAAATCTTGGGAACAAGTAGCTATATCCCTTAACCTCTCTGGCCAAAACATCACTATGCAGAATCTCCCCATGTTACTTGCTGTTGAGGCTAAGAGAAGAAATAAAAAGAATAACTCTCAAGCCTTAGTTACTAAACCCACTCCATCTGAACCAACTAAATCAAGTGAGAAGCCTAAACCTAAATTTCAGAAGGGAAAAGGAAAGTGGTTCAAAAAGACTAACTTTAATAAAGGAAAAAAGAATGTGATTTGTTTCAACTTTGGTGCTCCGGGGAACACCAAATATAATTGCTCCAAAAAGAAACAAAATCCTGGTACTAACACCAAGGACATAATTTGTGTGGTTTCAGAGTCATTCATAGTTGATTCTGACTCGAGCTCTTGGTGGATTGATTCCGGATCATCTCAACATGTTGCAAGATCCAAAGAAGCTTTCCTTGACTTGAAAGAGATGCAACCAGGCTAACATAAATCATTTATGGGAAACAACTCTTATTGTGATGTCCTAGGGGTAGGGATTGTGAAAATTCTTGTAAAAGAAGAGACCAATTTTATTCTATCTGATACTTTGTATGTTCATAGCCTTAGGAAGAATCTTATTTTTGTACCTCGTCTTGATGAAAAGGGGTTTGAAGTCCGTTTTAGGAATGGGGAAGTATCCATAGGGAAACATGGGAGAATTCTTTTGTGGGGAACTAGAGAAGATGGTTTGTATCGATTGAATGTTAATAATAAAATTGCCAATGCTTCTGTTTATATTGATTGTGTTTTCTCTATTTGCTTAGATTCATATAAATGGCATTTAAGACTTAGCCATATGAATAGGGACAAATTAAAGAGGATGTGTGACAATGACTTGTTACCAAAAATGAATATAAACTTTAAGACATGTGAACCTTGTTTAAAGGGAAAAATGCATAGAAAACCATTTGGAAAGGCTAAAAAATCTGAAGAAATTTTAGAAATAATACATTCTGATGTTTGTGGACCAATTAATGTGAAAACCTATAGAAAGATGGAATACTTTGTAACCTTTATAGATGACTACTCAAGATACGGTTTTATCTATTTGCTAAATAAAAAATCTAAAGTCCTAGAAAAATTCAAGGAGTTTAAAACCTTAGTTGAAAATCAAGTAGGAAAGAAAATGAAAATACTTAGAAGTGATAGGGGTGGAGAATACACCTATGAATTGTTCAATGATTATTGTTTAGAAAATGGAATCTTACATCAGTTGACTATCTCTTACAAACCCCAACAAAATGGGGTAGCTGAATGGAGAAATAGAACCCTCCTAGATATGACAAAGTCCATGCTAAGCCATTCAAACTTAGGAAATCATTTTTGAGGGGAAGTAATAGCCACAACAGTCTATATTTTAAATAGAGTCCCAACAAAAATCAATAAACTAACTCCTTATGAACTTTGGATAGGAAGAAAACCTGATCTTACAAATATGAAAATTTGGGGATCCTCTGCTTTTGTATGGGTACCAAATCAACTTAGAAATAAGTTAGACTCCAAAAGCTCTAGAGCAACTTTCATAGGACACTCTGAAACATCAAAGGGATATAGATTTGTGAGACACAAATCTGATGGATCAATTGAACTAGTTGAAAGCAGGGATGCTGAATTCCTAGAAGACAAAGTTGACCCAAATGATCCAAAGAAATTAGTTGACATCTTTGAAATAGAAAAAGAAAAGGCTGTTGATAGTCCTAACACTAGTGAATCACCTAAAGTTGATACAATCACTAGAATTCAAAGAGAAAGAATTCCCTCTAGTAAATACAAAGACTTTTATACTTTCCAAACTGACTAGGGTTGTTCATAACAAGACCCAACCGACCAACCCAAGTTGGCCGGTTTTTCTTCAGCACCGGTCGGTTTCGGGTTACAAAAAAGCATAAACCGATGGTTCGGTTTGGTTTCAGTTTTCATGTGTGAAAACCAAAACCGAACCGACATATATATATATATATAATTTCTGATATATAAAATATCAGTTTTAATCCATCAAATCATTTTTAATTTCCAGGCATCCAGGCCTTTGCTTTCTTAGACTTGAATCCTTTACCGTTCACACCGAGAGAATCATTCACAAAACCGACCCAAACCGATTCAAACCAACCAGGTCGGTTTTACTTAGTATTGGGTCGGTTTTGGTTTCATTTCTAGGTAAACCGACCAGGTCGGGTCGGTTGGGAAAACGCCAATAAACTGACCCAACCCGACCCGTGAACGGCCCTAAAACTGACTACATAATTGATTATGAAACTGATCCTTTAAATTTTACTGAAGCAATGACTTCTTTTGATCATGAAAAATGGAAAACAGCCATGGATAAAGAGTTTGATTCAATGGTTAGAAATCATGTGTGGGATTTAGTCAAACCACCTAAAGGTAGGAAAATTATAGGCTGTAAATGGATACTTAAAAGGAAATAAAAATCAGATGGATTAATAGAAAAGTACCAAGCTAGATTGGCAGCTAAGGGCTACACACAAAAAGAGGGAGTTGATTTTGAAGAAACATATTCTCCAATTACTAGATTCACCTCTATTAGAATATTACTTGCTTTAGTAGCTTATTTTGATTGGGAACTATTCCAAATGGATGTAAATACTGCCTTTTTAAATGGAGAACTTAATGAAGAAATTTATATGCAACAACCAGAGGGATATGTAATAAAGGGATAAGAAGAAAAAGTATACAAATTAAAAAGGTCCTTGTATGGTTTAAAACAATCTCCTCGTATGTGGTATTATATTTTTCACAATGCAATTACAAAACTTGGTTTTGTTCCTAATACTTTTGATCACTGTGTTTATGTCCTAAATAGTGGGAGTTCCATTGTGTTGTTATCTCTTTATGTGGATGATATCTTGATTGCTAGAAACGATATGAATTTAATAGAAAAGACAAAGAGTTTCTTAAACTCTAAATTTGAAATGAAAGACTTAGGTGATGCTTCTTTTGTTCTTGGAATAAAGATAGAGAGAAATGGGAAAACAAGAACTTTGGCCCTATCACAAGAAAGATACATAGACTCCATCATTAAGAAATTTAGAATGGATGAATACAAATTGGTTGACACTCCAATAATTATGGGAACAAAACTAACAATAGAAATGTGCCCATCAAATGAACAAGAAAATGAAGAAATGTCTAAGAAGCTTTATGCTCAAGCTGTAGGCAGCCTTATGTATGCCATGCTCTGCACTCGGCCTGATTTAAGTTTTGTCGTTAGCTTGGTTAGCAGATTTCAAAGTAACCTAGGATTATCTCATCGGAATGCAATAAATAGAATTTTTAGATATCTCCAGGGAACTAAAAATACTAAGCTAACCTACTCTTGTGGTGAATTGGAACTAGTAGGGTATAGTGATGCTGACTTTGCAGGAGATGTTGATGATAGAAAATCAACAATTGGCTATGTCTTTCTCTTAGGAGGAGGAGCAGTTTCGTGGGCCAGCAAAAAACAAGGTTGTGTTGCTAAATTTACAATGGAAGCGGAGTTCATTACATGCAGTAATGCAGCCTCTGAACTTAAGGTGGAAGGCCTGAACTGTGTCTCAACCCTAATTTACAATGACAATGAAGCTGCCATTCAAACCATAAAGAACGGGAAAGTTGGCCCTAAGGGAAGACATATAGAGCTTCAATACAGATACTTGTTTGATATCTACCAAAGGAAAGAGATCTGGATAGAGTATGTGCCTTCTAGAGATATGCTAGCTGACCCTTTTACTAAGCCTATTACAGGTGAAAACTTCAAAAGGCATAAACTTAGTATGGGTCTCAAGTGCTAGCTGAAATCTCGAGCCTACATGGCCAAGTGGGAGATGTTGATCTAAGTGGCTAGATGCCCTCGATTCAGAACAACCTTGGTGTATGGATAAATCCTATGGTCGATGGCATAGCCTATACCAATGGGTAAATATTTTTTGTTTTTGACTCCCATTATTTGTGCTTATTTACAGATAAACAAATAATGACCACGTCAGCTATTTATTTGCTTGGTGTGGTCAGAATTTGGCAAGTTAGTTGAGAAAATCTGGGCGACTAATCCTACCTTGTGGGACACTTGTCCCTTGATGCAAGAGGCTGATCAAGTCAAGGTGGTTGGTGAATTGTCGGATAAGAAGGGCTCTCCCTTCTAATAGTAAAATTCTGTATTGTTGTGTGCTAGAGATACCAGTATAAATATGGCTCTCTAACAACATGTGCACAAGAAATATACCGAGAAAACTTCACTGTAGACGCAGCCTCCTTGGGTCATATTCACAATTCCCGGTTTTATATTGCAACACTTGAGCAAGTGTTACTGCCCGCTTGATTTATTCAGAGCTACTGTGTATGGTATTTGGGTATGACTCAATTGAGGGTATTTCGTATTTGGGTATGTTGAATGTATTGATATTGGGTTCCATATGGGTATGGGCCCCCAATTTACAATGTTTTTAGACTAACAGAGTGACAACAAGCAAGGAAACTTCTAAAAATTCCCCACACCCATAAACACCCTGATAGAGAAGGGAGAATGTGAAAAAGAGAAAAAAAAAATAAAGGAAGAGATAGATAAATTGACTTTCCCTCATGTCCACTTTTCCTCTTTTCGCTCAGTTTGGAAGGAGTACAAATGCATATATGTATAGTACAAATATATACAAAATAATACAAAATCTAAGATTTTGCACTCTATAAATTTGTATTTGTATTCCTTCCAAACTGAGCATTGAGGTAAATTCTAAATTCTTAGAGGTTTCTTCTCGTGTTCCAAATAAGAGATTGTTGAGTTAGGATCCCAATTTCAGGGACCTGTTTTGCCACTCCAATTTTCAAACACAGACAGACCAACCCATCCTCTTCTCCCACACACGGTTTTGCTGTAGCAAAAGTACGTAATTTGCTAGAGGCTTGGGAAAAGGCTACCCGCAGTTGTGTATCTCATATCCTGCATCCAATACCTCCGTATTTGAAGGAACAACATATTAAGGATGACAATTTTCATTCCCATTGAGTACCCAGCTTATGAGGATTGATAGTAATACTCGACTCGGGACCGGGATGGGAATGGGGAGTGAATTTCCTGCCCCTCTCTTGCGATGGAGGATATTTTGGTTTCATTTCATTTATGGCTGCAGGTGGTGTATTATCTTCTGTTGAAATTAAACAGTGAATATTAGGGGTGATTCATAGGCTGGGCTGGGCTTTGCGCTTATGATAAGGGCTATAACTTAGGTCTGGGCCCAGCCCGGCCCAGGGTTTTGGGCCAAGCTAGACTTGATTCCGGGCCAATGTCACTCATATATAAAATATTATATATCTATATATTAAATGATATAACATGTATATAAACTTATTTTATACATTATATAATATAAAATATTACATATAATATAAATTATACATGTCATGTTATAATATTTATATATTAAATATATAATATAATGTAAAATAGCATGTATACATTATACACAAAATGTGTAAGTTTAAATATATGTGAGTTGGGCCAGGCTTGAAGTATTAAGCCCAAGCCTGGCCCTAAAATTTGCAGGTCTGATGTAGGCTCGACCTTAAAATATGCCCTTAAATTGACTTTTCCAATGAGTAGGCGTTTATTCACTGCCTTACTGATGTGATGCCTAAGTGTCAATAAACAAATTCATTATTGTTTTTCTTGATTTTGCAAATAAATCAAATACAAATATTTAATGAATAAATGCCCACGATTCTAAACACACACAATTTCCGGATGATATCAAAATTATGTTGCGTTATTTTGATTATATTATGTTTTTTACTTTTTTTTTTCATTTCCCTTTTTGGCACAATGTATGATTAAAAAAAGTTAAGCCTATGAATTCAGTGCGAGTGGTGAGCTTTACCGCCTTAGTGGTTGTTCTTTTTTTCTTTTCCCATGAAAAGAGATTATATTATATTCTTGAAAATATTTACATCTAGCCCTTTGAAAGGTAGTTGAAACAGTAGCTGTGATCCTCTTCTACACACTTGCTGAGCTAGTGAGCTATATAGCATGAGCAAGTATGTTTTGGTTTCTGTTTATATAATAGTAATATCCTTGATTTTCCCACTTTTTGCTTAATGCATCGCGGAAAATAGTGATATCCTTAATGTTCCCACTTTTTGCTTCCTGTAATTCCAGGAGGATTGCATGCCACTCAGTATGAGATGGTTGGTTTGCTTGGATCGTAACTCCTGTTGCCAATACCTTGCAATCATTTTTTGAGTTAGTACATAAGCTGTTGAAGCTTTGTTAGCCTCATAGATAGGGCTGTCAATGGGTCGGGTTCGACTCAATGGATCCGATGGATCCAAATTGATTGTGCTGGTTTTAATTCCCGGAATTGGAACTGACGGGTCAATTATATATAATATATTAAATAAATAAATTATATATAGAATATTTAATATATACATTAAATATAAATATTTATTTTTTATTTATTATAATTGAGTCTATCGGGTCAGACCCGATTGTCCTAAGAACCGATTAGTTCGGTTTTGGGCCCAAAAATTATAGATCCTATTGGGACCAGTTCCGGGTCAGAATCCTCAACATTTCATGTTGGATTGGTTCCGGTTCTATCTAGCTCCGACCTAGACCCAACCCGTTGGCAGCCCTACATATAGATAGGGGTGTAAACAGATTGAATTCGAATCGGACCAGGCAATATTCGAGGTTGAACCCAATTAAAAAATCCGATATCTGAATTCGAATCGAATTCAACTAATTAATTATTTTAGGTAATTAGTAAATATATAAAATAAATATTTTATTTATATAAAATATATAAGTATATAAATTATTCATATAATTTAATTATTATATATAAATTATATTAGACATTTAAATATTTTATATATTATATATAAGAATTAAATAATCAATCAAATTTGGATATTTATCAAATCGAATTAGGTCATATCTGAATCTGAATCCGATTAATTATTCGGTATGAATAGAATATCTGAATTTAATCGATTAGACATTCAAATTATTTAAATCCGATTCGATTATATCGAATCTCGAATTCAAAATCGAATTTTCGAATACGGTTGACACCCTGTAGATAGGCTCCATCATTATTTAGATTTTAATTAATTTAAAGCAGTGTTCGATATATTCACATTGTATTGTCATTGTATTTTGACTCATCAATACAAATATATAAGAAATAATTGTTGTCACATCTTATATGAATATCATTTAATTAGAAAAATGATGTGAGAGAAATATCAAATATAACATTTAAATAGAAATATATATTGATTAACCCAAAACACAACAGCAGTGCAACACCACAGTATAAAACACCCTCGTTTGCCCATAAGATTCAACTTGGAAGGACTACAAATGCAAATTTATTGAGTACAAAATTTTCTGTTTTGTATTATTTTGCATGTATTTATACTATATATATTTACATTTATATTCTTTCAAACTGAGCCTAATGAAATTGGTTATTATCCGACCCATAAGTTGAACTGTCCATGTATCAAAAAGAAAGCTGAACTGTCCATCATTTATTTCTTGAATTAAAGGTAGACAACAGACGTGCATCACATCATATTGACTCAGAAGTCAAAATTTCTTATCGTAATGTATATCCTTTGAAACCCACAATCATTTATTTTGCTTTTTGGAAGGAAGAGGAAGGATCACCATCCATTACCCCACGTCAATAAACGCTTCTGCAAGTTAACAGTTAGGCAGGCGTAGAAAAAAAGAAACAAGAAAAAGGGAAAAAAAAAAAGAAACAAAGTGAAACAGTTATGAAGTGCTTTAGGTCAGCTAGTTGAGACCGCATCAGAAGTCTGATTACCAAAATTCTTTGTAATTTAATGGTTGAAGACAAAGAACCTGCATTTTGGTACGAGTATAATGTAAAATTGAGGACAATCTTTTTAAGCCAAAATTGATGAACTTCAATTCAGTTTTTACATCTATTTCTAAAAATGAAAGTCTGATGTTATTGCATTTAAAATGGGAACAAAATTTGTACCCAAAATTGGTCAATATAAAATAGTTAGATTGTTTTTTGTGATGGTCAAGTTGTGGGTTTCCAATGGGATCCCCAGGAGAAGAGTGGTATTTCCTATTGCGCATGATCATGTGAAGTTGGGATTTTAAGTATTGCCAATATTTATGTTATTTGGTCTGTTTGGACGGGGGAGCAGAGTCAAATTTCCTTACTAGAGAAAAATCCAACAAAGATGTTCTTTCGGGGAAGAAGAGAAAGGTTTTCTGGGAATAAGAATTACAAATTTGTTTGGCTTCAAAACAAACACAAAAGAATTAAGATCCCATGATAGGGATAAGGGTTGAACAGTACCACTACAAGGGTCTTAGAAGAAACTGTAGCACAAACCAAAAAAGTTAGAAACTTTTTGTTATGTAATGTTTCACTATAAAATATAAAACAAGTACAAAAAAATCAGGTAAAATATTTGAACTATATACTCCTCTCCATGAAAGTTATTCTTTCTTTTGCCCTTTAAAGAAGGGGGTAGAAAACAAAACTCTGGCTGTAAAAAATTGCAGAAGATATAGGTGAAATATTTTTGTAGGAAATTTGCCAGCACTATATAAAAAAAAGGGGTAAAAGACTTAAACATACCCTGAAGTTTTAAAATAGTCTTAAATATGCCTTTTGGGGGGCATTCTTTTTTTAGATTTTGAGAGTGGAAAGTAGGTCAATGGGATTTTGATTCCCATTGACCAAGAATATCATGTTCTTTTTTCAGATTAATGTGGGGATCTGGGAAAGTTTATTTTCCTAGGTATCACTTATCTAGGTAAGTGATACCCATCTTCTAGGTGGGTAAATAATTTTCCCACCTAGGGGGAGAGTTTCCAACACTTGAATGGGACAAAAATACCCCTTTTAATAATGAATTTTTATGGATAAAATGGTCATTTCCTTTTTTTACTTGGGAAATATAAGAACATGGGTAAGTGTTTCCCAAGGAAAACTTACCCAAATAATTGTATTTACTCGGGTAAATAACTTACCGAAAAGTGAACGGGGCCTTGGGATGACCCATTGGACTTAAATATACCCTCCATTTATGAAAACCTAACATGTGAATTAATTTTAAAATTTTAAAACCCAATTTTACCCTTTAACAGATAAGACTTGTATTGAAAATCTGATATAGGGATGGTAATTTTCCCCATTTCCAACGGGGACCCGATTTCCCCGGCCCGATGGGGCCAGGGATGGGGATTGAGGCCCCTGCCCCGCCCCGCCCCACCTCCAATTATATATGTTAAATGTTATTTATATCAAATATACTATTATATTATTTATATTATGTATATATCAAAACATATTTAAAACTTTATAATTTAAAATTTTTATACATTTCAGGAATTCGGCTCCGTACAAGGGACCCATCCCCGGTGGGGATTGGAGATGGAGGACAAATTTTATCCCCGACAGGGATCGGGGATAGGGATGGGGTTAATTTTAGAATCGGGGTCGGGGAAGGAGAATATGATCCCCGCCCCGTTACCATTCCTAATCTGATAACCGTAGTTGTTTGAGATTCCCCAGGTTTTTGAAGAATCTCTGTGGTACCTTTTTGACTGTTGATAGTTACTGAAGCTTAAGCTCCTATTTATAGAATTTCAGGAGGTTTGTTGACCATGCTGGTCTTCAAAAGTATGGAGATCTAGTCAAACAGGGATATAGGTGGTGAAGGCATCACAACATCATATTCTAGTAGGAATCTTCAAACCAAGCTTCTTCTCCTGGTGAATGATTGTGAGAAGAGGAATCTAAATTTACTTGGATTGTTAAATGAGAATTCAGATGGATTCAGAACAAATATAACTCTGTTGCATTGAGCTGCTTCAATCTGAGTTCGTTTCAACTCCCTACCAACATAGTCTGACACACATCTCATATATGATGGTCTCAGTCTATGAGATTGTGCAGTTTTAGATGATATTGGTAGGGGTTGGAACATGTTTTATTGGTAAGAGATTCCAATTCCTTCAATCCATGCTCCCGAAGGTACATTACATTGAAGTTCAAATCCAAAAGATTTTGTCCACAAAATTTCAGATCCTCATTTATTTAATTTTCCGGAATCTATGAAGGGTTAACTCGACAAGCACGGTAATTTATTTGCCAATCTGGATCAATCTGCTATAATTTGGTTTTGGACTGGAGTCACATTTTGCACTTGGTGCTAATATACCATCCCCTGGGGTGTAAATTGGATTGGAGTTCCAGTCTAATGTGAGTCCATTACAAATGGATCAGGTCCAATACAATCCAATGAATATTTTGGACCATTTTAGATCGGTCCAATTCAATGTCTGGACCATCCAATCTGTTCAAATTCGTTTTCATATAGATTGTTTTCAATCCAAACCATGTTCATTAATGCCTATATTCTTATCTTATATCAATGGACTAGATAATGGTTTAATCTAACCCAATCCAATATGAATTTATTACGGACGGACCAGGTCCAATCCAATCTAATAAGTAATTTGGACCAGATTGGTTTAATCTAATATGTCTTGTTGGTCCATCCAATCCATCCAAACTGATTTAGGACTGGATGGGGTCCAGTCCAAAACCAGTCCATTGACACCCTTAATTGCACCTAAGGCCTAATTTATTTACATGGTCTTCTCTTTGACTCTTATTGAAATTTTGAAAGGAAATAAAAGGTAAAAAAAATCACAAAATATTTTTAAATCTATTTTAAAACCTTCGGGTAAGTTTAAGTTTTTTTACCCTTTTATGTTGCAAATTATTAATTTTCTTTGAAACTTCATAGCTAAATTAAGGTTACCCATATAACCAATTGAGTGGAATACCATAATCTAAAAATATTGGAGATGGAAAATGTTATCAACATAAGAATAGCATCCTACTTTCGAGCCATCGTTTGGTAAAATCTTGGGCTGGCTAGCACAAGAATATGTCAAAGTTCAAACATAAAATCAATCACTTTGTGTAAAAAATGTCAAAGTTTTAGAATAATATTAGTCTATCCCACCTAAGACCCCAAAAAGCTATGACCGACGACATTGGGTAATAGCCTTTTTAAGAACAACTTGATATTTATTAAGCTTTTAGACGGAAGATTTAAGAAGAAATCAATCTTAATAACAAAGTTTGGATGCAACTAATTTGCCTCATCCTCCCTTATATATGTGTAGGGCTTTTTCTATTCTACCACCTAACCGGTAGCAGTCATGTGAATTTGAGTAACTACTCAAAAATAACTACATCCTCTTAGCTAAATGATTTATGGTAGCATGAGATTTTGGATATTATAGCAGAAATATTTAGAAATACAAAATACAAGGTTTTGTACAGTACATATGTATTTACACTCCTTTCCAAACTGAATCTTAATATTTGAGAATTGGGATGATCGGCCATTTTGTCATAACAACTTATTACTTGCTTCAGAAAGAAGTCTAATTGCTTTGAGCTTATTAAGGTTAGAGTCTTCCATCAATATGACAAAGAGCTGTTGTGAAGTATAATGCCATAAGGTCGCCATCAAAAAAGGTAAAATGCCCAAGTCTAGGAAGAATGATTTATATTTGAGAAAGGAACCATTGTGGGCGGAAATTATTGTATTTAAGAGATGACAAACTTCTAAGTTAACGGAAATGTACATTTTACCTCTTAATTCCCCCCTGTTTTATCTTTTGGTAGGTTGATATTCATTAAATGTGGGCCCTTAGAGTTGGACAGGATATCCCACAATCATAAACTCTTTTTTTTTTTTTTGATAAATCGAGAGATACAAAAGTGGCTACACAGCTTTGGGGTAGCACGTCCCCAATAATCCATACAACTGATAAAGGATAAAGCTCTAAGAATTGAAGCAGGTTATACAGAAGAAATATGGACTTGATTTGCTAACCAGTCTGCAAATTTATTGGATTCCCTATAGACATGCTGAGAGTCAAATTCTCATTGGAAGTTTTGGCATATCATCTTGTAGTCGTCAATGATGGTCTTCAATCTCCATAGCATCTTTATCCTGTTCTTAAGGCAGTCAATGACAGTTTGGAGTCTCCTTCAATTGATATACATCTATTGTTGAAAGTTCCTACTAAATTGTGGGCTTTCCAAGCAGCCCAAGCCTCAGTTAGGCTAATTGTAATTATCCCAATTTTATAGGCTTTTAAATCAATTAATTTCCCCAAATGGTCTCTTGCAAAGCAACCAATTGAGCAATTTCCATTCACGCAAGAGGCATCAAAATTAATTTTGATGGAATTTAAGCATCAAACCTAGAATATTTTATTGAGGGGGGCCAAAGCGTAATAAACATGGATAAGGGGCCAAAAGATGGGAACCATGGGTAGAAGGGGCAAAATATATGTGGGATTTAAATAGCTACTAGGGGGAGTTTCAAGGCATAGGGATGGAGGGGGGGGGATGGTTCCCCTCTACCACCCCTAGCTCTGCCCCATGGATTTCTCCATCTGGTTGGTATCCGATTTTTAATCTTGTTACTTTTTTTTCTTTAGTGACGCAGGATGGAAACCATGATTGAGATTGATATCGTGCAAGCTACACGCTGATAAGAAAAGACCTAGAATCCACTAGGTTGAAATTTTGGTAATGCGCCAGAAAATAAGAGAAACTCTCTAAAGAAATTGTATTTGAAATTCACTACTTGTAAACAAAGGCTTAGGGTCCCTTTTATATGCTCTTAATTACAAACTTAAACTAAGAAACCAATTCCTAAGGAAACAAATAGAAAATGAGACAACTCTACTAAGACTAGGAAACTCAAAAAATGAAACAAATAAGAAAGTTGCGTGTTTCCGTAGGACTATGCGTTTTCATCCTTTCATTCCTTTTTGGGCAATTTCTTCCTATCCAATTGCTCCATGTATTTATTTGCAAGATGCTCTGTATCATTCCCCTCCACTTGAAAGAAACTCATCCCTGAGTTAATCTCTAGATAAGCTGGACCATTAGATGGAAAGTACTCGTACAAATCAACAACATTGAAGGTCCTAGAGATATTCATGTCCTCAAGAAGATCAACAACATAAGTTTTGTCGTTGAGTTTCCTTAAGATCCAGTAGAGACCATACTTCTTCGGTTTCAATTTGCTGTAGGTACCAACAGGGAATCATTCCTTACGCAAGAACACCATCACCTAGTCTCCTACATCAAATACATTCGTTCATCGTCGCTTGCCAATTGCTGCCTTATACTTGGCGTTGGACTCTTCTAGCTTTTGTTTCACCTCCGCTATAGTAGCTTGGTGATGTTCAGCCATGGCTCTAGCTACGACACTCATGCCAAAAAGTTAGGCAACATTACCAGATCTAGAACATGCCTAGGCTCCTTTGTGTAGACGATGGAGAATGGAGATCTCCCCATTGAACTATAAACAATGCTATTAAATGCAAATTATGCTTGAGCCAAAGTGTTGTCCCACTGTTTAGGCTTGCTACCACAGATGCTCCTAATCAAATTGCCCAGAGTTCTGTTTATTACATCAGTCTATCCATCTGTTTGAGGATGTGCCATGCTACAGAAATTAAGTTCAGTATTGAACCACTTTCATAAAGTCAACTAGAAGTGAGCTATAAACTTACTGTCCCAATTTGAGGTGATGGACTTAGGCACTCCTTGCATGTGTACAATCTCCTAGAAGAATAATTTTTCCGCATGCGCTGCATCAGTAGTCTTGTGGCAAAGAATGAAATGCACCATCTTTGAAAATCGATCAACTACCACGAACACAAAATCTACTCCTCTTTGAATTTTGGGGAGTCCTAACGCAAAGTCCATAGATAAATCCTTCCAAGGTTCTAACGGCATTGGTAGAGGCATGTAAAGACTTGTGTTTTGAGATTGCCCATTTGCAACTTGGCAAACAAGACACTTTCCCACATAATTTTTGACATCCTTCTTCAGTTGAGGCCAATAATACCTTTCTTCCAAGTTGTTGATTGTTTTGTCTCTGCCAACATGGCCACCCAACATGTAATTCACGAATCACCTTGTCCTATAAGGATGTTCTAGGGAGACGCATCTTGTTTCCCTTGAATAGAAAACCATCATGTACAAGAAAATCACCCATATATTGTCTGGTGGTATATTTCTCCCATATGTTGCCAAAGTCCTCATTGGTTTCATAAAGCTCATTCAAACACTCAAACCCAACAACTTCATTACTTATAATGATGAGCAGAGTGGAGCGTTTGCTCAACGCATCAGCTACACAGTTCGAAGCTCCAGATTTATGTTTGATAACATAATGAAATTGCTCTAAAAAAGTTGCCCACCTGGCATGCATCTTGTTGAGGTGTCGTTGATTTCTGAAATACTTCAATGATTGGTGGTTTGAATAGATCACATATTCCCGCTGAATAATATAATGCTCCCAATTTTTAAGAGCTCGAATAACTACATACAGCTCCTGTTCATATGTTGACCACTTCTGCCGTGCCTCATTTAATTTCTCACTAAAGTATAGGAATGACAGCGGGGCAGGTTCGGGGTGGGGGTCATATTTCCCATCCCAGATCCCAATTCTGAACTTAACCCCCATCCCCGTCCCTGATCCCTATCAAGGATAAATTTTGTCCTCCATCCCCAATTCCCGATAGGATAGGTTCCCCATGGGGACCTGAATCCTCGAATTTTTTTAGATAATAATACTTTTTTGAAAAATAAATGAAAATCTTAAAATATATATAATGTTTTAAATATGTTTTGATATATACAATATAAATAATATAATAATATATATTAAGTATAAATAACATTTAATATATATATATATATAACCGGGCCAGGGCGGAGCGGGGATCTCAATCCCCATCCTCAACCCCAACCTCGACCTTGATCGAGGATTCCTATTAATCCCCGTCCCCGTCCCAGTCCCAATCCCCGCCCACTAAAACAATCCCCATCCCCGACCCCACTAAGTTGGGGAAGTCGGGTCCCCGTCAGGGATGGGGAAAATTGCCATCCCTACTAAAGTAGGCTATTGGTTTACCTTCTTGAGATAGAACACCACCGATTCCAACCCCATTGGCATCAAACATTCACACTCTAGCTCGAAGACTTTGTCAAAGTCTGGTAAAGCTAGTACCGGTGCAGAAGATAACCTATCCTTGATTTCAGCAAAGCTTATTTCAGCCTCTTTTATCCACTCGAACTTCTCTTTCTTCAAACAATTGGTGATGGGGGCCACAATGTTGCTGCTGAAATTTTGGATGAATCTCCTATAAAAAGTGGCCAAACCATGAAAGTTGTGTACCTCTGTCACAGTCTTTGGAGATGGCCAATCCCAAATAGCCTGGATCTTTTGATCATCCACATGTATCCCATCATCACCAACTATATAACCAAGGAACCTCAATTTATTAGTCATGAAGTGACACTTTTTTAGATTGACATAAAGCTCGTTCTCCTGTAGTACCATCAGTACTTCTCGTAGATATTGTATATGCTCTCCCTTAAATTTGCTATGTACCAAAATATCAATAAAATAGACCACTACAAACTTATCGATAAAGGGTTTGAGTACCTAATTCATTAGTCACATGAACGTGCTAGGAGCATTAGACAGTCCGAAGGGCATCACCAACCATTCATATAAGCCCTCCTTAGTTTTGAATGCCATTTTCCATTCATCGCCATGCTTGATACGGATATAATGATATATGCTCTTTAGGTCAATTTTGGAGAACATCGTGGATCCTCCCAACTAATCCAACATATCATCCAATCAAGGGATGGTAAATCTGTATCAGATGGTGATCTTGTTGATGGCATGGCTATCAACACACATCCTCCAACTTCCATCCTTCTTCGGTATTAGTAATGCAGGTACTTCACATGGACTAATGCTCTCTCGAATATGCCCCTTTTGTTGTAGCTCATGCACTCTCTCTTAGGATCTCACTTTCCTTTAGGCTCATTAGGTAATGCGGCAGATTTGGCAGGGTGGTAATAGGAATCAAATCAATCTGATGTCGGATGTCACGCATAGGGGGTATATGGTTTGGCTCCATAGTTAGGGCCTTGAACTCATCCAACAGGGGCTACACCTGCTTTGGAACTTCACTATCGGGCTCTGCCTCACCCTTGATCACCAAAAGCAAATGTCTCCTTGGCCTCTTTGGTATTTGCAAAAAAAAACACAAGTTTTAATGAAGATATTGAAAGGAAAAACTGCCCCTCCACTTTAGAAGCTTTGGGTGAGCCTCCATTTAGTACAAGAGCAATCCTCTTGTTCTCCCATCTAAACACATACATATTATGTCTACCCCTACGTGTAGAATCAACATCATATTGCCATAGACACCCCATCAACACATGACATGCACCCATATCTACTACATCACATGTGATAGTGTCTTTTATAAAATTTACCCAAGGAGAGAAGAACCTTACAAATTTCTATCACTTTAATGGCAGGGCCCTTCTTGATCCACCAAATCTGATAAGGGGCTGGATGTGGTTCTGTTGTCAGTTGCAAGTGATCAACTAGTGCCTTGGATACATAATTCTCGTAGTTGCAGCTATCTATAATCAGGTCACAAACCTTTTGGTTAACCGATTGCTTGGACTTAGGGGGTGGATTCGAGCCGAGCCGAACCGAATACTTGGCAATTCAAGCTCGGCTCACTCAAACTGTGTTAGGCTCGAGCTCAAGCTCGATTCGAGCTAGAGCTCGGCTCGGTTCAAAGATCTTAAGTTTGAGCTTGGCTCGTCTCGAGC
Organism: Nelumbo nucifera; assembly: GCF_000365185.1. The sequence goes on along the minus strand of NW_010729076.1, from coordinate 8,643,465 downwards.
TCGACTGCAAGCCAATTTTTTTTAAATAAAAATATACATATAAAAGTAGTTTTTTATTTTACATACAAAAAATTAAGAATTATAAAAATTATTTACTATTATACTTAAAAAATAAAAATATTATATATAAAATAATAATTATTTATTATGTATATGTATATGTATGTAATAAAAAAAAAATTTATTTATTATACTAGGCTCGCGAGCCGAGCTTCACTAGGCTTGAGCTCAGCTCGATTAGCAAATGAGCCTATATATCATGCTCGAACTCAGTTTAAACCGAGGCGAGCCAAGCTCAAATGGCTTGTGAGAAGCTCAGCTCATGGCCACCCCTACTTGGACTAGAAGATCTTCCGCTATTGTGAGATATCCTCATTCTTTGGTGTGTAGGGGATTCACTGCACCACACAAGTAACTGGTTCACTACTTGTAAACAAAGGCTTAGGGTCCATTTTATAGGCCCTGAATTACAAACTTACTCAAACTAAGAAACCAACCTAAGGAAACAAATAGGAAATGAGACAACTCCTACACCTTTACTAACTAATCTAAAAGAAAACAAACAAATTAGAACTCTAGTATGATTAGGAAAAAAGAAATAAATAAGAAAGTTGAGTGTTTCCGTAGGACTATGCATTTTCATCATTTCATTCCTTTTTTGGCAGTTTCTTCCTATCCAATTGCTCCATGTATTTATTTGCAAGTTGTTCCGCATCATTTAGACAAGCTTTAATTTCCAAAAAAGAGTTCATAGGTCTATCAAGTATGATGGCAGGAGGCAAACAAATATTTCTAAAGGATTTTTCTTTGAAGGAAGCTTATAACTTAAGAAAAGGTATAAGGAGGTCTTGTATTTTCGAGGGGTCTTCAGGCTCCAAATTTTTGCAATCTCAATGACTCCCCTAGGGGAATTGTTCACGAAATTACTGATCTTTGAATAGGTTGTTTTGATTAAAATTTCACCAGTCGTATTTGGTCTCCAAATCAATGTCTTTCCTTGGCAAGAAGGGTATGAAAGTGGTTCTAATCTTATCTCAAACCTGGGCGGGAATCAAATTTCTAATAACAGCCTCATTCCATATTCTTCTCTCCTTATCAATTACATCACTAACTTTCAAATCACTATTAGAAATTGAGGTTTCAATCTTTCATCAACCCTTTCCCTCATAGGAGTATCATTAGCCCAATTATTTTTCCAAAAGCTTATATCTTCACCATTACCCACCTCCCATCCAATGCTTTTCTTCAATAAATTTCTAGCGGCAAGTATACCTTTCCAAGCCCAAGAATTCTGTTTTTTCTTTATGGTTTCCCAAAAGTTATCTCTTTTTAATGCTTATTCGTGACCATTTGGACCCAAATAGTTTTCTTTTCATTAGGATTTTCCAACCAAGTTTAGCTAAACATGCTTCATTTACCCATTCAATTTTTTTAGCCCTAACCCAACCCATTTCTTAGTGGAACAAACTCGATCCCAATTTACGAAGTGAAGAGGTTTTCTTTCGGTGTTACTTGTCCATAAAAACTGTTTTTGGTATCTATTTATATCTTCAATCACACCCTTGGAGAAGAATTACTCTCATTAATTCTTCAATTAGTATGATGCCTCAATATATAATGAGATCATATAAAAGCCACAATCACATAATGAGATCATACAAATACAAATATGTAGAGTGTAAAACCTTATAATTTGTTTGTATTTGTACTGTAAGCTTAGTTTGGAACAGGTGCAAATACAAACATGTACAGTGCAAATACATGTTTAGCAAGGCTTTGTATTGTACATATTTTTATTTTATACTCTTTTCAAATTGAACCTTACTAACATCTCCTTACAAATTTAATATACATGTATCGGGTATATTTCCAATGTGTGACTAGATGTTATGTTTACAGAGGCTCTTTAGAACCAAGGAAAGACACCTTTTCAAGATGATCAACAATCAAAACTTCAAAGACCATGGTTTGTGACTTTGTTCTTCTAGGCTTCACCTTTTTCTTATAACCAGGGGTGCAACTTGGGTGGGCCCAGCCTGAGCCCAAATCGGCCCAACCCAGAATTTTACACAGTTCGGGCTTGGATTTTTGGTCCTTGGGCTAGGCTCGGGCTTTTTTATTTTTCGGGTCAATTGGGCTCAAGCCTAGCCCTTAGATAGCCCGAACCCGACCCAACTATATACATTTATACATACATATGTGTATATATGTAAATGTTGCATACATATTTACACACACACACTGACCCAGGCCCAAGCCCAACCCAAGTGCATCAAATTACAATTACAATGCTAGTTGGGAAAATCAGGCTTGACCTTGGGCTCAGACCTTAAACCCAAATTTTAGGGCTGGACCTGGGTTGACCATAAACCCAACCCAACCCGCCCCAACTTGCTACCCCTACTTATAACTAGTGTAAGAAAACATATCATACACATTTGCAAATAAGTATTAAGTATTAAATATATAGATATATAATATTTAGATTTAACTTTTATTATTTGCATACAACAGATAGATGATAGATGATAGATGATAGATACAATACATTTATTACTTGCATACAATACATTTATACATAGTATATATGCAAGTTATCGTATAGAATAGATAGATGATAGATAAATATGGTTAATTAAGGGCGTTAGGGATTTGGGCTATTCTCTTAGCCGACAAGGCATCCCAAGACTAAGTTCCTTTCTTTGGCATAAAACTGAAACTGATTCTTTGCTCTTGATACTCTGGTTCGGATGGGCTACAAACAAGGTTGTGTGCATTAGGCTACAAGACCAATCAACACAACAATGAACTCATCAGTGTTTGGTACACAAGATGTGGGCTCTAAACATTGACGTGTCCACTCTTGATTCATCGGGATATTTTCTTAATGCACAGTTGCAAGTGCGGATGTGAGGACCATTCTGTGGGGATGAAATATGGATTCTATTTTATTTATAACAAGGTCCATGTATGCCGAAAGTGAATTGAGGGCCCCTTTGATACAACTTCTACATTACAGCTGAATTGCAACCCTAGAGCCATGGTGGTTGAGTACTTGCTTTCCAAAGAAGCTACCTAGAGTAGCTTCATATTATAGGCGTTGCTTAGTACCATGATGACCATTTATTTTGACAAATACTTTGTACTTTTTATTTTGAAAAACGAGAAAGTGGGTAATAGTTTGACATTTAGATGCCACATAAACTCAACAGTAAAGAAATTACTGGGTGTTGGGGTAAATACGAAAAATGGTATCCCTTGAATCTGCTGAATTTTCAGGGGTAACCCTGGTTTTATTCTCTCTGTTTCGAAAGAGGTTTTCTCTCGAGTTTTCTCGAGGTTTTCTCGATCTCTTTGTTCGTTGTCCACTTCCCGCCTTAGAAATTTCTTTTGGGGTGGCTCCCGGGGAGTCCCCTTTCCCATTATCCTTTCTTTCTCCTCATTATTTTCTCTTTTTAGTTCATTTTCTTCCCTCCTCTCCTACTTTCATTCTTCGTTCTTCCTCCCATCTAGTTTTCTCCTTTTTTTCCTCGCCTTTCACTCCGTTTGTTTGTTCATCTCTTTCCCATTGTTCTTTTTTCGCCTCTTTTTGTGCTTTCTTTTCTTTGTACATGCATTTTGACGAGGGGATTACTTCTCTTAGATACTATATTGGGCGATCAATGCCGGTGGATGTTGCTTTACATTTTGCCATCCATATCGCGGTTCTCCGGCAAATGTAGTTCATGGTCAGTTCTGTTCGTAGTTCTCCAATGAAAGTAATTATGGATGACAGTTACAATCTTTGGTAGCCGTTGTAATGTTTGGGACTTTGTAGTCTTTTGCGGATCTCCTCCAATCATACTATTATCGATTCTTTGCCGTCTCTTTTGATGACCTCTCCTATCAGTTTTTCTCGCCATTTATGGTGGATTAGAGAGGTGTTTGTCTACTTCTGTTGATGATTTTACTTCATCTTTGTTTAATTGCAAAAGGTTTTTATGTTCTCCTTTATCCATTTATATATTTTATTCTTCTTGAGAAATTGTATCTTACTTTTCTGATCGGCCTTGACAATTCTCTGTATCAATTTCTTGAATGAATGAAATATACTGACTAAGGGCGTTTTAAAAAAAAATGGTATCTCCCTACTAGGCTGTGGCACCCTTTTCAAATAAACGGTCATAAAACCAAACACCATTGTGGTTCTCACTTCTCACCTATGAAGAAGCGCAGTGACATGCTTTCTCACCTAGCTTTCGATGCTCCTGTATGCGCCCAGCTCGGAATGCCAAAAGCCACGAATGGGTAGTGATTAGGTTTCCACGTGGTAAATGCAAAAGCTGATAATCTGATATCAGCTATGAAATGCCCACCTAACACCAAAGAATTCACATCGGAGTCCCACATGCACATCTCAGGTACTTCTCATTGGGAGATATTCCCATGTATTGGTTGGTGTGGGGCGCGCGCTTATGCAAATAACCCTCCCTTTCTTGTAGGTTCACCGGCAACACTTTCCAACTTTCAACTTTAGATGATCTACTACCGTAGGATAAGGATCGCAGCAGAGGGTTACAATGGGAAAAAATACATTAGTGTAATGAGTTAGTTAGGTAACTCAACTGTCGCCTATACTGCGTTGGAGTTGGAGGCTTGTGAAGGTGATGGTATTTTTCAAACACCAAGATGGCCGTGGGGCAGAATCCGAGCCCACATCAGTATAAGCAAAAGAGATGCAAAGCCTTAGAATATGCTTTGCTCTTCTCTTCAAAATCCTCCCTCTCCCAAACAAAACATCCACCTCCGCTTTCTTTCTTTTCTTTCCTTCTATTCTCAATATTAAATTAGGACAGCAAGAAGACGAAGGAATCAGTAGCCATGGAATTACTTCTGGAACTTTTCTTCACTGGTTTTCTTTCTCTTATCTTCACCTTTGTCGTAGCCAAACTCGTTTCAGTGGCTTCCGCTGGGGATTTAGAGGAGCGGGAGTCGATGTTAAGATCAAAAAGGGAGTTTGATGGTGAAATGGTTACAGAGGAGCGGAGTTTCGAAGGACAATTGATCAATCGAGTTTTAGAAACCAAAGAGATAGTTGAATTTTTTGGAGAAGCTGCAATGGTCGTTGAATATGAAGGACAGCTGGTTCAGGAAAAGTTGGAGATGGTTCATCGAGTCAATGAACTCGAGAAGGAAAGTCGTGAAAAGGTCGAGATTTTTGAAGACGATCGTCTTAGAACGAAGGAAGAAACTTCAGAAGAAAACGAAATTAAGGTTCTTGGAATATTAAAAGAAAAGTTTATTGAGGAAAGGCCTTATAAGGAGGAAGTGATAACCCATGTTTCTGATTCAGTACATGCTAAGGAAGAAACTTCAGAAGAAGATGAAATTAAGGTTATTGGAATATTAGAAGAGAAGTTTATTGAGGAAAGGCCTGATAAGGAGGTGGTATCCTGTGCTTCTGATTCAGGGCATGCTAAGGAAGAAACTACTCCAACTGAGGATGACCGGTTGGAAGACGACTTGGTTGAAGAAAGCCTCGAGAAGGCGGAGGTTCGTGAAATAAATATCGAATTGGTGGAAGGCGATAACATTCTTGCCAAGGTTGAAAAGGACGGAATTGATAAGCACGAACCGTATCAGAAGAATGTAACTGAAGGAGCAGAAGGTGGACAAAATGATGATGAGGTGTTATTTAGTGACGAGGATGATTGGGAGGGAATCGAAAGAACTGAAGTGGAAAAGCTTTTTGGTGCCGCGGTGGCATTTCTTTCATCTGGAAATAACAACGATCACTTGTCAAAGGTTGATAGTGATATTCAGATGCAGTTGTATGGACTTCACAAGGTTGCAACAGAAGGCCCTTGCCATGAGCCACAGCCTATGGCGCTTAAGGTCTCTGCCCGTGCAAAGTGGTACTAAACTTTCCCCTCTGCAATTCTCTTTGACTATGTATTACAGGGGCAACTTTATAACGGCTGAATTGGCTATACTTAATGGCTTATATTATAAATACCCTAGCATGCCATTCATCCATTAAGGAGCTCTTTCCCTTCTTCAAGATTTATTCTCTAGAAGGCGCCCAGTTCAGCTAATTCAGCTGTTATCAAATGGTTCCTTGTATACTTGCTGAATTAACTAATCCCCTTAAAAGGTTGGGTGCACTTAAGCTTTTAGAGGCAAGTATTATTATATTGCTGAATTGGTTAAAATAGGCATTGCAAAATAGGGCAATGCCAACCAAAACAATGTTGTTATAAGTCCAATCGTTTACAATTTAATGGAAAATAATGGTTCATGGATGCCATACACCATTCTATGTGGATATCCTAATTCAGGAGGCAAAACTGCTTTTGATTTATCACTTCATTAGTTTGTTTCATCTTTGTCATCCTTAACTTAGAGGAACCTTCAAAATTTGGGAGGGACATGGTCCTCAACTTAGGAACTAATGGTTGTATTTGAAGATAGAGTTTTGTCATCAATTCTATTTTCTGCCTGAGTTTCTCAAACTCAAGCAGGACAATGTGCAGAACACCATCACCTAGGGACCGACCCTTGACCAAAACTTGGTGTAGTTTGATTTCTGGCTATAACAACAGGGTTGAGAGATGCTATTTATAAGTGATGGAGGGCACTGATTTCATTGTGCAAGGAATGCTTGGCAACAGCTGGGGAACATGACTCCAGAAGTTGCAATGGAGCAGTACATCACTCTTCTTTCAGATATGGTTCCTGGGTGGATGGAAGAAAGTGCTGGAGTAAGGGATTTTCTTCTAAGACATGAGAATTTTTTTCTTTCATTTCATTTTTCATTGATTTCTCCCAGGAAGAATGTCGTGGTTCATGCTTTGAATTATTGCAGGGAGGCAGTAAAAAGGAATCTTTTGAAGGTGGAGCTCCTGATTTAGGAACATTTTTACATCATGAATCAGGTTCTGAAGATGAAAGGTAGTATATGAAATTTTAATTCCACACCATTTCTTACCAAGGACTGATATGAAAATTTCTCACCTGCTATCCTATTTGGTTCTTTAACTATTTTCTTGCCATAACTTCTCTTTCAGTGAGCCAGAAGAACCTCAATATTACATTGAAGGAGGGAATGGCAGTGGTGGCAAACTTTGTAAATAGGGTATGCCTGTTAATTCATTTTATATAATCTTTCTTTTTTACAGAATGACATGCAAGAAAAGGGGAAAAGGGGACAGCAATTGCATTCTGTTATATGGTTACTGCAATAATTGCTGTTTCAGTATCTTCTAAAATTTCCTTAATGATATTCTATAAGAAACTTTATGCAGGACAGCATGAGGCATTTTGAAGTGAACATATTTGTGAAACATGGGACAAGCTGAAGGAATGCAGTTCTCTTCAAAGAAAGCTGGCCATTCTTTTTTGGATTTCTTTTTTTTTTTAAATCTTTTTATGCTTGTGTCTTGAGTCCTACCCCAGACATTCAAATCTTGATAAGAATTCAGAGGTTTCTGTCAGCACTTGTGTTGGAAACCACTCAAACCAGTTACTGTAGTATGTGTGCGATTTAGACCGGTCTTATTATAGTCCAGGGTTACAGGTGCTACAGAGGCATAATAGACATGGAACTGAGGGAGCTATACCTAGATTGTATGAACCATCAATACATAGAATAGAATTTTTTACATGAAAGCATGTGTTCTTCATTTCTCATTGGTCTATATGGCTTTTCTCTAGAAAGTGAGAGAAAATCAACATAAAAAAAATCATATGTATACATCTGGTGCTCGCCTTTCAATCTCCCTGTATTGAATATGCATGCTTTCTCTTTTTCTTTCTCTTAAATATCGAATTATATTAACTGGGTTCATACCACTTCTTATTTCTGATGGGACAAATTTGAAAAATAATAAGGTATCAACTAGCCCCTTGCATCTTTAAACATAAAATATATGATCTGAGACCTAAAAGGTTGCCTCTTTTTTATACATTTGCATGAGGTGTAGATACAAAATGCAGCCATTAAGTATAATTGCTAATTTAAATACAAATACAAGGTTGAAAGTAGAAAATTTAAAACCTAATCATCTAAGCAAAGAATGGTCCATTACAGACTACTGCAGGCCAATAATTTCCTTCCATACTCATTTCATCTCAATGTAGTATTTTGATAATTTCTTTGAAATGTATTCCTATTTATTGAGTTGTCTCACTGTGCAATGTCAATGATGACCCATTGAATATCAACCGTTGGAGGTTGATGATTGATTATCCTTAGGTCATGAACCCAAGCATCTTCAGTTGATTAAGTATTATTTCCAAGGGCATTTTGGTTAGGGGTGCAAGTCGGGTAGGTTAGGCCGGGTTTATGGTCAGCCCAAGCTTGGCCCTAAAATTTGGGCTTAAGGCCCGAGCCCGAGGTCAAGCCTGATTTTCCCAACCCGAGCCCAGCCTGCCCTGTAATTTGATGCACTCGGGTTGGACTCGGGCCCGGGCCAGGCTCGGGTTGGTCAATGAACCCACTCTAAATTATACATATGTAAATGTATTTATACAAATATATATACATCTATTTATGTATGTATGTATGTAAATATGTATGTATGTATGTATGTATATATATATATGTATGCAACATTTACATATACACACATATATATCGGTTCGGGTTCGAGCTGGGCCCGCCCAAGTTGCACCCCTAATTTTGGTGGATGATCCTGGAGTACCACTTTATTTTTACCGATTCAGGGGCTTTTAACCCCACAGGTTGTCCTTTTGTATTGCTTTACCTCAATGTGATATTATTCCATTATTCCTTTGTCTGGCACTTCTATAAGCAAAAGTCGTTGTATTTGGTTCTTTATTTATTTGTCAAGAAAGTTTTTAATATTGAAAAGCCACTACCCTATGTCATCTTAACAAATGTACCTTACTTGACAATGAGATGGTTGACATTCTATAGGGATTAATTTACGATTTGAATTCCAAATGATGACTTTATACTTGGGTTTCCCTTAATTAGTATGACATTATAGAATTCTTTACTATTCAATAAGAAAAATATGTTTTCTTCACTAACTCTCACCAAACAGTTTGCATCTAGAATATTAGGCAAGTGAGTCTGATCCAGGAGCCAAAAAGTCGAAAAAAAAAATGTTTTTCTTTTTCGTATTTCTGTATTTTCAGATACTAAGGATATTTTTATCATTTTACATATCATCTTTGGGGTTCAGTCTAATAGTTTAATTTGTCTAGTCATAGTTTAATTGGGTTTAAACTTTAGAGTAATTGGTTTAGTAGTTATTGAGTTTCTTTTACACAAAATATGATAATTGCAATTCTATAATTTCTATTTTCCCTACTTCTAGTAGGATTTGGCACAAGTAGTGTCCATATATATGTATGATGAAAAACTACAATGCTAGATCAAGTGGCTCCACCAAGCTCTAGCCCAAGATCCAGATCACAGTAGCATACATTTCGTTTTCTCACTTGTTACAGTAAATTTCATGTATTGGTGCTCCATTGCTTGTTGCCCCCTTTTCTCTCTAGTTTCTTTGCTTGGTTTCAATGGCTTCCATGGATCAATCTTTTTATTGTTATCAATGGATGGGTGATAGTGTTGTTATTGCTTATGGTGAGTGATTCCTGTTTTAGGACCCCATTGTGTGATTCTGAGTTTTCTGTCTTCTTTTTCTTTCTATCTTCTCTCAAATTCTATTGGCAGCTGACAGCTGTTACAGCCATCAACATCTTAGAAAATTCTTTGTTGAATAAGTCTATTCAACACCCCTATAGGATTATAAGTAGTTTTGGTATGATTTATTTGAGTTTATATTAAAACCCAAAATTTTTGCATTTCAGTAGATTTCATCCTTTTGTGCTAAATCGTCTTCAAATGCCCTCATATTTGATTGCCCCCATAAGTTTCAGGACTGTTCGATAATAGATGAAGTGACTTAATTGAATGACTTATTGCTTTGCCTTTTAGTGGATAAAATAATTAAATAACAAAATATTCAAGGGTATATTAATCAACCCAACTTTGGCTTCTAGCCATTAAGGAGCTCTCAACCTCCTTAATAGCTAACTTATTCACTAAAAGAAAAAGTAATGTCATTCAGTTCAGCCTTCTCAGCTATTATCAAGTACCCCTCAATCACCTTTCATCCCACCAAATCTCATTTCAAAATTTCTCCTAGAAGCTAGAACCTTAGATTCTAGAATTTTCAGCTTTCCCCTTCCTTCAAAACAGAATTTTCATCATTTTGTGCAAAACCCTACCAAACTTGATCACCCCTTACAACTATATATTCCAAACCTACCTACAAATTTCCATTAAAATTTTTTAATCATAGACCTATCTTTCTCTTTCAATTTACAATTTTAGGACAGCCTCAATTTTTGTAGTTAAGTTTTGAGATCATTGTTAACCTAACTGATCTCTACCTTTGGTCCTCAACCCATCCCTAATCCCTATTTTAGATAATTAATACCTTCCTAGACTCACCCTTGGATCATATTTGTCTTACATCACTTGGTATCAGAGTTGCTGGCCCTTCATCAATTGGTACCAAAGGAGACAGTCACATTAATGAATCTTAGAGTGACTGGTCCTACTTCAGTTCTGAAAAGTACCACATTGGAAACATCAGAATCTGTTTGAGCCCTTTGTTTCACTTCATAGCAACTTTTGGGATATTTTTTCTCCTATATTCCTATGCTTATCTGCATCGAAGCTTAAATTAATGGTTAGTACATGTGACATTATAAACATGTGGTTGACTGCTGACTCAAGATTTCAGTGTTTTCCAATGTGGATTCACTGTTTTCTAGAAAGCAGGGCATGAGATAATTTATGCTTATTCAAGCATCCAAGTTTCTTTGGTTATGCTGACTGTTAGAGAATGTTGGTGTTTGAATCCTGCTCTTTCTTCTAACATGATGTTGGCATCAGAATTACAATCCCAATCTCATAGAACAACTTGACAACTCAAGATTTACTATAACTTTGACAGCCATCATTTATAAAGTTGGATATTTTCTCTTTCAGATATACAAACGAATTTCCAGAGTTTCAATTCTCTAAATTGTTTTCTTTAACTTCTTGACAATCTCTCAATTATCATCTATCATGAGTCTTGAGGAGAACAAAGCACTTAGTATGGTTTTTGATTTAGTCATCACCAGTTGAAGATAGATTACACATGGTTCACGTTTTATATATAAGACAACTATGATCTGTGTAAGTAATTTTGGCATTGCTATTAGAAGATTATCTCCAATTCTTTATAAATATTGTTTGGAGGTTCCAATCATTCACTATAAGTTTGAGTTAATTTGGCATACCAATATCAATGACTTGAGTGGTTCTGAAAACGGAAGTCTGCTTTCTGATATGTTTTAATCTGGCAATGTTCAGGCAACTTGGTTGCACCTTGTTTTTTGTGAGTTGAATCTCTATCAAGAAAATAGAATGAGCAAGAATGAAGAGAAATAATCAGTTGACATTTATGAAAATTTCAGTTTTTAAAGAGGGAAAAACACATAATTACATGTGTTTTATTTCCTAACAAGAAATAGATGGTTAAATGGTAAAATTTGTAATACCAAGTGAACTGGATTGTTATGCTTTTTTTTTTAAGATACATCTTAAATATGTTAACTTATTTTTGTCCTTTTTATGTTTTATTTTGTTTGGATGACACTGGTGAGCATATTCCTTTAGGTTGCTACACTGGAGATTGATGAAGGAAATAACTGAGCATTTTCTGGTTTCCTCTTCTCACATTACCTTGTGCTCTATTTCTGGTTATTTGCATACATGCAAAATCTATTAATACCAAAATATTACTTATTCGTGGTATCTGCTACCAAATAAGGAATACATGTTTTTGGTAATTCCTACATATGTGCTCCCGAGACCCCTCATAGTGGTTAGATCTGTATCTAGTCCACACCCCTGCCAACACCCTAGATAGAGGTAGGACCAACATTTGGTTTAGGGTAATGATCCTTGTATTTTTTCTCCCTTGGAAAAACAATGTCATGTGCAATTTACTAGGGAATGCAAATAGATGAATCATACAATTACAGTATGTAAATGAGGGGATTGAACCAAAGATTTTTTTGTAGAGTGGCATTTTCATCTTCAAGTTGAACTGGGGAATGAAGTTCTCTTAGAGCTTTATAATTGGTTTGTTGTCTTAGACTGTGGCTCATCGTTTTAGACTAAATATTGAATTAGGAGTGCAACTGCAAATGGGTGTGACTTAAATTGATTCTGTTACATTTTAATCATTCCATGCTATTTTAGTCAGAGAGGATGGTTGAATTTTTCTGTATTGCTACTAAAATGCTTATCTCAGTTGCATGTTTCACCATTTATGGTCTCTCCGTATTTTTATGATATCTGCAAGTTGTGCTGTAAGATTGAGTGGGGAAATAATTTTAGCTCTTTTGATTTACATGTATTCTTTGGTTATTTACTTGAATATTAGGACCCAAATCATTTATGTAATCACAAAACAATATCCTTTCTGATGTTGATATAAGCTGGTGCAAAATTTTCAGGGGAAAGACAAATTTGATGTATAGTCCTGTACTGCTTCCTCTCACCAACACCAAGGGGCATTCTCTTGGGTTCTCCCAAAAGAAAACTGGACTAGCTCTACTGCTCTAGTTGTCGAAAGTAGAAGCTTGTTTTGAGGACTGGAGGCTTTTATGGTGGTTATGTTACCTTTTATTTGTCCTGATAATATTCCAATGTTCTCTGCTTCAATAAGAATTAACATTCAGACATGTAAAAGATATTTATAGATGTGTTCTTTGAGTGTATGCCATACATTTTCTCTCAAGACTCGTTTTGGTACCTGTGGTTGATGGTAAAAAAGAACAGATTAAATGGTACTTACACGTAATTGTTAGTATGGCTGGCAGCAGAATGCAATTTTCTTCTCTTTTCTCCTTTTGTTGGTTTCATTTTGTTTTCAATGCTAACAAATTTTCATAAATTTTCGGATTTGGACGGAGCAAGGATTAGCTGAATGCAGTGGAACCAATGATAACGTTCGACGCTGGTAACAAAATATATGAGATTCATACCTTTTATAGTAGGGCCTATGAATTCATTACTGATGTAGAACATTAGCATTGGTTTGAACAGCCCATTTCGTTCAGCTAATTCGAATTAATTAGGACGGAGACTCAGAGCCACCAGCCCACCAACATTAAATATGAAAAATGTCGGGAAATAATTAATAAAATAATACAATCAATAAATATGAATATGCTATAAAATGTTTTTTTAATGAAATATACTGTGAAATATTTTTTATAATGATTAATAAAACAATTAGAGTATCGAAAAAATTTGTCCAAAATTCTAAGATTTTGAAAAAAAAAATCATGGACCAAGAGCCGGAAATGACAATAAATGAGTAAAGCTAAAAAAGATTAAATTATACCATTTTGAATTGCAGCCGAAGAAGGGACCCAGGAAACGAATCGTGTGGTGGAAGATATGGATGGATGGTCCACATAAAAACCACTGTATTCGGTAAATACTACGGGGTGTTTGGTACAGCGCTGTTGCGTTGCAGGTGTATTTTGGGTTTATCAATATAAATTTGTGAAAAAGTGTGATTGATCTATCTGAATATTTCTTATATAAGGATAAAATGATTTAACATATTAGAAGGATGAACAGATTAAATGAAAATTTGTATAAATAAAAGAGCATTACAGGTACATGAAAGTTGTATTATAGGTATGACATAACACATATTTGTATTATAGGTATATGAAATTTGTATAAATAAAAGAGCATTATAGGTATATGACATAACACATATTTCTGACAATTCGTATTCATCAGCCCAAAACACAGCAACAAGCTACAGCATCCCACAGTATATCCCGACCTCCTATTGGGAACATCTTCTGATGATGTCTCTCATACTATCATCGGGAGATGTTCTCAATACAAGATCGGGGATGTGCTATGGGACATTGTGGGGCACCCCCTTTTGGGGTGCTGATGTGAACTCACAAGCAACCTACAAACGAAATCACATCTGCCCTCCATAGAATGTGTCCCAAAAACGTTCCACAGCACCTCCCAACTGTATATGAGAGATGTTCTCAATGCACGGTGAGATGTGCATGTGGGGCAGATGTAATCTCCCTACAAACTGTACCAAGTGCCCTGGTATACTTGAATTGGGATCTCATGCCAACAAAATAAATTCTAAACCCTACCAACTTGATCTAATAATGCATATCTCATTATAAAACCGGGGCATGTTATAAAAGTGGGACCAATCATGTATGAGATGTAGTATCAAATGATGTTGGTAGGGTGTTTGAATGTATCTTGTTGGCAGATGATACAAGCTCGGTATACTTGCTCTCTCAACATTTTTTGTCATGGAAGTCCCTATCACAAAAAACCGATCAACATTCGTTCTCACGGGAATTTTTTATGGCAAAAAACTGATCCAACATGATCTGTGTCCACACATCTCACCATGAGACATAGACCTACCATCCTGAGATGTGGGGACACATCTCTTGAAAGAGGGTAGCTGGATGGGAGGAGATCCAACTCTTGTTGGGCTCTACTAGGCTCAGATCATCTACCCATAGGACATAACAGTTGCGCATTGGAAATATCTTCTCTTTCATTCATAGGGAGATGTTCCTAATACATGGTGGCAATGTTCAGTGGGTAAGATGTGGGAACAAGCAGTGGGTAGCAGATCCTTACACATTACTTGTTCTCACATCACCCGTGACACATAAAAGCTATGCATTGGGAATATCTCCCTTTTATTCATAGGGAGATGTCCCAATACACGGCGGTGGTTGTTTGTGGACATAGATGTGGGGAGACCGAATCTGCTACTCACAAAGGACGCCTCACACGCACATCCTACCATGCATTAAGAACATCTTCCGTACTTATAAGTTATTATTTACGGGAGATGGTGGATGTACCCGTTAGGCGCCCATGTGTGAGGAGCAGATCCGGTGTCAGATGTGGGAACCAGTAGTGAGTAGGAGATTGGAGGCACTCTTGTCATGATGCCTCGGCTCGGCTCGGCTCGCTCGCTTCATCGCTTGAAGTTGAAGCTGGGTAAAGTGACGACTGACGACTTACAGGTTATAGCTCTTCTGTACCTGAACAAACATGATCTAACAATCTTTCAATTGCGGAGCCATCTACACTGTCAAAAAATCTGGAGTGGAGCCAACCTCTCACCATTATTCGAATTCTTCCCCCTCGGACCTAGGTCGCTCTGCACTCTGCAATCTCGATTATCATTGGCGCGGTTTTCTTCAATAGTTCTATTTGACATTGCATCTTCTGAGGTTTTGAGATCCAAACACCCTCAATGGGGGTTGTGATCGAGACCATCGTGTGGGAACCAAAACCTCACTTGTATATCTTCCTCTTCTGCATCTGTTTCCTCTCACTTTTCTTAACTCCGTATTTCTCGAAGAACTCTAGCAGGAAAACCGGTTTTCTCGAACTTGGTACCGTTTCGACCTCGATCCCAGCTTCATTTCTTCGTTTCCAGAGAAGTTTTCTGCTCGTCTATTCCCTTGCTTCAGGTCGCTTCTTTATATCGTCATTTATTTCTTTCTATAAGTATCTATATTTTTTAAATCAAACTTATCATGTTTACTGCAATTTCCACTAACGAGAATTCTTGGTTTTAGATGTCAAATGGTTTTACTAATCCTTTTCTTGTTGGGTAATTTCCTCTTGCTTATACTTTCTTTCTCCAGTAATGGAAGGTCTGGGATCAGTCTTTGGGGAGTTTGAGTATGCATATTATGGTCTTAGCAAGGAGCAGATGGTAGTATCTCTATGTATTGGATCCGCTGCTTCTCTTCTTGTCGGCACTTCATTGGGCATACTTTCTGATGTGATGTGAGTAATCTCTTTATATATTCTTAAGTGCTACATCTCGGTTTCTGTAATTATCAGTTTGCATTCTGGTCCCGGAATGACACGAATGAAGAGTTATATTTCAAGCTTCTAAGATTACTTCATTTTTTTGAAATCAGCTATTACTAAACTTCTATATGTTGAAATGTCATCTTATTTTTCTAAAATTAGATAATGAGCAATGATGGAAGTGTGGTTTTACCAATCCTTTTGGTCTTTCTATTTTAATGTTTACTGAACTAAACAGCTCAAGCAAATTCTGACTGGTGAATCATTATTTACTTGTATGCAGAGGTCAAAAGAAAGTCTGCCTGTTATTTTGCATCCTTCACCTTTTGATTGGCATCTGGAAGGCTGTTTTCACGCATCCAAGTTTTTGGATGACAAGCATTTGTTTATCTCTTGCTTCTTCAATATTTTCATTTGGTTTTGAGTCATGGATGGTTGTTGAACATGATAAGGTTTGTCTTAAAAAGTTTTATTCTTCAGTTTTCATTATACAAGGAAAATTGTTTGGGGCAGGCAATGCACCATTGTCAAGATAAAAGGAACTTGGCTGTTGGGTGACTGCCCACTTCACTAGCATGTCTAGGATAGCTGTCGTGCTCTTGCTTTAATGCATGTTTTCTTTCTTTGCAGGTAGGTCATCGGAAGGATTTATTGAGCGACACCTTTTGGCTAATGGCTTTTTACGAGTCTGTATCTCTTATTGGAAGCCAAGTGCTCACGAATTGGCTGATTGACAGTAATGCTGAGAAAAGAATTATTTTTCCTTCCACTGCTGTTGTATTCTTGGCAATGATGAGTATTATCTATATAGTTAAACTATGGAAAGAAAGCCCACCATTAGCAGCCATCGAGGGGTACAAAGTGTCCTCTGTATGTATTCTTGGTGGTAAGAATGCATATCCTCAGGGAGCTCTCTCATGCTTTCTTTAGTAAAGCAGAGTAAAAAGTAACAAATAGTTGAGTTGTGGAGACAATGTGATATATAAAGAAGGGAAGAATGTATATAACATATAAATGGTGCACTTATCATCACAAGAATAATGCTGTAGAGAGAGATTAGGTTTTTCACATGGTGTTCTGGACATCAAACCAAGACAAGCATCGTATAGTAAAAATATGGAAGTACTAAATATTATTGTGACATTAACTTCTCAAAGAATATGAATTTCTGTCTTTTCTGTGAGCACATCTTGTAACTGATTCACTTGAAGGAACTTGATATACTTTTTTTATCACTATCTTGACTCTGCTAAACAATATAACTTGTATGTCTTTATAGAGATTCCAACTTTGTCAAAATTATTGGAACAATTGGCAAAACAATTTTTGCTTTCAGTAATAAATTTTGTTGTCTTTTCAATTTAGAAATTTCATTGTTTTTTGTCTTCAAAAATAAAGTTGTCAGTAAATGCTTCTTTCTTTTTCCATGTTCAAACCCTTTCATCTAGGGGTGCAAAAAGACTAGATCATGATCGAATTTGAATTCAAGTCTGATCCTTTCAGATATCCCTCTCTTGGATTTCTGGATCGGGTTGAAAAAACAAGATTCGTTTAAAAATCGATTTGTACTCGGATCACCCCTATCCGATCTGAAAGAATATGGCTGATATATATTCATATTATTTTTAAATATATTTATACTCCACTTTTGTAATTTGATTTTTTATATTATTTATGTTGTTTTGTAAAAAGACATGTATACCCTCATTTTATTTAAAATATAAATGAAAAAAAATGCTTGTGTTTTTTTCTTTGTAAAGACTAGACTTTTTTTTTCTGTTAATAATTTGTTAAATTTTACAGACCTATGGGTAATTAAACCGGATTGAATCAGATTCGTATATCCAACATCCTTGGTGAATTCAAATTCGGATTAATCTTTGTATGATCCACCGGGTCATCAGATCAGATTGGATTCGGATATACCCCAATTCTAGTCCAATCCGGTCCGTTTGCATCCCTACTTCCATCCTCTCTCTCTCTCTCTCTCAATTATTTCCTTTCATGAGTTCTTATTGTCATGTCTCATGATGATATGTCCTCTCATGCTACTGAGACTTGTTGGAGTGTATTTTCATCCTCCTAGCGGTTGTAGTCATGGGTGGTTGAAAAGGGGAAAGGACCCTGGAGTGGAATACAGTCTGGGAGAAACTTAGTTGTTGGGCCCACTGCTGTGCCATCCCATGGGATGGGGCATTCCTCTGTTACCCTGTACTGAGTTTTGTGAGCTGGAATCTTAAACTTTAGAGAAGACAATCTTCAAATTAGAACATCCAGGGTATTTTTGTAATTTCTGTTTCTTGGGACATTGTTGGTGGCTCAAGGCCGTTGGGTTATTATTGTAATATTCAGTCTAAGACTGATTTAGTTTTTTTTGGTACATCTTTTTCATCAATGAAAATATCAAAGAGTAATCAAATGAATGTTAAGAAAGCAAATAAGGAGAAATGCAGCCTTGAAATATAGGGGTTGACACTCAATTGCACATATTTGCAGAAAGATAATTTGGACATACCATTTTTGTTGTATTTATAGTTGACTTGTTACATTGTTCCTTATGCTTGACAGATAAAAGGGTGTGGCTATTGGTGTGGTCACAAGCATGCCTTCAATTCTCTGTTATGGTCTTCTGGATTCTATGGGCACCGATTATAATGGTACTCTCTTGCAAGTGGACTTTGATATAATGTGCTCTCATTTCAAGTGATTGTTGTCTTATTTAATTCTTGCATTTTGGAGCTGGATCAAGTAGGAAGCATGCTAAAGTAATCTGGTAGAGAGCACCTTGCCCTTTAGCCCCTTTTAAAAATTATATAAACAGGAGATTGTTTTATGGATAGATTCTATAAACCCTGCTGGATGACTTCCCCTTATTTTAGGGGAACTTTGGGATGTGATACCAGAAATCCTGTCCCCATTTCTATATTATGCATAATGAAATGAAAAATTTAGTAATACCTAATGTTGCTATTGTCAGTCCATGTATGTCAGCTTCTTTACTGGTCTGGCATCCCTTCCTGTTGTGGTATTTTAAGGAATCATTTCAGATGCATAATGTCAACTTCATATGATGTATAATCAGATGAAAATTAATGTCTCCAAAGCCTAACAATGACAATTATCAAAACCCATATGTTTAGCACCTTTTCTGTTTATTTCTTTAACATATTAGGTTCAATTGCCATTTATCATTTGGATAGTTTTTTAAAAGCCAAATTTCAGTGCCTGCTGGTATTGTTGCACCACCTTAAAGGAGAATCGTTGGATATCTTAGATTTATAGGTTCTTCCCCTTGTAAAATATTAAAAGAAGCACCTTTTTCTCATTTCTTTTTTGTACGATTCATATACAAATAAAAGCCTGAATCTACTTATTATCTTGAAATCCACATTACATATTGGCAATTCATGCTCTATTTACCTGATACTTGCCAAAAAAGCTCCAATTAGCTGCGAGGATTTTGTACTCCCTGGAGACAATGCTGGGTGTATTCTCTACTGCCCATGAAGTAAAACATTCTTTTACATTATTCTTGCAGTTTATGTGGTAGAACGGGGAAGAAAATCAAAACAATAGATTCTGTGATATCTTTTTATTTGTGGCAGATCAACTTACAATAGTTTGTATGCTTCTAATTTCTTTACATTATTTTGGCCTGGTTTCAGGCTGATGGACGAAAAGTAAATCTAGGAATGATATATCCATGTCTGTTGGGTGCAAGAATGCTTGGAAGTACAACAGTTCCATGGTTTTTTACTGGACCATCACCAGTTCGAACTGAGGATTGCCTGCTATTTGCATTCATTACCACAGGTTTTGTCTTGTCTGCAGTAGCTTATGATTACCAGGTATGGATGTAATGAATCCTATGTAGAAAAATCTGATCTAGTGCTGGAGCTAGGTGTTCACAAATCTGAAGTCTGAACTGTTTAATTTTGATTTGCAGGAAATCGGGTTCTTGGTAACCCTGTTTTGCTTATTCCATGTCTGTATTGGCCTGATTGTACCTTCACTAGCAAGATTGAGGACCATGTAAATAATATCAGGGTTTATCGTAATACTCTTATAAGATGTCACAAGTGATGCTTCTTTCTGGGAGTCTTAACATCTTGCCTTCTAACACCTTTTTTGCAGGTATGTACCAAATCACTTCCGTGGGGGGATGATAAGCCTGTCTGCTGCTTCTGCAAATGCAGCAGTTCTGTTTGTTCTGGTCCAAGTGCGTGCCTTTTTATCTAGAGGAACACTCGGGGAGAGGGGACATAGAGGGGACAAATGCAGCCCTACCTGTGCTGCAGGCATGCACTCAAAGTTAAAGTTTTGGGTCTATTTAATATCTTGGACTGAGGCAAAAAAGTTCAACGATTGGTGATGCTACCATGTAGACCTTCAAGCCATGAAAGCTTAATGGATTATTAGAACAATCTATTAAGCTATGTCGGAAGAATGTCCATAAATTGGGCAATTGTGATATGCAGAGACAGATTTTTTAATCCATGGATCTCTGTGAGATTTGACCTGACAAACTGAGTGCATGTCTTTTATGTGGCACTAAACCTAATTGAATAGCAAAACATGCATGATTACGAGTGCATGTCTTCTATGTACCTTATGGTAGATGTGACGAATGGTTTCTTCCTGATCCTGGGTTCTCATGAAAGTTATCTAATGCAAGTATTTTTCCCTAACTGACCTCTTATTTTATTTTTTTCAGAGAGGCTACTACAGGAACATTGGGAATGCAACAATGATGGCTTTTGCTGCTTTTGGTTTGTTCACTGCAGCTGGTTGCATGCATCTGCTGAAGCAGTGGGCGAAGCAATCTCACCATAACTGGCATAGGTCGTAGTTTGTACTCTTCTACAGACTAAATCTTCATGCTAAAATTGACCTGGAATACTGGATTCACACCCTCCTATTGCTGTTATCATTCATCAGAGGCTGATGGAAAGCAGTGAGGTAAAGAGGTTTTCCCTGAAATTTTTAGGGGAAAAAAAATCGGCTACGGGCTACCTCAGTAAAACTTCCATCCAAATCCAAGTAGACGCATGGATGGCTTCAAACCTTTGGAGGGTAGGATGAATCAAAGCACGGTCATCTGGGGATGTATTGTAGCAACTCTAGTTGAAGGGATCCAGTGGTACAGATATTGCTATGATATTGTTGGCCACAAAAAATATCTTGGTGCAACCAACAGCCACAATAGTATGGTAAGCTGTATCTAAGCATGTCGTCTCAGATTCTGAATGAACTTGTCAAGTAAAATAGAGTTACCCAGTCGTGATGAATTCAATTTACTCGTCTCATTTAGTGGGAAGCACAAAATTTTCGTCCTTGTATTGAAAGTATATGATTGGAAATTTGGAAATAGCATTTTTCAAGGGGTCATTTTTCTCTGAACTCGGAAGAATGGTGGATCCTTGTCCGTGTGATGGGTATTTAGTTGCACTTTGTTTCCTTAATTCTCAAAAGAGGCGGTAGCTTGTTATAATGATCAAATATTGGGACAGCAGGCGAATTCTGCCCCACAAAGCACAGCGACTGGATCTGCTCCTCACACTTAGCGCCTCACACACATCTTATCATGCATTGGGAATATCTCCCATACTTATTAGTTATTATTCATGGGAGGTGTTTCCAATGCACGGTGGATGTACCTGTGAGGAGCAGATTCCATCACCAAAGCACTCCATAGGCGTCCCACAGCACATCTCAACTGTGTATTGGGAACATCTTTCAATGACAGCTACAGGAGATGTTCGCACGTGGGGTGCCAATCTGAACTCCCAGCAAGCATGAAAATGCGGGTTTGAGCTTAAAGAAGCCACTTTGTACCAAATAAAATAAAAATAAGGCATAGACTATAATTCGATCAGATTTTAGCCAATCTGAAGTTTTTTTCTTTTTTATAGAAAAGATCTTTATTCCAGGAACCAAAGAACAGAGGATATAGAGGAAAGACACACAATAAAGACTTAAAGAGGCAACGGACCCGAAAGCCACAGAAAACAAACAACACCTCTAAAAACAAAACATAGCTACTAAAGCCCTTATAGTTGGGAATGCTTATTTTTAAGTACTTATTTTAGGTTGGAGCCAAACTAATAAACACTTTTGTGCATTTGGGGAAAAGGCCAAATAAATGCTTATTCTAAAAAATCTCTTTTGAAGTTAATACATTTGGCTTTTTTAAGTGCTTTTTCTTTAAGTGCTTAATGTGTTTTTGGCCCATCTTGGCTAGTCAGTAATTTTCAAAACACCTATACTAACTCCATTTGAAAGAAATGCTTTTTCATCATAATTATACACGTATTATCCATGTATATGTATATCTATATGCATACACGTCGGACTTAGAAACTTATAATCCAAGTCCAAAATAATCAGATTGGATCGTCAGACTTTCAGATTCTGTTGACAGTTCTGGTCATGGTTTTTAAAACTGACCCGGAAACCAAACCAGTCAGGGTCCAATTACCGGGTTGAACTGACAAAAATTTAAAAATTAAAAAAATAAAAAGCGTTCGAACTGTTCAAACAGTTAACCACCCGGGTCAACGGTTTGCTGACCAAAATCAACAATTTTTTTAAAAAAATCCAATTTTAGAAAAAACAGAAATGATCACCTGACCGGTTCCCAGTTTTTCCGGTCCAACCATCCAATCCAATCCGGTTTTGAAAACCATGGTTCTAGCCAAAGGTTGTGTCCATATTCATTCTATGTCAGAATCCGAATTCTTTAAAATGATGCTCAAAACCCCCTAAATAAATAAATGATGCTGTTGAAATTTTCTTTGCCATCTTCAGAAGGCAAGTTTATAACGATATAGGTTGATCAATGGGGATTGACATACTACTGTCATTTGAAGCCGTTTATAGTTAAAACCAAGGTTCAAAGTATCAATACAAGGCAATACGCCAGTAGGGCGTATCGGTACTCTTTTATTTTTTTTTTCCAAATCTGGTTCAGAAGGGCCGGTTTAAGACCGGTCTACCCTTGAACCACTTGCCGACCCGAAACACCCCCTGTAAGGAGGTATCGGGAAGGCTCCGATATCAATACTTTGGACCTTGGTTAAAACAAGCATACCTTAAAAATGCATGTATAAGAGGCTGTTTGTAGAAATGTCAAATTGATGCTTCTTGTAGAAACAGCAATCGTAACCAAGACAACCTTAAAAGAGTTTCATGAACTTCATATAATAGTTTCCATTAAGAGGAAATAGAAAAATCCAATGTGGCCATTAGGTGTACCCCCTTTGGATCCCAAACTAAAAAATTTGATGGTACAACCTCTGTACATAACCAATGTTGTCTTATGGCACTACGAGGATAAATTACTTTGTAGTTTGTACCTCCCTGTAGTTTAGATAAAAAACAAAGACCTTCGCCGATCTCCTCAGGTTTACCTAATAACATACTAACATCTCCTGCCTCTAGTTTGAGGTTTAGTATTCTTTTACAAACACCCTTTTTTATAATTCTTAAAATGAATAAATTAACGTTAAGACAAAAATGAAAATTGAAAATAAATAAGTTAATGAAACAAATAAATTCGAGATCATAAAACTATATTTTGTATTTATATAAAAGGTTACGTTTACCAATTCCAAAATATTTCAGAGGCAAAAATGGTAATTTATTATTAAGGGCATTTCAGTAAAATATGTCTTAATTGTCTCCATTAACAAACCCTCTTCCAAGATAAAAGAAATTAAATACGAAAACGGAACCCAAGAAGATAAATAAAAAGAAATAAACAGACCATTGTACACATTTAGGGGGTGTTCAAAACGTGGCTTTGGCTTTTTTTTTTTGGTTTTGAAAACAAAAACTCACTTTACACCACAATATGTAATGTTTTTAAAGGAGTAAAATTCTTTCTACCGGTATAAGCATGATGTGGCGTGTGATTTAAGGTAAAACTCCAATAAAGTGAAATACATCTGACATCGTTGTTAATTCCGTTTATTGTAATTTAAATATTTTGTTTTTTGCACAGCTGTTCATACAAGAAATGAATTTTAATTATGTGGTTTGGACGGTGAAACAAACCATTCCCAGAAAACATTTCTGGGTTTATGGTTAAGCAAGAGAAAAAAAAATCTAAAGCACATGTTTATGCATTTTGAGGTTAAAAAGCATCCACTCGGCTTTACAAAAAGTAAGACCTACTTAGAAATGACCTCGAAAAAACACAAGTACACGCTAAATACCGCCCCTTTTTTAATAAATGCTATACCACCTTAGTCATCTTGTTCTTGATCTCTAATCCATTTTGTTGCCACCCACTTCTCCCCCTTAATCACTGGACAGCTTCCGTGAAGGGATGTCTGCATTATGCAACCAATGCTAAGATGGGGGGAAAGGTTAAACAAGAATTACAAGCAACCTATGCTACAAAGTTTGTTTGCTAACAAGATCATGGCATGTTAGTATAGACCATCTTGTGCAAGAAAATGAAGAAAAAAATCCTCTAAGCTTCCAAACCAATTTCCACAATCAATTACTAGAGGCATTAGAAACAAAATTTCCATAGCTGTTGACTCTGTAATTAGATAAAAGCGCATTATCAACTTCCAGAGAAAAGTAATTTCACTTGTAAGCATCAGGTGCAATGCACTAACCAATTAAAGTCGTATCTCCACAAATTGCTTTATTCATCCTTAACACACTGTTACTATCATCATCATCATCATCATCTAAGCATGACTTTGGCAGAAATGTGTATGCATAGATGGATAGATGGTAAAACTAGAAGGATGGGATCATAAATGAAGTCATACTAAGGAAGCTAGGAGTAGCTCCAATAGGTGATAAAATGAGACAAAGTAGACTGAAGTAATTTGATCATGTGCATAGAGACCATCTACAACACCAATTAGAAGAAGTGACATGTTACAAGTTGAAGGGGCTAGAAGAGCCAAGAGCAGACCAAAAGGGACTTAGGTGGTAGTAAGAAATGATTTAAGTGCCCATAATTTGATGATGGATATGGTACTGAACAGAACGGATTGGCGAAACAGGATTCATGTAGCCAACCCATAGTTGGGAATCATCATCATCTAAGCTCTGTCCCAACATTGGATATGACACTAAACAGAATAGAATGACCAAACTATATGAACTTAGATTATGATAGCATGCAGCTGAAATATAATGATAACCATCTTAGAGTGGATTACTTAGGTTGCATCAGACATATCATTACATTTGAACCTGTGGTTAAACCTGTTATCCGTCATGCAACAACCTTGAGGTCACAGGTTAAATCCTGGGCCATTAACTAAAAGGATGCCCCTCCCCCTGGAGGTAGTAGTTCAGCCACTCCAAAATAAAGCTATGTTTGCAGGATTATAAGAAGGCCACTTCGAAGCTGATTTCAATAAGCTGTTTCTAATGATGGAAGAGCATCCTTTATGAAACAGCCGTTAGGAATTGCTTGGCTAGGATATTTTTTTTACTTGTTGGTACCAAGGACTAATTAAGGATCAAAAGAGAGATAATAAGCCCGGTGCATGGTAAAATCTCAGGTTGACAAATGTGAGAATGCTGGTTTGAGCCTAAGAGAAACCGTTTTATGCAAAAACAAGATGTCAGAGGTTAGGTCTGTATCCAGGACAAGCATTGAGTAATAGACCTTCAAAGACAGAGAATATACCATATGTACAGCCACATCCAAGAAATGAAGCAGAGAATTGCTCACAAATGAGAGAAATAAACACGCCCACAACCCAAGAACCAGTACAAAGTAGAGCACTAGCATGGAGTATGAGCTCCCCAAAACAAAGTAGGCTCATAGTCAGAGACCCCTCACCGGCTCACCTAGAGAACCATCTGATGATGAATTAGTGATTATTAGAAAAGGAAGTTTTGCCATAACTAAATCCATTAACCTAGCATGTCCCAACTCCCAGATTGAAAACAGTTGGAAAATGTTTTGAATCATCAGATCTTTTTAGGTTTTCAACTTCATAAACTAATAAAACCTACAACTTGTCTCATGTTAACAAAATATATGTTTCAACTTTTAAATTCAGAAGGCTATAGTTTAACTTTTAAAACACTAATTTTATGGCTAACAATTTCCATACGTGGTTCTTTAACGTTTTTTTTCTATCAAATGCTTATTGTTACTATCAATAACGATCAAAAG
This sequence comes from Nelumbo nucifera, assembly GCF_000365185.1. The sequence continues at coordinate 8,617,390 of NW_010729076.1, read as the reverse complement.
AAATCTAGCAACAAATTCTTTCACAAACCAAATCCAGAAATGTAAACCACAAGAAAACAAGCAAGTATTTCATATTTCCTAAAGATCTATGTTCAACACACCTTTGCAGACCATAATTGAAAACACTGAAAACTCATCTTTGTCTTGACTGTACATGCAGTCAAGAATGGGAGTTCACAGTTCACACACATTTAAGATGCTTCACCTTGAAAACCCATATGGTTCAAAGAAAAAGAGGAAAATACCAATGAACAGAAGAAAAATACCTGATCAATTGTACCATTTGGGAATACTGAATAGAAAAGAAGCCCATCTCCTCTTCGTGGCTTCACTTTCAACCCAATACACTTTTTGTAATCATAGCCACCATCCATGTTCAAACCATTCTGCAAATCAAACACAAGCAATCATCTAGATACCAATGAACTGAAACAATAATTTATACCGACCACCCACACACATGATCCCTGATTATCTTACCTCAAAAGGGAACATGGTTTCCCCTCCTTCTTCAACATCAGATAGATACAATAGGAAGGAAGCAATCTGCATGAATTTGTCATGTTTGATGTTATAATTCTTAAGTAATATAAATTCATAAAATATAATATGCAAGCAGGTTATATTGGTTTTTCTGCAGGTAATAAATAAGAGGTTGGTTCTTCTGAATAAATGATCATGAGATATGGGGACTATTGACTGGGCATTGCATGTGAATTTTGATTTGAACTATGTTGCAACATTATCAATTGATAGTTTATGTTGGATGCATTTCCAAATATTTGGAAAAGTAAAATACCTCAAAACTAGAATAAAAAATGTTTGCATGTTAGGTGGATTCAAGACATATCTCACCCCCATAGGCATGTCTTATTGCACCAACAAAGAGAAATTTGGAGTAAAATGATGGGTCCAGGTATTATAGATGAATCATAACTCCACTCCCCCCGGAAGATAAAAATGCAAGGAAAATGGTTAAATATGTTAAGCATAATTTCTGTACATCCTACCAGGCAACTGAGTTTGTTAGTTAGAATGTACCCTTTGGCTCTTTTGTGGGCCATATTCAGCCGGGTTGAACACATCATAGTGAGAATTATACTTCTGCCCAACCTCATAGCGCAGGATATTAAATGCCTGCAACATTGTGATATCCCCGTGTTACTCAGAGAAGTTTAGAATAGACCTGAAATAAAAGGTTAACTAATTCAAACCAAAGTAGAAACAAGTGACTGAATATAAGAATCATTAAAAAAAACTTAAAAGATACAAGTTCCAAATGGTGTTAGATTACATTCAAGAATAGGACCTTGCATCTTATTGTCTCCAATTTCATTTAATCACTTAGTTCAATCAATTGAATATATTACAACTATTTGACATAGATTAGCTGAGTCAGTTATAATCTATTCTAACAGCCAATGATCAATGCACTAATAGGATTTTAGGTGGCCTGGAAGCACGCATATCTTAAACTCTTTCTCTGATTAACCAATTAAGATGAAAAGAAAATACGGAGGTATGATTGTCCCTTCCTGTTCATTAGTGATCCCTGAGAAACAAGTGTCGAGTTACAACTTACTTCAATTAGCATAAAAGGTGGTGGAAAAGGATAGAGTAACCTTTTATCATGTATTAAATTTTTTGTATGCCACCAAACCATCTTCATTTAGTTAAAGAACTTAATCAATTCTTCCATCCTTTCTTGTTTGAGACAAACGCTAGAAACCACGAACATGGCAAATCAAATGTTGAGCCACAACAAATTAACAAGAATTGACAGGAGCATTTCCACTAAGCAAGAAACAACCCCACTGGACCTGAGTACATAGTGATGACATCACAGTGACGATGAGGATGGCAATGAAATCATTAATCTAGTAAAGTCCTAAAAACGGACTATTTTAATAGATTTTCAACATAGTAAGATTTCCACATTTTTCCTAGAATATAATGTTTTGTTGCTTGCTTGAAGATTTAAATAGCTTAGAAAAATTTTAAAGAAATATTTATTTGAATTGCAGTCGATGCATTCTTTCTGTTATCATTGGGTCTAAAGCCAAAAGGCATTTTTCCAGCACAAGTTGGGATGATATGGTGGAACCAGACTGTCCATTTGATTTCCAGACATTCCAGATGTCCCATCCCTATCTGAAAGGACAGCCTGGATTGACCATATCATCTGTCCACAAGGCCAAAATTGCATTAACTTCTCTACAGAACCTAATTCAGCTGGATTATATATATATATATATCTGTGTGTGTGTGTGTTCAAAAGAAGTGCCTTTTTTTTCTTAAAACATACCTCTCCATGGGTCCACGGAATCATTGTAACCTTTGCAATTTTTTGCTCAATGATGTCTAAGGTTCCAGTTTCATCTTCTGATGCACTAATAAATGTTCCTGAACTGTTATGAAAAAACACATGAGCCAACAACTACCAACTTATATAAAATGCATAAATTTGATGCTTTAGCAAAATATATTACAGAACTAAAAACATTACTTGTTTCCATCAACATCAAACCTGTAACGGAAAAACTAGATACCATGCTGGAATCATGCTATTGATGTCTATTAGATAGCAGTAGAAGGCTTAGATAAATGTGACAATACGTGCAAAACTAGCACATAAGTAAATGATGGTGTGTTTATTTTTTGGCATCCAAAGTGAAGATCATTCCGATGGATCTCAGGATTTGCTAAATTGGTAATTGAAATCCTAGCTAGGGGAGGATGGGGAGCGACTCGTTGGAATACTGCTTAGCCAGGTTATCCGTCTTCCTGTGGAATCTTTTGTTGTCTCTTGAGTCTTGTGCTGGGTTGCATCACTGGGTCTTTTTGATAACTGTCTTATACCTTCCTCTCTCCTTTATCACAAGCCTTTTGGGGGACAATAGGGTGAAGCCAGGAAGCATATTTTCCATGATTCAAGCTTATCCAATGAGAGGTTTTAGTAAACAAGCCATCTTCCATGAAACCTGGCCTAACCATTGTCTTCCAGTGCATTCAGAAAGAAGGAAACAACAGATTTTTTATGGCAGAGAATCATTGTGAATTCAATAATTGCAGGTATTGGGTGGAAAATATTCTCCTTGTCCCCAACTTATTGCTGGAATGAAATGTAGTAACTTCTGTAATGATTAGCAGAATATCCCACTCCTGTTGTTAAATTGCTGAATATATTGGTATACAAGTCACAATATCAGACCTTGTAGGCTGTTTGACTTTTGCATATAAGGTTGTGCTTATTTGTAATTTTTTCTTAATTAAAATCTGTCTGTTTATAGATTTCATCCCCCCTATTGAAGTATGAGAAAATTCAGTATTTAATTGCCTCAGTTTCTTTTAATGTATTTAAAATCTCTTGTGGAATAAATCTTGGTTGGTACTGTAGACAACCTCTGTGCCTATCTTGAAAATTACATGTTTATGGGCCCAACAGAAAAGGTACAGGCAAATAGTAGAAAGAAGTTACCTTGTTCTTATTCCTTTGGTGTTTTCAGCATTCTCTCCTTTTCGATAAGCTAACGATGAGGGTTTAAGGTTGGCCCTTGCCATTTCAATTATGCGTTGGCATTTGTTTGCAGTGGCAAAATCAGGAAAATATAAAGCACGAGGTGCCCAGCTTAAAACCTACAGTAATAAGTTACAAGGCACAAAGATATAGTAAAATATGGCAGAAAAAATCCTACAAGTAGATTTTCTGGAAGAAGAATCAGACCTAGCTACTAGATAAACTAAAATGCAATCATGAGAACATAAAGGAAATTGCAACTACTAATACCAAATTAGATGAGAATGAGATGTGATGAATTCATCACTGCATGATTAAAATGGTTTTAGATAAAGGCATGAAGGTCTGATGTAAACCATGTAAAAAGTGAAGTTGTTCTAATACTCAAGGAGAAAAAAGGAAGAATCTTGAGGCTCCAAGCATAGCTGTCAGTTATGAAGGATATTTGGCATAATTCTAACTCTGGTACGCACCAATGGGACTAATAACTCATTTGTTGAAACATTGACATGGAAACAAGAATAAGAGATCATAACAGAAGCCGGTTGCTGGTGACTCTCAGGCTTTTCTGTGGAAAGAGGTATGGCTCTCTCACATTCCTTCTAAGGTCTCCTTCTTGGTTTGGACGGCAGCTCATGGTAAATGTCTCTCTAAAGATCAGCTGACCAAGAGAGGTTTGGTGCTGGACTCTCTGAACTGTGTCATGTGTAACAAGGAAGCCGAGTCTGTTGATCACCTGTTCATTCATTGTAATGCTGCTGAAAAACTATTCAGTCACTGCTGTTCCCTATTAAATGCCAGCTGGTGTCTGCCTGATTTATTACTCTCATGGAAGTTGCCGGGCTTAAGTGGAAGAGGCAAGGTGCTTTGGTATGCTATTCCTCACGTGGTGTGTTGGGTCTGTGGAAAGAAAGAAATGGAAGGATTTTTGAAGGAAAGTTTTGCTCTTTAGATGATGTGGTGGTTCAGGCTATAGCTACTCTGCATTCTTGGTTGTCTGCCAAAGATTTCTTCAAATATATCCCACATCATCAGTATTTTGATCATGGCATTTTGTTTATCTAATGTCAAAGTTTGTGTTTTGTATTTAGCCTTGAGAGCCTAGCTTCTTTGGGTGGCTTCTCCGTAAGTCTGTATAGTTGCTGGCTGTACATGGAGCATACTGGATCGATATATGTTATTTGTTCATTACAGTATAATTTTAACACAATACCTTACTTCTTTCTCAAAAAAAGAGTTGATAACAGAAGCAGCAAACAACTAAAAATTATTTAAGGGCCTTAAGACTATTAGAATACCTCCAACTCTGATACACATGAAAACTACAAATACCTATAGGTAGATCCACTATTCAAATGTCATAGTAGAAATAGAAATGAAGAATAAGTAGTAGTCAAGTGGAACCATCCATATTCTACAGCGAAGATTAGCAGAATTTTACAAGACCATCCACCATCAGTTTTTTTTTTATTATTATTACCATCCAGCATTAGTATTCACATTTTTCTATAAGTGTATTATGTATTACCATGAAGAGGGAAGCCCCCTCAGGGCCTCAAGGCATATACAAGGACTATAATAGAGTATACTCAGATATCCTTTTCTTTTTTTCTCAAATACAACAATGGAATTATATATAAAGAACCTAATAGAGGATCATTAATGGATCAAATGTTTAAAATACGAAATGAATGTTTTTCTCCATGAGATGAAGACATGCAATATCTCTGTCCAAGGGAACAAGGAATTGGAAATACCACTAAGAACTACATCTTTAAGCCACAAATGCCAAAGGAAAAGGAATATATAGCGTAATGATAGAGAATCGGGATTCCGATACTTCCAAAAGACTGAAATAGGTAAAACAAAAAAGAAACAGAACATTCGCTCTTATTGTTCAACAATGAGCTAAGGGAGACGTTGTGCTGAACAATATCATTCACCCCAACTTCAATTGATCTGTGGCCGGGGTCCAAAAGGAAAGTCGGAGAGAAGTTTAGAATGGTACATAGTACATATATAAATTAAGCTCCCTCCCTCCCTTCTCTCTTATTTATTTAGACAGCTAAGAATCAAAAGGGGAAAAAAGAATAATAAGAAAAACAAATTCAGAGGTTCAAAGAAAGAGAACCCGTAATCTAATAATGCAATATCTAGTGCATAAGTGAAGGAGTTCAAATTTGAAACTACAAATCCAATTCACTCCTGACCCGCTTTTAGCACATTAATCGTTGTATTCGTTACCAGCCTACCAAAAATGGTGATATAGGTGGTGGTTGGAGAAGGTTGAGCACCTGAAAGGGGATCGAATCAATAGAACTTTCCCCAGTATAGCCGTGTGGCATGGACTCGTACTCTTCATCATCGACTGATTCGAGTGTCCTCGAATTTGGTCGGAAGCTGGAAATGTCCTGCGAGTGTTCGATGGAAGAGTCAACCCAAAGCAATTCGGAACAGTGAGTTCCAAAGAATTCGATAACAAAGCAAAAGAAGAAGAAATTACCTGAGAGAGAAGCATGGCTCCGAAGAAGCCGGCAAGGAAAAAAACAGAGCATGAGAGGAAGACGACCGGCAACCCTACCTTTTTCCCGAGACTCCATGGTCTACCTTTGCCTTTCATCGCCGACGACCTTCAAACGCTGCGACTTTTGCTGAGTACAGCTTCCGACCGATCCAGAGAGGTCGGCCCTTTTTCTCTCTCCTTTTATGCCTTGCCGGTATAAATGAGCACATTCAAAAACCAGTCTACGTTTCGCAAGACTCGCTGAAACAAACGGCGGGAGGTTTTTTTCCCTTCTTCTTTTTTTTTTTTTTCTACTCTTCAAAGTACAAAACTACCCATATTTGCATGGTATAATTGCAAAACGTGTTAATTAGCGTGTGCATTAGGGCCATGTTCTTCTAACTGTCAGGTATCACGTAACGAAGATGAAATTGCTTCAATTATAGGGGCATTTTAGTCATCTGATGGCTTCGTTTGGGCATTATGTTAGAGAAGAAGAAAGTGATAAAAAGGCCAAAGTCAGTTTCCATTTTGCAACTAGAATACTTGATGATGCTGTGTTGCTGTTGCAACGTTCATTGTCGTTAAAAGACTCTTTTACTTATAGTTGTGCCTAACTTTGGGGGTGCAGTCATTTATATATTTATTTCTTTATAAGAAAAGGTTGGGATTGTAATAATTTATGCCCCGCGATTTTATACTATCTTCCTGCGCCGATGGGCGATGGATGGATGGTATATTCCGTATCCAGGATTTTGTTTATCGCCACTTAATGATAAAAAACGAATACATCAGAGATAGGGGGGCTCCCCACTAGCGTCCCAACATGTAACATCTCACCGTATATTAGGAGCATCTCCCGCTTTCACATCTGCGCCCCTTAAGGGGAGACCCTGTATTGAGAGTGACGGGATCTGCTGTGAGGTGTTTTCAATGTATGACAGGATGTGTGTGCGAGGTGCTTGTGAGGCATCAATTGTGAGGAATAGATCCAGTCTCGTATTGAGAATATCTCTCGGTGATAGTATTAGACCTGATGATGCCATCATCGGGAGATATTTCCAATACACGACAGGGATATGCTGTAGAACGTTGTAGGGCACAGATCTGAACTTGCATCTCCCTATCACGTATTCATGTTCATAATTCGAATACATGGCTGGGAGTGGGAGGTGCTGCAGGAATTGGAATTTGTTCCTCACACAGGGCACCTCACAACAATCTCACAGGTACATCCCACCATGTATGGGAACACCTCCCAAAAATAATAACACATAAGTATAGGAGATGTTCTTAATACATGGTGGGATGTATCTGTGAGATCAGTGTGAAGCGCCCTATGTAAGGAGCAGATCCGATCTCGTGCTGAGGGGCGTTTGTGGGATGCATTACTGCCACACAGCACATCCCAATCATGTATTGGGATCATCTCTCGATGAAGTACAAAAAAATGTTTCCCACTGAAGATGTGCATGCGGGGTGCACTCTCTGTGGGTGAGCATGCGAATTCAAATTCAATGCACTGTAGTTTGTCTTATATGCCTTTCCATTTTTTTAATTATTATTGGTTTAATTATATAGTTCAGTGGTGCAAGAAAATGAGTCTCAATTTGCTCCAACTAAATATGTTCTAATGGATGCATTTAGAAACGATGCAAATAAGTGTGAATGCAAATATGAGTCTCGATTTGGGTTAATTTTGCACTGACGATTTTACCTTCTTACCAAACAGATTTTTAGTTGTAATAGATGCAAACATGAATTCCAATAAAGCATATTCTTTTTTTTTTATCAAAAACCCACTTGAATGCAAATTTACTTATTTTTTAGTGATGTAATTTTACATCTTATTATCAATGTAAATATGCATTGGTTTGTAATTTGTCAATGCATAAATGTAATGTTGCCAAACACAGGCAAAAGTGAATCAAGAGTGTAAATTTACCCTGAATCGGGATTTACACTCCATTTACATCTTTTCCAAACAAAGCCAATATGATTTGATACGCATATCACATACACGTTGGTTGAGTTCGAATCAGCTACTAACACAGTGCCAATAATATCCCAACCAACCATTGTAACGGTACATCGGAATATCTTTTCATGAATGATAAGGGAAATGTTCTTAATGTGCAGCTACAATGATCTGTTGGAACAATGTTGGGAGCATATCCTAACTCAAATAAGATAGAAAAGAGATATGAGAAAAGTGCAAGAAAATAAGTGGAGAGAGAGAGAGAATGTGTGGACAAAGTTGAAAAAGTTATTCTCATGTAACACACATAACAGAACTTTGTTGTAAAAGTTACAGAAATATAACATATGAACTTGCATCTATGCCCTAAAGAGTGTGTTCCATATAGCACATCCCAACCGTGTATTGGAAATAGGTGGATTTGAGTCAAGCCAAGCCGAATACCTGGTTATTCGAGCTCGACTCACCGAAACAATGTTAGGTTCGAGTTTGATTCAAGCTAAAGACTTAAGCTTAAATTTGGCTCGGTTCAAAAGCTCACAAGTTTGAGCTTGGTTCGACTCGAGCTTGATAGCAAACCAAGCTTCCTATAAAAAATAAAAATTATACATATGAAGTGATATTTTTATTTTACATACAAAAAATAAGAATTATAAAAATTAGTTATTGTTATACATAAAAAATAACAATATTATATATAATATGTATGTATGTATGTATGTATGTATGTATGTATGTACGTATACATAAAATAAAAGCTATTTATTATATATATTAGGTTCACGAGTCAAGCTTCATTAGACTTGAGCTCGACTCGATTAATATACGAGCCTATATACCAAGCTCGAATTCAGCTTGAAGCTTGGTTTAAATCAAGCCAAATCGAGCTTTCCATGAGCCAAGTTCGAATAGCTTGTGAAAAACTCAATTCATTTCCACCCCTAATTGGAAACATCTCTCAATGACAACTAAGGGAGTTCACATTAAATGTCAAACCGACCAAACTAGCCCGACCCAACCTGAGTTGGTCGTTTTTTCAAAACCACTGGTCAGTTTCGGTTTGTGTGAAAAAATAAACTAACAACTCGGTTCGGTTTCAGTATGAAAACCGAAAGCGAGCCAATCCAACCCAACCCTATATATTTAAATAATTATTAATTAGTCCCTAGTTAGTACTCCTTAGTTCTTCCCAACTCCTTATCATAATTAACTTTAAATTTAAGTAAAATTATTTATTACTTTTATTAGTTTATTTATTATCTTTTTGGGTTTAGCAAGCATTGATGTCAAGGAGTCTTGGAATGGATAGACTCATTGGACTGTTGGAGTCTTCACTCTTCAGTTTTGGAAAGAGAAAAAAAGAGAGGTTAAATAAATATCTATTACTATAAACACGTTGGACTGTTTAAGTGATTGTTGGATACTTGGAGTCTTCGATTTTTGCATGTTGCCTATTGGAGTCTTGGAGCCAAACCGGCTAGGGGTGTTCACATTGTATTGTTTAAAACTAACTATTTTAATTGTCATATAAACTAACTAAACCGATAAATCAACCCAAACTGGCCCTTCATGTTTGGGTCGGTTTTGCTTCATGGTCGATCAATTTTGATTTATTCAATAAGTAAAGTGACTAGATTGGGCTGGTTGAAGAAAATGACTCAAACCGACCCGTAAACACCACCAATGGCAACTACAAGAGATGCTCTCAATGCATGCTGTGATGTGCACGTTGGCACCAATGTGAACTCCTAACATATTGCATGAAAGTAAAGTGAGAAACATACAAATTCATAGGGTGGGTGGGGTTCATGATTATTTTCACATCATATGAGGAAAAAAAACTTTTTACACACGCTAGCATTTGCCTAAAAAATATTGAAAAAAAAATAGATTCTTTGTTAAATCAAATAGAGAGTTTCTACTTTCTACACAACTTAATCAAAATTTTGATACATGGAGATGACGTGATGAAATATAACTATATGCTGTAGTGTAAGGCATGTGCCATGCATGTTGCAAGACAAAACGGTTAAAAGAAATACTTTGATTCTGAATTATTATTTTATGTATTTCTTTAAATGTCTTAACGATTAAATATATTTAAATAATCATTATTTATAAGAAAAAATTTATGATACCAAAAAGACATGGTATTAAAAGATTTTTTAGTATACCCATGAATTTCATGAATTTTGATAATGTCTCCTGATTGATCATGTTTTTTATGATACCGGTTGATTGATTATATATAGTTTTTGATACTATGTCTTTCATCTATCATAATCAAACCTTATTTATAAACATTAACATTTCATGATGCTATTAAAATATTCTGGTTTGGCCAAATGTGAAACAAAGGCAAGTATCATCAATTGTGATGCGCTTATGGCAGGTTGCTGACAAAGTTAGCCAGCTTTTCAAAAATCGAAAAGTCTAAAATTCCGGGTTATTGTGCTCCACGCCTCCAACTATAGGGTCCTGTCTAAATTTAAAATCCTGAAATTCGGATTCAATCCTCACAAGATATTAGAAATGTAAATATTAGAAATATCTCTCAATGAATAAAAATATAGCTGTGAATATGATGTGTGTACGGTCTTATTCCAACCCATCATTGACATGGACGGTCAGAGCAGTTATATATCCAATTAAAATCTTGATTCGGGTACAACTTTAACTTGCTATTTAGAAAAGCCATTAACTAGGGCAATAATTTATTTACCCAAACAGTTGAGCGAACTGTTCAAAATGATGGAGCTGTAAGCAAATGTTTTAAAAAAATGCAAATACGAATCAGATGATGCTTAATGTACGTAGTATGGCTAACAAGTTAAATTGGAGAGTTGAAACTTTGTTCAAACTATGAAAAGATATTGCCTTCACCCATTGCTTTAGAGAATCAAATCGATGTGCTGACAGGCTAGCAATTTTTTTATTATTATTATTATTTTTTTGAACAAAGCCCAAGGCTACTTCATTGTTCAGAATCTGGGGAAAGGGACCAAGTATAGGTTCTAGATACAGTACATGCCCTTTTAGTTAAACTATAAGACGCATTATTTTCTGTAAAGTAGATCACTACGGTTATGTTTGGTTTAAAAGAAAAGGTAAGAAAAGGAAGAGAAAGGTAGAAAAACTCATATAAGGTTTATAAAGGTTTTTCTATTTTTTCTTTCTTTTCCCTACTTTTCCTTCAAACCAAACACAGCCTACATGATTAAATTTACACAAAAAAACTCTTGCAATCGGCTATAATAAGGTGTAAACACCAAGGAATAGTAGAGTTTTGGTTCAACATGAGAGATATTATCTTTTGAACAATGTTTAAAGTATCAGCCAGTATCAGCCGATATATATTGTGCCGATGACTACCCCTACAAGAATGGTATCGGATCATACATTGATTCATAGGATAATCAGGACTTAAACCAACCTCTCTAAACCGATTTTAAAAAATAAATAAATAAAATATAAAAAAAAAAACCAATATAAGCCAATATGCCCGTATCATCCTATGTCGACCTTGATTTTGCACATCTCCTTCTAGATGAGTAGAAATGACAATCACAACTCTATAGCAAATAAAATGACATGAAGGCAGGCTAGGCCTTCAATTTTTCCGGGAGACTGCTCTTTTTTTTTTTTTTTTGATCGACTATATGTGAGGATATAATGGAGGTTATGTGATGACTATATTTAGTTAATATAATATATAATTTTGGATAAAAAAATGGGCCGATCTAATAGTGGATGGTGATCATCAAAGACATGTATGGAATGTGACATGCGGGTCAGACTCCAGACTCCTCCATTATATATCCTCTTTGCAGTTCCAATAAATTAACGTTGGGATCTGTTAGTTGCCCATTTGGCGGGGATCCTCATGCTGGATCCCACAATAGAAATGCACATGCATACAATGATACAAACCACGCACTGTATTTAGGCGGCATTCTGTGCTGACACGCTCGAATGAATGTGAAGGGATTTTTCTTTACAAATGTTGACTCCTTGATGGAAAACGGGAGAAGAAACAAAACCCATTTCAGATGGATGAGCTGAACATTCAGCAAACTCATTCATCTGCTTTGAAGTGCTTCTCATAAATTAATACCATTTGAGAGGGATATGAAAGCGCAGAGCTTCTGAGTTCTGAGCTTTAAAAAAAAACGCAGACTAGGGTTTCAAATAAGTTAGATGAGATATAATCCGAATTTGATTTGACCCCGTTCAATCCATCAACACCCAATCCAATCCATTAGTTATGAAATATTTTATATTATATATATTATACAAAGTTGAAAGTATCGGAAACGTTAAGTGTATCAAAAAGGTAATTTTAAGAGATGTATCGGGATACGTTGGATATGTATACATATCGGAGAAAAACTAAGATACGCATAGATATATACATTTGGAAACACTATAAATACTTTAATAAATCATAAAAATATATTAACAACACTAAATATAAGATCTCAATGAGGTGTATATACATTAAATTAATATATTTTAATGGTTTTATGAAGAAATATATTATAACTACTTATAATTTTATTAAAAATCCTATGCTTAACTATAATTTATAAATTATAATTCTTAAGTTTTAATGTTTTATGGGATGA
>NW_010729076.1:8594083-8604623 GCF_000365185.1 Nelumbo nucifera | reverse complement strand
ATATTCAATCATTGTGATCAAATGATAAAATATAATTAATTAATTAATTTTTAATTCTAAAAATATAAAAATAAAAAAAATAATTATTAAAGAAGAAATTTCAATTGCTCTATGGATATGATAGATAAATCCATAGATCTAAAACATATTTAATCGTTATAGGTAGAGAAAAAATTACATTTTTAAAATTTTTGTTAATTTATATTTCCCTAAATTTCTTCATGAAATTTCCATAAATATATTGATAACACAAAAAAAAATGTGATTTTGAATGTAAGAAATGTAGATCAACATAAATTTAAACATTCAAGAAAAAAAGAAATAACAAGATATTATAAAATATTGAAAAAAATTACCTATTTTTGCTATATTTTTTCAAATTTTGAAAAATCTTTAAAAAAATTAACGATTCACACTTGTTTCTTGCAAACTTTTGCAAATATAGCACTCTAGGAATGAACTTTGGAGTTTTAGAGTCATTTTGGGGTGAAAGAAAGCTTATTTCAAGGAAAAGAAGCTTGCTTTCCCCCTTTAATTTTTTTTGCCATATCTTTTTTGTCGATACGCCCCCGATACAGGTCCGGTACGCATGAAAAAAGACAAAACGTCTGATTTCCATGCGTATCTTGTATCGATTTTCCAAAGATACGATACAATATGCCCCGTATAGGGCGTACCATATCGAAATTTTAAACTTTGATATTATATGTATTATATATTATTAGTGGGACTCATGCGATGTATGAGCTTTGTTAAAAGAACTTGAGGCAAAAGAAGTTAGGGGTATAGTTTGAGTAAGTCTAATTCGAACCTGACCTAACACAACCAAATATTTGTTGGAATAGGGCTAGAATCAATTTGATGGATGGTAGAACCCTACTAGATGGTTGGGAAAAATTTTTAAATTTTTTTGCAAACCGATTTCCCAATAAATTTGAAATATGAAATTTCATGATCGTTTTTGCATTAAATCGGACCAGATTTGAAACCAAGGAGAAGGGAGATTATACCTGATACAGAGACCATAAATCACAGCTCCTAAGGTGGAAGTTCACGCCCAATATAAGTACTAAAACCGGCCTCCAACTGAAGATGGCATAGTGTATAGAGAACCGATTCAACAACACTTGATTTCAACAAATTTGCTTTCTTGCAAACATAGAGAAGAAAACTTATCTAAATCAGTTCTTGAAAGTCTAGGTCATGATAGGGTTTCTTGGGAGACAAAAGAGAAAAAGAGAGAACAAGGCATCCAAGTCTAGTTCGCCCTCTTCTTCTTTTATCTCTTAATGGGGCACTCTCCTAATCTAATCAGAAGATTATCCAAATCTAAATTAGATCTACACTCTTTTAACAATTAAGCATTATCCCCTTAAGAGGATAAGTGTTCCATACCCAATACCAAACCCAGATTCGACCTAGAGCACATGACAATCTTAGTTGTCATGTGACAACTTAATTAATCTTTATTAATTTTGGGCCTTTGGYCCATTTTCTTCAAAGGCTCACGACCCTAGGTGCTACATGGCCAATTTAGGCCTAATATTGTATGGCATGGGACCCCACAAATGTCTTCCTCAAGTCCACTACCGATAGTTTAGATTTCCATCAGAAAGAGTGTAAACCTTGATATTCACTTTGTCTGACAAATGGACTTATCCTATCACTATGATCACCCACTCAGATGAATTCCCAAACTACCCCAACATGCCCAGGTGTTGACCCTTGATGGATTTCATTGATTGGCGCATTAAAGAAAATCTAGTTCAACACCTAGTGTAGTATCATAATCAAGTCTGGGGTTCTGTGTAATTTTTCAGTTTTGCCCATCTATCTCCAAGGTTCAAGGTATAACTAGAATTCAGTATGTGTTCACTGTTTCTTCCAAATACACAGCCTATGCTTGTGGTCTATCCCTATCATTTTAGACAAGCTTTTTCAATTGTTTGATTGCACACTTGTGTCAACCTTGGTAGGATAAACTCCCTAAGTCTATCCAACAACCGAGAACATTCTAAACTAACATGAGTCTCATAAGTGTCCAATTTAAGGGGTAATTCACAAAAAACATACCAATATCAACATTAAACAATAATGTACTTTATTCAATTACAAATAAATGTTCATGTTCATTAGTTCAGTTGGAGCTAAGGGCATATACTGTCTAACAAGATTTTGTATAGATTGGGCTTGATTTTTTAACTTCAAGTTGGGCTTAGGCCAAAAAAACTCAAGCCTAACCTAAATTGAGGTTGGGCTTGAGTAGCCCGAGCCCGATTTAACCAATTTGAGCCCACCCAACATTTAGTCATACACATATCTACATATTATCAATATATTCTACCTAGAAATTGGGCTACAAAGCTCAATATTCCAATCCTATGCCCAATTCAAGATGTTGGGTTAAAGCTTGGGTCAGGCCTAGGTTAGCAAGAGAAAAATTACTGGTAATTTTCAATAATTATTAATAATTTACTAATATATAACGCAAATAGAATAACAATAATTACTAATAATTTACTAACTGCCCAAGTTTACCAACTTAGGCCCAACCCAAGCTTAACCTAACATCTTGGGGTCTAGACTTGGGTTTGGGCGTATTGAACTTTATAGCCTAATTTCTAGGTAGAGCATATTGATAATATGTAAATATGTATATCATAAAATGTTGGCACATGCTCAAATTGGGTTAGGTCGAGCTTAAGCTATCCGAGGCCTCAACCCAAACCCAACTTCAGTTTAGGTTAGCCTTAAGTTTTTTGGCCTAAACCTAGCTTGAAGTTCAAATACTCAAGCCCAAATTGTGCAAAAGCTTGGGTTGAACTAGGTTAGGCTGGAGTTAGCCCACCCAACCCTAGATACACCCCTAGCTCCTTTTGCATCAAATTCTTTTAACAAAACTCGTGCATCACAGGGTCCCTACTAGTAATTAATAGCACCAATTTTAATTTATAGTTATTAATAGTAATATTAATTACTAAGAATAGTAATATTTTATGGCATTTTTAATTATTCACAAAAATAAATAGTTAATAAATATTTTTAATTTTTATAATTAGTATTTAAAAAATTATTAATAGATTTATAATTATAGTTAATAATTATTAATTATGAATTAATAAATTTTATAATTCTTAATTTATAAAAAATATTACTATTATTAATAATAATAGTTAATTTAATAATCAATTTAATTATTCATGAAACATTTTTTTTAATTTTTAATATTAATAAAATAATTAATGATTATTGTAATTAATTAATTTTTTAGTAATATATCACTAATCAATTAATCATGAATTATTATTACATCACTAATATTAATTACTAAAAACAATAATATATTTTGTATTAAATTTTGGAAATTTTTAATAAATCATGGATATAAATAATAAACTTTAAGTGAATTTTGGTATTTTCAATTAGTCATGATCAAATTAATTTATTTTGGTAAACTATTAGTAAATTGCTGACAACATCAGTAATTAATCCCAAAAATATTACTAAAATGAAAATTATTAATTATTAAAAATAGTAATATTGTTTGGGAATTTTGAACTAATTATGAAAATAATTTATTTATTTTGGTATGATTTATAATAAAATAAAATGAAATTATTAGTTATAAACAATAGGTAATATACCATTCAAAGTAAATGGGTCAGATTAATAAAAACCAAACCATACCTGATCCAACAAACCACATCACTTTAGTTAAATGGATCGAATAGAGAGAGAGAGAGAGAGAGAGAGAGAGAGAGAGAGAGAGAGAGAAATAGTTTTAAGAATGCTTTTATTAAGGAGATGTCTCAATAGAATAATAATGCTCTTAGGAGAGAGTTGAGCTAGTTAAGGAGAGTAGTTATTTGGGTAGAGAGAGGTTTTTGATAAAATATATTGAGCTAATTAGGAAATGGAGATAAGAGGGTGTTGAATTGGCTTAATAGGAGTGGTGGGAAGGGGAGAGTAGAGAGAGTCAAGGAAAATGCAGGGTTGGGGTAATGGAGCAAGGAGAGGCATGGCAAGGTGGACCGTCGTGCTATATATATACTAGCGGGGACCCATGCAATGCATGTGAAAATGTGACATCTAATTTGATGACAAAAAAGTATCAAAATGATTTATTAATTATTTACATGAGGACTCATGAGATGCATGGGATTTGTCAATGGAAGGTAAAACAACAAAAACTGATAAATATTATAAGGAATGCAATGTTGTTGAAAACATTTAATCTTTATTTAATAATTTGTTGCAAAAATAATTTAGTAATATAGTAATTTAGATTAATTATTAATATTTTAACAAAAATAATTAATTATTCATAATTATTTAATAAATAATTATTTTTTACATATTATTTGTTAGTTTTATATTTTAACAAAAAAGATCAAAAGAAAATCCAAATTGTTGGCCACTAGAAAATTAATTTCAACAAATCTTGATTTCTTTTAAGTATTTTTAATAGTTTTCAATTAATATTCAGAATAATTTTGCAATTGCGGTATTTCCAGTATTTTTTCATTAATTTTCAGCAGTTCTGAATAATTTTTAGTAATTTTTGCATTTTCAATAGTTTTTCAACAATTTTCAGTTATTTTCAATAATCAAAATGTGCATTTTCATAATTACCGTGGGTTTTCAGTATTTGTTTCATTAATTTTTAGCAAAAATGAATTTATGAGTAAATTTTGAATAATCTTTATTAAATATTCAAAAATTTCTATTTGATTTTTAATAAATTTTCACTGAAAATTTAATTTCAGCAAAAAGTAATTTATGATTACATTTTCAGTATTTTAATTAATTTTCAATAATTCTCAGTAATTTTTTATAGTTTTTACTAATCTTTCAATAATTTTCAGTTGGAAATTAACTTTTTTTGTCTTTTCAATATTTTTCATTAATTTTTTGTTAGTTTTGAAATTTCACTAATAAAAATATTCAGTTAAATTTCAATAATTTAAGTTGGATTAATTATTAATATTTTTAACAAAAATAATAAATTGTTGACGATTATTTGAAAATAATTATTTTTACATATGATTTGTTATTGTTATATTTTATGACAAAAAAAGATCAAAAGGATATCCTAATTGTTGGCACTAGAATATTAATTTCAACAAATCTTTATATCTTTTAAGTATTATTTATTAGTTTTCAATTAATTTTCAGAATTTTTTTGCATTTTCAGTATTTCCAATATTTTTTCATTATTTTTCAGTAATTCTCAATAATTTTTAGTAATTTTTGTATTTTTAATAGTTTTTCAACAATTTTCAGTTATTCTCAATAATTTTTAATAATCAAAATGTGCATTTTCATAATTACTGTGGGTTTTCAGTATTTTTTTCATTATGCTTCAGCATTTTTTCATTAATTTTTAGCAAAAATGAATTTATGAGTAAATTTTGAATAATCTTTATTAAAAATTCAATAATTTCTTGTTAATAAATTTCCAGCAAAAAATTAATTTCAGCAAAAAGTAATTTATGATTGCATTTTCTGTATTTTATTAATTTTTACTAATCTTTCAATAATTTTTAGTTGAAAATTAACCTTTTTTTTGTCTTCTTAGTATCTTTTAATTAATTGTTTGCCATTTTTGCAATTTCACTAGTAACAAATTTCAGTTAATTTTCAAATAAAACATTAATCTAAAAATTAATTTTCAGTATTTCCTAATTAATTGTTTGTCATTTTTCAGTATTTTCTAATTAAATTTCAGATTTTCAGTATTGTCAATAGAGCTGGTTTCTATCAAATACTATTGTTAAACTAACAAGTTTAATAATATTGGTTGTAATTATTATAAATTTAAGTTGGTTGTAGATATATATAGATGACCTGTATTATACACGGGTCATGGAGGACCCATACAGTACACGGGTTGGGAGTTGGGACAGATGGCCCGGCGGTTCAAATTAAGGTTTATCGAAAACGGGTCACAACATACCCATTTCGGTTGTCTTCTTCGCCTGAATGGTAAAACGGGTCACACATCGACCCGGTTAGTTTTATTCTTTATTTTTTTTTGTGTTTTTAGTTGTTTTTTTTCTAAAAAAGGGGTTGGCCTCTTACATGATGTTTGGAAGTGTTTGAGAGCCGAAAATCTGCAAACGGAGAGAGGCTGTGAGAATTGGGTTTGAGACTTTGAAAAATGTTGGTTTTGAGAGATTGTGAGAGTTGGGTTTGAGACGTTTGAAAATGGAGAATTTGAGAGTCTGTGCTATGAGTTGGTTTTGAGAATCTAATGTATAGTTTTGAAATGTTTGGTCTCCAAAAATGTTTTGGGAATCAAAACATAATTATGTCCAATTTTAATCATATTTTTGAAAAATAAAATAAATAAAATCTAAAAAAAAAAGAATGCAGAAAAATGGGTTCTCAAAGCAACAGAAGAGGAATAAAATGCACTCTCAAGTTAACTACATTGCGATAATGTGCAAAGTCAGGACATTGCGGTGTAGTGTATCTATCTACAAATCAAGTCGTTTATTACAATTTAAATCAAATCAGGTATCCAATAAGATATTCAAATTCGAATTCAAATCATAATTTTGAAAATTCGATGGATTCTTATTGGATTCGGATATTTTTACGAATACCCATCCAATCCAATCCATTTACAACCGTATGGCAAAGCTTTTGGCTTTTTAAGGTGGCCTTATATAAATAACCTTTAAGCTATACACCTCTGTATTGGCACTTTGAATGATACTTCCCTCCATTTACTTAGTTTTTTTTTTTTTTTTTTAAGTTTTAGTTTCAATATATATATTAAAAAAGGATCATTTATTAGAACATCATCTATAGTTTTATAGTTTTATGGATTTAATTAAATCTACCATATAGTTTGCATTTTACTAAAGCACTCCCTATATAGTCTGCAACCTATTTACTTAATGAACCTTTCATTAAGAACTCTTTATTTTGCCATTTGATAATAGTAATATGATCACTTAAATTAAGTGGACAATGTTTAATAGCATGGACCCATGGTTGTTTATTCAAAAAATACCCCTAAACTGTGTGAAAATGTTAAAGGGAATGGATCCATGGTTGTTTATTCCAAAAGTACCCCTAGCACTTTTTGCATAGAAAACAAAATTGATCAAATAGAGAAAATATAGTGGTTGTCCATGTTTTATTAGGGGCAAAAATGACATTTTTGTTTTTTTATTTATTTTGATTAAATTTATTTGAATGGTTGTTAGGGTTCAAACTGTCATTTTCCACTTTGATCTAATAGAAGGTCAATTAAGTAAATAGATTGCAAACTAAAGGGGATGTTTTAGTAAAACACAAACTATGGGGTAAGTTTTAGTAAATTCATGAAACTATAGACAGTGTTTTAGTAAACAGGTGTATCGGGAACCAAATGTATCACAAGATTTTTAAAACTGATCCGGACAACAAACCAGTCAAGGGTCCGATTTCTGGGTCAAATGGTCCAACCATTCAAACCGAATGGACAGCCCGTTCTGTCAAAAAATAAAAAACCGGCTAAACCGTTGAATGATTCGACCACCCAAGTCAACTTACTGACCAAATCAACAGTTTTTTAACAAGTAACGGTTCTGGGGTAAAACAGAACCAATCACCTAACTGGTTCTCAATTTTTCCGGTCCAATCCGGTTTTAAAAACCATGATGTATCATATCGAAATTTGTATCCTTAATTCAGTCACTTTATATAATTTCGAGAGCGTCTCTAAGCAAATGAACCAGTTGAGCTGAATGTTCAGCTGAACCCTCCTAAAACGAGTTGGGTTCTCCTGCAAACAGTATACGTCCCAAGTCCCAACACCCTACCAATATCTCATACATGGTGGATCCCAATTCCATGGTGAGATATGCGTTTGTATTCAAATAGATTTTCTCTCCTATACAATGAGTCAATGAACACAATCGCAATGAATCTGGAGTATATAGCCGACTGGGTTATCCTGAATCTGATGTATCCCTTGAAAAGCCATAAGCCGCTGCGCTTTAGCACCTCCCAGAACGAACATACTCGTGAGCGCGGATCAGCTGCACACTCATTCTGTCATTCAATATCTAACAGCTGTCCCATTGCATTCGTAACGCTCAAAAGGAATAAGGATGGCTAGCCTGGCTCCACGTCAATGATCAATGTTTGTGCCGTACTTTTGTCCTAAGACGAAAATTTTACTTGACTTTTACATCAAAGAACATCAAAATATTCAAATCTTCTACATTCTAATTGTAGACCATGTGAAGGAGACCGTCCAGCGATTTTAACTGAATGTCGTGGTTCTCTCTGCACGGGAAGCAGGGAAGACCATGGAAACATGAGCTGAGCACAGAAAGCACCGTGCGAAGAACGACCCACCACGTTCACAAGCTGCGCCTCCCACTCCTGCATTCTCAGCCACTAAAAAAGATTGCAATTATACAATAACAAAGAAAGAAAGGATATTAACAGAGTTTGAGCTGAGTGCTGAGATTTGGATAATAACATAATAAAAAAATGTAAACATTATTTTCTGAGCCAATATTTCTCTCCACGTAAAAAATGCATGGTCGCGAAGATGGCAGTCCTCCCAACTAGAGACTAGAGAGTTCATAAACCTCCTCTCTCCTCTCTTCTTCCTTGACTAGAGTTCCCGGCCGGGATCAACTGTACAAGAAAAAAGATGCTCAGACTACAATATGTTTCTTGCCACATAATATCTGATGTCAAGCCCACTACGATTGGAAGCAATCCAGGTTCTTGGCTCCTCCGGCTTGGGGGCATTCGATATCCATTGCGTTTGATTCGCGTCAAGGCCTTGAAAGATGAGAAAAATGGTGGTGGAAGTGGATTTGCAGGTAGAAAATGGGATCCTGGGCTGGAAATTGAAGTTCCTTTTGAGCAGAGACCTGTAAGTATGGAGTGCCCTGAACCATTTGTAACCACTCTGTAGTCTGTGCAACTACTTAATAGATGGATGTAAGTCTATCACTCTTAAGTATTATACTATTACCTTTAAATTTTACAGTGGCAATATGGGAGGATGAACTGAAAGCATCAGTTTTTGTTTTGGTTGATTTTAAACGGATTGAATAGATGTAAATCTGTCTAGAACAATATGATCAGTGTCAAGTGATTATTCTACCAAGCAATTTCGTAGAAATAGAATGCTAAAGAGACTCAAAGTAAACTGAAAACCTTTGTACAGTTACTCTGTTAGGTGAGGTCCTGATTAGGTTTTTATTTTCTAACATGTCCCCTCACCATTGGCCTGCCTATACTTGTGCCGAAATTTAATTAATTAAAATGGGGCAATGAGGATCGAACACTATACCACTTGGTTAAACAGGTTCTGATACCATAGACTCAAAATAAACTGAAAGACTTGTGTATCTCGTTTCTATTAATGATATATATACTATTACATTGAGATAAAGTTACAACAGCAAGAAATTTAAACTCAAAAAATGGTTACAACATGTTCGGTTGGAGCCCAATGCTTATCCATATTACGTTGGTGATGTGGCTGAAGAGTTATCCTTAACAAATGCCAGTATAATCAAGACATGTAGAAGAGTGACAAACTAAAACCACATGATCAAAAATATAAGTCGTCTGAGAAGTGTTTTTCAAATGGGACCTTATGTTAAGCAATGGCTTAAATTTGAAAATTTAGCTGATTCCTATCTGATTTGTCCAGTAAAATACCATAATTATCTGATTTGTCCAGTAAAATACCATAATTTCTATTCATTGAAACCCAACTCCTCTAAAAACTACATACTAAATTTTGTTCTATGATGTGTATGAACACATGAAGACTGTGAACAGAAATCCTCTTCCCCCCAAAATAAATTGTATTAGAAAGTAAGTGATATTCCTAGCCTCCCTTCCTGAAGCAGGTGTCAGACTTCAAACAACTAATTGATGCTCTGTATGCATATATTATCATGCATTCATACTTACAGTTACCTGGTCTTATAACAGGTAAATGAGTACTCAGCTCTGAAGGATGGACCATTATATTCATGGGGCGAACTGAGTCCAGGGTCTTTCTTCACACGTCTTGGAGGTCTGTGGTTAGTAGCTTTTACAGTTCTGGGAGCACCAATAGCAGCTGCAAGCTTTAATCCTTCTAGGGTAAGCTGAAAATGAAGACACTCTCCTGCTACAATAGAATGCCAAGTGGGAACAAAATATTTTATCTGGAAAATTGCATCTTCAATATTTATATTTCCATATCTAATTATTGTAATCTAAAAAGCTTACAAAATCTCAAATAGTGGTCAATTGATTCTAACCAGTAGATAGGATGATATAGGATGTAGATGGTATTGATTCCAAACCAGGCAAACTCTATGAAATGGTATCATCCTTCACCCTTAAGGAGGTGATGTCCATCATCTACAATTACCATATAAAGTCTAACATATATATTAAAGTAGAGCCCTCGTGCAGGTCTTCTTCAACAAACATGTGGCTAGCCTCCCACTGAGAAAAAGGAGCAAATAAATTTTAACTCAGATTAAAAAGTCACAGGTCTTCTTCATCAAACATGTGGCTA
>NW_010729076.1:8508580-8594008 GCF_000365185.1 Nelumbo nucifera | reverse complement strand
AAATTTTAACTCAGATTAAAAAGTCACAGGTCTTCTTCATCAAACATGTGGCTAGCCTCCCACTGAGAAAAAAGAGCAAATAAATTTTAATTCAGATTAAAAAGTCACAAGTCTTCTTCATCAAACATGTGGCTAGCTTCCCACTGAGAAAAAAGGAGCAAATAAATTTTAACTCAGATTAAAAAGTCAGTTCATATCTTTTAGTAACAAATCATGTCTAATTTAGTTTCCTAACTCAAATAAAAACCCAACATGAAAGCTTTCAATATGTCACATGGTGTGGGTTTGTTCTTTTGGATAAAGTTGGTTGTTAATTACAAATCAAATCTAATTTGGTCTCTTAAATCAAATAGAAAAAAGCAACCTAAATTTACTGCATGGATAGTGGGTCCCAACAAAATTCATAGGTATAGTTACTCTGTACTACAGGGTGGTCATTAACTAGTAATTAGTGTGAAGAGATCCAATCCAGTTGATACATTTCCCCGCTATTTCTTTTTTCTCCCTAGTCCCCACATCCCCATCCTTTTATTTTCTGGTGAGCAAGTGGGTTAGCAATTTGGAAGTCCACAAACAAAGGATCCAGGTCTGTGGCACAAACCAGACCCTTCCACCTCAACAAACTGTCATCTTCATGAAAAGCAGTCTGAGTAAGATAGGTAGTTTGAGACAAATAACATGTTTGGGGGTTCCAAAAGGCAACCAAAGACCACTAGTGAAACATTAGTTTGAATCACACCTTATGATATTTTAAGTTGGAAACCTTTTCTTTTTCCTTTAAGGAAGCATAAAAAGATAACTTAGAAGCATAAATCAGAGGTTAAATTGTGAGGTTTTGCTGAATAATGGACTGAGTTTCTTTAATGCTCTGTTAGAATTTGATTTTGGGTGCCAGCCTGTGCATTCCAAGCTCCCCATATGTTCCATTTCAAGTGATTTATCTTCTCTGCTTCTTATGCTCCCTACGAGCCTGTGCATTCCAATCTCCCCATATGTTCCATTTCAAGTGAGTCATCTTCTCTGCTTCTCATGTTCCCTGAGCAGAGACCTTTGGTAATGACTGACCATATATAAACGCTAACCAAACACATAACAACCAAGGTTGCCTGATTTCAACATGTTTAAGGAGAACAACCAGGGACTATTATTTTCTAAAGTTTAGCTTAGCTTTATGCAAATAGTTACCTCAAATTTCTCATCTRATTARCCTTCACACTGAGCATAAGAATACCTTCAAAATCCAGAAGTAGGCTGAAGATGCAAATTTAACATGGAATTTATGTCTGAAAAAGTTACTGCAGTGCCCTCAGCTTAGAATGAAAAACTAAGAAAAATTAAGGAAAGATTTTTTCTTATTTCTTTTTTTTCCTCCAATTATGGATCTAAGTCAATCCTAGACAGGACCATTTACTACCAGTTGATACAAGATGTTTTTAGGCAGTTGTGTTACTTCAGAGTCTATTGTGTCTCTTAAAATCTCAGAAAGTACATGTTCTCCATTGTACTGGACAACATAATGCATTTAAGGTTCTGGAGCACAGCTCATTATTACAGATAGATCATTTACAACCAGTTGATCTGAGATATATTTGTGCTATTGTGATACACCAGTTCATTCCCTCTCTTATAATCCCATAAAATAGCTTTTCTTCTACCAAACAGGAATACAGCATATGCATTTAGGGTTCTAGAATAAAAATAGCTGATAACTGCAACTAGAGTTTTGAGTCTGCCTTTTTCTTATCCTGCTTTCTTTCTCTCATTAGCTTTCTATCATCACATATAGAATTCCAAGTATAGTTAAAGGTGTATTAGGGATCTAAGATATGTACAAGGAAATGTAGGAATTGATTATTTATATGGATAAACCTAGTAAGATTTTGGGTCACACATCTATGATTATGACTAAGAAATGGAGAAAAAACAAATTTTGGTTCAATATTTCTAGATAGAACATCATATAAAGGGCTTCACCACATGCCATCATCTGATACACAATTAAATAAATGGGAAAAGAAAAACTTATCACTTCTCTATTTGTAAATTCTCATCAATCCTCCGTCTCTCTAGTTTGTTCCTATCCAAAATTTAGTTTATTGCCTTTTTTGAACTGATATTGATATGAATTGTAATTAGGTAAAGACCAGTGGTTCATATATGGTTCATGATTCTTGAGTTTATAAGTGCTTTTATTGCAGACTAGGGGACACAATTTTACCTCAGAAGCCTACTTGGCTAGAATTCTCTTCAAAGACTTGTGTCTTCCAGAAAAATTATCATATATATTTTATCATGAAAAGATGTAGAATCCATCTTGTTTTCAATGATAGAAATTCAAATGAATTCAGTATGTTGTATCACTCAACAGATAAAGCTATGATGCAGATACAGACATGAACATGGACACAGATATGGGAAATGGGGATATCCTGGACATTGATATGTATATACCATGTGATATGATTATGTCATGAATTTGTATCTAATTTTTGAAACCAAATGTCATTTTGGAAATTCAATAACATAATTTGTTAAAAACCATTTTACATAATATAGAAGTGTTAATGCTACAAGGTACTCTAAAGTATCCATGCAGTATCTGGCATTGTATCCWACAAGTATTGCATCTGATACCTCTATGCTAGGCATGGATAGGTATTTGGGTATCTTGGGTATAAAGMATGGGAGCCTCCATCYACGTGAAGATGATCACATAGTATGTTGATCATGTTCCTCAAATAAAATATCTAATTTCCTTTTTGGGTATTCTGATGCAGCTCTGGCTCTCATAGAGGCAAACAAAATATACAAGTCAATCGCATACTTGTATGATCCCTCGTTATATTAATATTGTAGATATATACATTACAAACCTTTCTTGTAGGAAATTTGTATGCAATGTACACATTTAAAAGATCACTCCTTTCCGATATTGCAGGAACCTCTAAGGTTTGTGCTAGCTGCTGGAACTGGAACTCTGTTCTTGGTGTCATTAGTTGTCTTGCGGATATATCTGGTACCTCCTTCTCCATGTTAGGTTCAATTACTTCTGAGATTACATGCATGAATTTGTAGAGATGATATTGAAGAATAAATAATGTAGTATCTCACCTACTAAATCTCTAATTACGACAAAGGAAAGGATCTCCGAAAAGAAGAATTTTAAGAGCTAATTTCTAATATAAAGTGAAGATCCATAGATTATTTTGTCCTAGGGAATTGGATTTATGACTTTATGCTTGTCATTTGTTTACATAAACATGCTCAAAAAGAGATGGGTTGCAAAGGTACTATGGCTACAGTCTAGTGACATGCCCTGGTTGAAATATAACCTCTCCATGTTTTTAATTGAGATTCAAATCTATCAGCAACAACTGACAGTGTAGAACCCTGAGATATTATAAATATAATAAACATTGTTTTTTATAGGGAAATTTGTATGGGAGGAGAAAATAAAAAAAGTTCCAACTTCCAACATCAGCCCCCAGAAGCCAGCATTTGAATAGATTCCTAAACCTTCAAAAAATACAGGAATGGCTTGAAAATAGAATCCCCACAACCAAGATAACTCAATTGAGGTGCCCCCGCCTATCACTTTACCAAAAGCCAACGCCAACCTAGCAGTCTTGCTCCACTCAAAGAATTAATTTACCACTCCTAGAGCCCCTACCTATCCCTCTAGGCACAATAGATTTTCCTTGATCTCTTTCACCCTTCTTTGCTTTCATAGTTGAATCTTCCAATTCTTCCACATGAAAACCTGCCTTGTAGCTTCATCAATTTCCTTTTACCTAATTTTGGTTGATCCTTTATCACCTTTTCCCTTTCAAAATCCCTTTGCTTAAGGCTGTTAAAGTATTTATGTTGTTCTGCTATTTCCTCCTGAAAAGAAAACCATAACTTTCTTGCCGAATTCCACCATCTGGCGAACTTAGGATTCACCATTTTTTTTTGAGTTGCTTTATATCCAACATTGCCAACTCAACTGAGCATGTGCCAGAGTTCCCTGCATCCCCTGCATTCTCAGTAGCAAGTCTACCCCCTTTTCAGCCTTTTTTTACTCAAAACACAGTGCAAATTGGACTATCTTGATTGGATAAATTATTTGTACGAAAAAAAAAGCTAAATCATATTTCCATACATTATCTATTGATCAGTTTATTTTATATTAAATAGAACAATAACCCCTAGTTCTCATTATTACTTACAACCACTCACTCAAGTCTTGCATGCAGAGTTGTTTTTCTACACATATTAAATTATTCATACTGTCAATTATTGCAGGGATGGAGTTATGTTGGAGATAGACTCTTATCAGCAGTGATACCTTATGAAGAGAGTGGATGGTATGATGGACAAATGTGGGTCAAGCCACCAGAGGTCAGTGCTATAGAGACTCCATGATGCACTAATGGGAAATAAACTTAGCATTTTGTGGCTTTCAGTATTGACGCATATTACCTTGGTGGGCTTTCTGATGATAAAGCATCCTTTCTCATCCATCATAGGTATTGGCTCGAGACAGGCTGTTGGGTTCTTATAAGGTA
The DNA here is from genome assembly GCF_000365185.1 of Nelumbo nucifera. The sequence goes on along the minus strand of NW_010729076.1, from coordinate 8,589,461 downwards.
AACATTACATGCGTTATTGATCCCTCCCCAACCAAAAAAATGTTGTTCATAGAAGTCTATGTTTAATAGGAAGAAATGTTTCATATTAAGTAATGACAAAAAAGTGAAAATATTCCACAGTAAGCCAAGTGACTCAATGGTTTATGGTTAATTTTTTTTTTTTTTTTATATATGGATTGTTAGGACAAATATGCTTAATGTTAAAATAGGTAGTGTTAGGTAATCACATTTTATTTCATACATGGATAGTATGATAAGTAAATTGGAACTTGTTGGCACAGTTGTATATCTTTTGGGTACAAAACCTCCAGACTGTTGAGCATTGGCACACATCTAGCTTTCTTGGTATCAAGAAATTTCATTTATAATCAAAATATTACTTTAACAAAAAAAATGGAATTTTTTTTATTTCTTGTATCCAGTTTTTCTTACCAATTTTGAACTGTTTTATCTTATATATGTGCTATTTGCATCTGTCTGCCGCCATAATATACCAGAAGCAATCTACCACCTCATTTCAAACTTTCTACTTGTTTCTCTATAGTCTATATCCCTTTCAGGCATCAATTTCACATCTTTCACCATGTCATCTATCACGTGAGAAAAGAAAAAAAAAATCCCTTCTGCTAATGGTAACCAGAAGTACGGGTAATTTGTGTGGACAATATACTTTTGCTTTCACTATCTGGTTAAGCATAACATAGAACAACATACTCAGTCTCTTCATCAAGTGTTTATGCTTGCTTTCCATGTCATTCTATTCATAAAACAGAATTAATGAGCTTTACTTGCAGAAAGTAACTACTGTTTGAGTTCTAGGTGAAACCAGTCGTCAAGTTGCTGAAACAAACACTAGTTGGCACTGGAGTGCTGCTTGTTACAACTGTTTTGCTATTCATCTTTTCTACACCAGTGGAGGATTTCCTTCAGACCACATTTGCAACAAAAGAGAGCCAGTCAAGTATTGCAACTTCAAGGATCAACTCAAAGCCCAATATCAGGTAAAAATTTTTCATTCTTCTAAAGATGATTTGAGATTAAAGAAACCAACTCACCATTTACTTGTTTTATGTCTTCTTTGTGTAAACTGTAGAAAAGAGGAGTTGCTAAGGTTGCCTGTCGAGGTGATGGATGATGATGATCTAGCTGCAGCTGCAGCTGAGGCTGCAGATGGGAGGCCAGTCTACTGCAGGGATAGGTATTATCGTGCATTAGCGGGTGGACAATATTGCAAGTGGGAGGATCTACTTAACTAATGCAAAATATGTATGAATTATTCTTGTTTTAGAATATATTAATAAAATAGATCACATTGAATGCTGTAAAACCAAAGTTCTTAAAATATCAATATCATTACTTTTTCTGCAACCAGTTACAGATTCAGAAACATAAGTTCTATGTGATGAAGAAATTATGACACATGAACAGGGAAGGAAAGGGAAGTAACATTACTCTACCAATGAATACAATCCATGTAATTTAAAATGATTCTATGCATATAACATTTAATGGAAAGAGAAAATAACAAGTAACCATAAAGGCCTTCAGATCATGGCTGTAAGAAATAAAAACATGACATAGATGTTAAAGGATAAACATCTAGCTCAAAGCTCTGCATGGATGTGGTATTGATAGAAAAGAGCTCGTTTCCCTATTTGGTCCTGTATCATCATTCATCCACTCATTTAAAAGGCCATTACCGCCCAATGTTGGTCTCAGCTATCTGGCATCTTGGGTGGGGTGGACTGGATACTTTTAATGTTGGTCCAAACTATGTGGCATCTTAGGAGGAGTGGACTGAATACAGACCTAACCTTTGCCTTTTTTTTTCACAAAGTGGCTCGAGCCCACATTCTCACACTTGTCATCCCAAGATTTTTTCCATTATACCAAACAATGGCCCTTAATATTCTTCCTTTGGATCACATCATGTGGAGTTGAAACATTATAATCCCTCATCTAGCTTTCAAACCTGAGGTGCAGCTGGGAAAGATATTCAGTGATAATCAATTGAATCAGAACCTTCTCACTTGAATGCATAATATTTTGAAGCCAAAAGGTGATACAGTTGAACAGACAAACTTCTCCACGTATATCACAACCTATCTTCATGATCCTTGTTCTGGATGGAGCCCCAAATGACAAACTTCAGGAGTTGGTTTTGACTTTGAGCACTACTTCGGCTTCCAGTTACCTTCATTGTCCAGGATATGTATACAAAGGTTAATGGCTTAAACCCAGTGTAAAGCTTTGATGTACTTCAAGTCTCATACAATCCATATGCTTTAAACAGATTCTTTGCACCAATATAGAATGCCAAACAGTTTTGGCTCAGGAATCTGTTTCCCTCTTAGATACAGAATTAATATTCACTGATATTCCATTAATATTCAAGAAAAACCATGCATCCTAGAACTTCCAATTAGATGAATCGATAAACATCTAAAAGAAGATATACATAGACGGGCAATGATGATATATCCACTTAGGCCAGTTCTCACCAAAGATTTGCATGCATCTGGAGACTAAATTATGTGGAATGCGAAAGAATTATTTCAAGTCTGTAACTTGACTAATGTCTTTTTTTTGTGAGAATGAAAAAAATTTATAGAGGTATGCATATAAAGATGAACATAAAAGGGAAACAATAACACCAGCTTCCAAAAGATTCCGCAACCTATCACCACCCAAAACAGCCATCCAATTGAAACACAATTCCTTTCTTTTAAAAGGGCCAAAATCTGACACTCATCCCACAAATTCAAATTGAAGATTTCTCACTGTCAAAAAAAAAAAACCCTCTGATTTCTCTCTTTCTGAACACCCAAGCATAATAAAAGAGACCATGCACTAGTAGGTAGGTATTTAAATGGGAAAATTCCTCGTGCCACTTTGGTCCCCGGACTTTAAAATGCTGACAATTTAATGATGTGATTCTCTTTCTAGGTTATCAAGTTTTTGAATTACAGTTTCATCAGTTCAAGATTTCTTTTAGTAGGTAGGTATTTAAATTTTTTTTTTCCTTTTAAAGGCTTTGTCAAACTTAAAGATTCATCTCTTCCAGCCTTCTCTGATAAGAATTAATGCATTTCTCTTCAACTTGACGTCAAACACTATTCCACTTATACAGGGTATCAATTAGTCACTTCTTGACAGTTCTAAATTGTTAATGCTAGCATCGAGAGGAAAGTTTCTTAGCAGTCTATCGCATCATAACATACCAACCATATAAAAATGCAGGGTAATATAAATTTTCAGAAAGTACGAAGAAAAAATAAATAAATAAAACGATTCAATACAAAATACTTTACAATTTGCAGACTCGCAATCAAAGCTACAATTGTCAGAAAATAGACTTAGAGAAAGAAAATAAAACATTGAAATGAATTGTACGTTCAAGGATAATGTCCGTGGTGCATAATTGACACTGTCGATGCAATCTATGACTAATTTGAAATCTTCTTCCATCCATAGATTGTTTGCTCTTTGATCATTTTTAAACTGTCGTTGCTCTAATCGCTGCCTACATCTCTTGACCCACAATAAATCGACACGAGATTTCCTTGACAGCAAAAGCCTGCAAATACCCTGTGAACACCACATCCAGTGATTCAGAGCTTTGACCAATCAATGGTAAGATTTCCGCCTGGGCTGATCGATGGGTCAATTGAAATTAATCTGGGTAAGGCTCAGTTTGGAAGTAGTATAATTACAAATATGCAGAGTACACAACCTTATATGTTTTGTATTATTTTGAATATATTTGCACTGTATATGTTTGTATTTATACTCCTTCCAAACTGAGCTTAAAGGACTTAAACCTCTCCCAAAGTTTTTTATAAATACTAAAACTTCCCCTAAGACTAAAACCTTGCAAGGCAGGGAGCCACGAGGTTATATCTAACAGAATCAATAAAAAGATTTATTTGCCTTTTAAATATTTTTTAAATTTTCAAAACACGTTAAATTAACACGGATGAGACAATTGGTTGTGTTGGTGTCCCTCAACAGGTTAGTTTATAAGCCTCTAGATAAACATTTCATTATTAGCTCAATTATATAATTGAATTAATTTTGATAGACAACTATCATCAACGATTTTGTATCTCTGGTCATCATTGATTTCTCCGTTTTTAGTTTTGAAGATTATTCTTATCAATGGCCGATTTGTTGGTCATAACAAATTAGACCGATTTTTTTTTTTTTTGATAAGGTGAGTCTTTTCTTTTATCCATCTATTGTTCAGTTGTATGTAGCTTAGGATGTTCATTGTTTTTTTCTGTTGGTTCATACTTTTTCTAACCTATTTGTGGTTTTGAGCAGTCTTTGATGCTGAAGATTGAAGAACCTATCCAAACTCAAACAGACAAAAGCAGATTGGAACCTACATTATCCACTCCGCTATACAAAGCTGCTAGACCCTGGCGACCGATATCTTTTCAATCTTACCTTTTCTCTCAGTGAGGGAAGATTTTTGTCAAGACATAACAAACTAAGCAAGAAGGTAATAAAGGGCAAAACTGGGATTCTCAGAAAGCTTAAACCACACAAAATGCCACATGCTAATAGATATGGATGCAAAGTTAACAGATGGGAAGTTTTTTTCTGCTGATGTCACTTCCATTTTAAAAAATCAGGGGATGTTTCAGTATTCAGGTGAAATCTCAGGGGAGGGGAGGTTTACGTCTTTTAGCCAATTAATTTTGATGTCATTGCCTGTTAACATAAACCATTAATTTCTTCTTTTATATGCAAACTCATATATATGATAATGCAGATAAAGTGTATCAAATTCTGATTTATTTCTGCTTTAAATTTCACTTTTTTGTTTGTTTGTTTATTGTGTAAATGAAGTAAAATAAAGTCTGAAACAAAGTAAAATAAAACTCAAAGCAAAAATGAATCAGAATTTACACCCGTCTGATTTGTACTCCCTTGCATTTGCGTTAGTGCAAATGAACTTACGTTAAGGGAATTTGCTTTCGTTAGTATTTGGTTATTTCAAATAAATACAACAGTACTATCTATCTATGATTATAATAATTGGTTCTCCTATGTACAATTTTACCCTCAAAATAAATAGCACATTAAAAAGTCTACTATTTATATTTCTTCGGATATTGTTGAAACTCCACCTTTTTTTAATTCACCTTATAAAGTGGAACAATGGAAAACTACTATTTATTAACCTAATAATTTCCGAAAATACAAAAGAAAGATGGAGGTATTGTGGGCCTGGGCCTCGACTCGTGGTGTCTCCAAAAAGAGTTGATAATGAAAGTTTGAATCACAAATTGACAATAGTCGATGCAATTCCATTTATCCCTTTCCTGGGCAGATCCCTCTTTCATTAATTCCACATGCTTTGCATGTGGCATTAACAGTGTACATACAAGAAAAGAGTTTGCTTTATTCAATCGAGGTATTGCGGTAATATTGAAGTTGTTTCTTTCCACAAATTCATCCTGATAACGATGAGCGATATTAATGCTCTTTAAAACCACTCTGCAATTTTTTTAACCCTTGTTTAGCTGGTCAATGGTAAATTAGTCTGTCCCAACTACCAAGATGTATATTGTGTGATCAAATGGCTAAAAATTTTCAATTGAGTCTATCTCTAGTTCTAGGTTAACCCTCTTGGGTTGGCAGTGATCAGGATCTCTCCAGGACCCAAGTTATTATATTTCTGCATGTTAGAATCGTAATCCAGGCTGGACCTAAGATGTGTTAGGCATCAAAGAACTGACCCAAATGGTTTGAACTTTGAAGTTTGAACTATGAGCTTTGAAGGAGACATTAAAGTTTGTAGTTCACAGGTCACAGCCTCACAACGTCATCGATATTTCATGGCAGATTCAGACCGACACGCTCCCAAATTAGATACTTATACCCCGTTCATTATTTGGTAAATTTTTTATTCCCGCAAATGTATTTTATTCATGTTTTTTTAGATAAATAAAATAATGATTATTTTAGTCAGAAAAATCAATTATTAAAAAGAACATTTTTATTTTATCAGTGTTTAGCAATTTTTTCCAAGTGAAAAAATTATTTATTATAAATGATAAGTCTTACTTTTATGGTGGGTCTCTAGTTTTAAGTTACCATATGCCGTGTGAGATGATGTTGATAAAGGGTTGGAAATTTGGTTGGCAGAAGATCCCAAATCTATTTATTCACCAGGAAGATGGATGGATACTTAAAAAAATAAATTTTTTATAATTCTCACAAAAAAGAAAATGAATTTTTTGATTAACCAACTTTCCCCTCTCAAACGCCCCATGTTAGAGTGAAAAACAGATAGGAAAGAGCTACTCAATTTAACTTATCATTTTCCTTTTCAAATCTTTACAAATACTACTATTTTGTCTTCAGATCTCTTTAGTTCTTTCTGGGGTTAAAAGAATTAAACAGGATTTATTTATCACAACCATATGGCTTAATTGTTCTATAGACTTCTATTGACCCCATTTTCCATGAAAGCTAATCCACGCAACTATACCATCTTCTTTTTTTCCATATTGTGTAAAAGTTGACAAGTAACAGATCGATGTTGAGTGAGTGGCAGTGGGCGATGTGGAACCTACAACTTCCACAGATAAACGCATGCATCGTCTAGAAACAGCGTTAGATCCCACAAATTTTGGCGCACGTTGCGTTTGTTGTTCAGTTGATCTGTTTATCTTTTTCTATTTAGTGAAACGAAATGTGTGTTACAGCTATATCTCCTAGTGCTGTCCCGGAGGTGGTCGACAAAATGATCGACACACGAAACAATACGCAAGCACAGCGCGACATCCTTGGGACGGTGATCGATCAACGTTGACGACGAGACCTGGCAATTTACTGTTTACTGGGAACTGGACCGGATTTTCGGTGGATCAGGGCAAAGTGTGGCTAACGCCTAACGGAATCCTAGAGATTACACAGAGGAACTGAAAGCGCCTCCTATATATCATTGTTCCTACAGAAGATAAGAACACATCTTTGACCGAAAGCGCCTCGATTTTTTTTTTTCTCTGGGTTGTCGGCCTTGTGGCTAAACGGTTGTCATAAATCATGAATGAAAATATAAAAAACTGAATATTACAAAAATAAAACTGTAGGAAATCGGGCATATCTCTAATATTATAAGTTTTCATGTTAAATCAAAATAAGTGAAATAAATGAAAAATACTATTATTAATGGTTGGAACAGTTAAAAGATCTTGAAAAAGAGATTTAGGCTCAATGGGGAAAGACCGAAAGAGTATAAATATGGTGCGCACAAATACAAGGTTTAGAAATATAAGTATATAAGGATTATACTATACATCCATTAAATAAAAAGGTTTGCACTATAGATATTTGTATTGGGTTAAGCAGTTAGGCTGATCTAATGGTTTAAGGGTCTGGTGAACTGGTCCGACCTAATGGATCAGCTACGGATTAAAAATATTGGAATAAACAGGGGCCATGATTTTTATTTTTAATCTATCATTTTCTTTTTTCCTTTTTTGTGGGAACAGGGTGTTGAGACTTGAGGTCTGAATGTGATGTCAAATATAAAGGCATAGACAGACTACCAAGAATTATATAGTGAGAGAGAACAACATTGCCCACATCATGCATCCAACTGGAAATTGGAATGGACCTGCCAAGCCCAAAACTTTGCTTTCATTAACGGACCAATTGGAGCTTGGTCGGGAGTAATACGGCATTAGGCCAGATTCTCTCTCTCTCTCTCTGGGTAAATATTATTGGGCCAGATTCTATTTCGTCCTATTTAAAAGCCTGATCAAAAGCATTATTGTGATGGTGGAGCCCAAACTTGGCTTTCATAAACATGTCTGTCGATGTCGGACGTCAATCCTAATCAACACAATTGACATTTGAAGGACGAAATCAATCAAACAACAGTAACAGACCTTTTATATACTCGTGTACAGAACAAAACCTTTTAAATAATTGAGATTAGTTGACAACCCATGACAATCATTGTTATATTATGATTCCCTGCTCAATCAAAGCTAAATTAATTAATAAGGAGATGATGTTTTGGGCCGATGGCCCACCATTGAAGCATCCTAGGGCCCAATAACCCAATCCATGTTGAATGTACAGAATATCAGGACCCATTGTCATTCTCTCTGGTAGCTGCTCATAGGAGGTTGCCGCCTGATCTCACCCTAAATTTGAAGCTCATTATAAAAGGAAATGAGACAGATTCTAAGCTTAATCAAGTTTTTGGCAGTTTAACCATCGAATTGATTTCTTGGAGTTTTGTAGTGGTAAGGTGCTCTTAAGTAGTCAAATCAGAACTATCATTTGTTTTTACTCTCGAACCCCATGAAATTCTGCATTCGATCTGGACTGAGCTCAGATTCAGTGGCTTTACCTCTAATAAACAACTTGCCTGACAATACATATTGGTGTGAATTTCCAACACTTAAAAAGAGGCATCCGATCCTTTGCTCTTGGTGTAAATTATAGAAAATTATATATACTCTTATAGAGTTCTGCAAACCGATTGGATTGAACTGAATTGAATGCAGGTAGATCCAAATTTGATTTGTTTATACATTTAGATTCGAACCAAATCTTATTCATTGGATTTGTATCAGACTTTGAAATGAATTTGCAATTCATTTAGGTATTGAGTAACATTAATAAATTAAAGGTAAAATTCCTGATTAGTACCTTGTAATTTGTGCCCAGTGACACTTTGGTCCCCAAACTTTTAAATCATATCAATTCAGTACCTATCATTAATCAGTTGTTAAATTTATTAGAAAAAGACACAAATGCCCTTTGTGTGTCATCTAATTTTCTTTATCAATCATCCAAATATTGACAAAAAATTAACAGTCCTAAATCCTTGCCTCTTTTATTCAAGAAAATTGGGGTCCAAAATGTCTATTGAGATGTGTCCCCAACTTTTTTGAATAGAAGAAGCAAGGATTTTGGATTGTTAATTTTTTGTCAACATTTAGATGGTTGGTAAAGAAAATTAAATGACACTCAGAGAGCATTTGTGTCTTTTCAAATACCACTTAAAAGCTAGTTAACAGCTGATTAATGGTAGATACTAAATTGACACATTTTGAAAGTTTGGGTACTGAATTGTCGCATTTTAAAGTTCAGGAACCAAAGTGACACTAGACCCAAAGTACAAGGTGCTAATCAGGAGTTTTCCTTAAATTAAACTTAAAATGATCAGATGTTGTATATTATCAATAATGAACAAAAAAGTTACTTCGATATTATATATCACAAACAAAATTAATTGAAAATAACTTGTATGAAACTTGAAAGTTGAAAGTTTGATTTTTTAATAAAAAGATACAATAGTAAAATCAATTATATATAATTTGAATTAAATTGAACCATATCATATATAATTTGAATTAAATCGAACCACATACAAATGTACTGATTTTTTTATCACCCTTGATTGGATTGAATACAAATAGATACCATTTACAGCCCAAACAAATAGATACCAGACCCCTGACCCCTGAGCCGGTCAGGGGTCTGGTTACCGGGTCAAACGATCTGATTGTTCGAATCGAACGTTTGGCCCATTTTAATAAAAAAAAATTTTAAAAATAAAAAAATTGTCAAAACCGTTTAAATGATTAACCGTCTGGTTTAACGGTTCACTGACCAAAATCAATGATTTTGGGAGGAATCGAGTTTTGGGGGAAAATGGAACCGATCACCCAAACACATAAGCCATCCGAAACAGGGCCTATTTTTAAGTGTAGGTGCACGGCCAATCTCTCAACCACACTTGAGAGGAAATTGAATTTGGTGAGGAGGAACCAAAAGATTCCAAAGCCATAGGAAATGGACAAAACTTTCAATAACTGGCAATGGAGCCCATCTGTTGTTTCTGTTCTGCCAACTCGCATGGCCTAATAATAATTCAGACGAAAATGTAGACGAAAGTCGGTGGGGTCCACGTTCACGTCCCTCCAGTGTGTGGGAAAGCGAAGCCTTTCCCTTTTATCGTTATGGAGAAAACAACGCCTTATTAATCGATGATGGTGCACCGCAACTAGCTTTTAAATGCCAGTGTTTGTGTTTCAATGGTGGGCATCGTAATTTCGGTGACTCGGTGAATTATACAAAGTAAAGCCATACAGAACAGTTAGTTGGGTTGGAATCTTAGTGGGTGCATCATTTTCTTTTCGTTGGCAGCGTGCAATCGGGCTTTTATCTTGGTGGGCCTATTGGGCTTATATAACTGCCACACTGAATCCACAGACCGTCGTGTTCGTGAGAAAAAAAGATTCCACAAAACACCACGTACCCATGAATCTATAATGCTCTGGTAGATGGTGCTTTAAGATTTCGTAATCTGTATCTTTCTAATGAGTGGTCAGTCTTTTTGCTCACTCCTTAGAGGTGTGAGTCTCAAATCTTATGAGATAATAATTGGGCCGGTTTCATGCGGTTCTCTTGGGTGTACCCGACCCAATGACATTGACAGCCCTAAGGAACAGTAAAAAGCATCAAAGAAATGAGAGAAGGTTTTTCTTTCTTTATTTCTTTACCAACTTAACAGACCAAAATCTTTAGTGACAACCTTCTTGAACAATAATATCACTTTAACTTTCACGCCTTCATCATTCCTAGCTACATACTGCCGACAACTAACCCATTAACTATAATCCGTAATAAAAGAAAAGGGAACAAATAAAATCTCACAGTCTTTCCTGAGTTAAATTTAACCACTAAAACCCATTAAAGAAGAAGAAGAAGAAGAATACTGTAAAGTTTATAAGATTGGGTCTATATCCAACTAACCCAAAATAGCAGAGACCAACATTGGTTAATGGCCTCTGTAATCGAATGTTGGTATTTTATTTCAAGCTTGTTGTTAGTGACAGAACTAGTTCAATGGTTTTATACTTTCGGTATCATTTTTAGCTTATAGGAATCCAACTACGATGCATTCCTAATATTTGATGTATTACCTTATCACATGGTTTATTTAAAGATATAATAACAATGTTAAATATTCAATTATCACTAGTTAAAATCTTTTGCCTCATGGTACTGAAATGAAATCAATTAACTAATAGTACATCATAGTATCATGCCAATTCTATGGAGAACGCTACTAACTTGACTCCATTGCATAGACCCATGTTATAGTAATAGGCTGATAGCAAATGCAAATATATACAGCATTTTTTTTCGTTGCCAATTCTATGGAGAACGCTACTAACCTTACCAAAAAACACATTCATCTTCTTTGCCATGGTATTGGTATTTTTTTTTCGTTGTTATTTTAAGAAATTAGAAATATCAGTGTATTAGGCGTACAAATGCAAATATATATAGCATAAATACATACAAAATAATATAAAATATAAGGTACATATTTGCATTTCTACTCCTTCCAAACTCAGCCTTAATAAAAAATTGGTGAGGGAGCAACTGTATTGGTTTTGTGCAAGTGTTGGCTAATCTTTTTCTGCCAACAGTTGAATGATTCCAGTTTCTGTGATTCATAACCACCTATAATAATAAAATTAGTGAAAGCCTGTTCTCTGATCAAGGTTTTGAAAATTGAAACTCCAACAACTAATTTCATTCTCTATGACTAATTGACTATGGATCTCCCATTCCCTTTCCCAATAGAACTATAGAAGATAGTGTTGTGTTGATCTTTCTTCATTATAATAATACGTGGGACCCATATTCATAGGAAATACAACCAGAGAAAGAGAAACATCTCAAGAGTCGTGCCCGTGAGCGATGGGTGTTCCAACTTCTAACCACGCCTCTCGCAGTTAAAATGATTAAATAACCTTATTACAGACGTTGAAGCGTTGAACTTCCCCACAAAAGATAAACATCTCAAGAGTCATGACACTCTGCTCTGATTTTTCTCTTCTTATTCCTCAAAATTGAAAAAAAAAAAAAAAAAATAACTGTTGGTTGGCGGGTAGAACCTCCACGTCTTGTACACGCTTACAAGTAGCCCGTGACGATCGACGGACTGATTGCATATCTGAATATTCACTTCTTGGTGCGCTTCCCAAAGCATCGGCGATGGCTCTGACGGACAGAGTTCACGCTCTTGACTCCTAAATCCTGATAATCTGATATAGTGTTTGTAGCCATCCTGTGAGTATATGTATTCCGTCCTAATAGACCAATTGGACCAATTCAGACGGTCTGGCACTGGCCTATAATCATCTGCCCAGGCTTATAAGATGAGCCGGGTGGCGTCGTATCATAACCCCAACCCCCCACCATAGACGGTAGACTCTCTCCTTGGTCTACCAAAGTTACTACTACACTAGTGGTAGTGGGGGGACTGGGAGTGTGAAGTGGAAGAGTGAAGGACAGTCGACGGTGCGAGTGGCAGAAGGAGGACTTTACATTACCCTTTGGCTTTTTATCTACCTTTCTTTCTGAAAAGCTAATATCCAGAACAGAGAGCAAGGGAGAATCTCGAGGGTAAAGGCCTGAAAGCACGTGACGAAAGCTAATATCTCCCCCCATCAAGCTGTCTCTCTTTTTGTCCGAACGCAATCATTCAAGGAACCGACAACTACCACCGTCCCCACGCTTATCTGGTTCTCTCTCTACTGCTCGCTAGTTGGTCCAGATCCATGCTTCACATCTCTTGATTAATCGTCGACGCTTTATTTTTTTTTTAAAGCCACGCATTGCAAAAGCTTCCTCCTCCATTCCCTTCCCTGGTCTCTCAATCTCAGGGAGCGCGCAGAGAAGGAGAAGATGAGGATGCTCAAGTTTCTATTCCTCGCTCTGCTACTGGCTCTCTGCCACCTCTCCATGGCAGCGGAGAAGAAGACCTATATCGTTCATATGGCCAAGTTCCAAATGCCGGAGAGTTTCGAAGAGCACACTCACTGGTACGACTCCTCTCTGAAGTCTGTGTCCGACTCGGCCGAAATGCTCTATACATACAACAACGTCATCCATGGTTTCTCCACTCGGCTCACGGACGAAGAAGCCAAATTACTCGAGGGCCGACCGGGGATTCTCCTCGTATTACCTGAAGTCAGATACGAGCTTCATACAACTCGGACACCTGAGTTCCTCGGATTAGACAAGAACGATGGGCTGTTCCCCCAGTCTGACTCGGCCAGTGAGGTTGTCGTCGGAGTCTTGGACACCGGGGTGTGGCCCGAAAGCCTGAGCTTCGACGACAAGGGGCTCGGGCCCATACCCAGTGGTTGGAAAGGTGAATGCGAGGTTGGTAAGAATTTCAATGCGTCCAACTGTAACCGGAAACTAATCGGCGCTCGATTTTTCTCAAGAGGGTACGAGGCCACATTGGGTCCCATTGATGAAACAAAGGAATCCAGGTCACCGAGGGACGACGATGGTCACGGCACCCATACATCGACCACGGCAGCTGGGTCAGTCGTCGACGGTGCCAGCCTCTTTGGTTATGCTGCCGGTGCGGCGCGTGGGATGGCTACACATGCGAGAGTTGCTGTATACAAGGTCTGCTGGATTGGCGGTTGCTTCAGCGCTGATATCTTGGCCGCGATGGATAAAGCCGTCGATGATGGCGTTAACGTTTTATCGATGTCTCTTGGCGGCGGAATGTCAGATTATTTCAGGGACAGTGTCGCCATAGGAGCTTTTACGGCGATGGAGCGAGGAATTCTGGTCTCTTGCTCGGCCGGAAATGCTGGTCCGAGTTCTTACAGCTTGTCCAACGTAGCACCGTGGATAACCACGGTTGGTGCGGGCACATTGGACCGTGATTTCCCGGCATACGTGACTCTGGGAAACGGAAAGAACTTCTCAGGCGTGTCGCTGTATGGTGGGAAACCGTTACCTGATTCGCAACTAACATTCGTCTACGCCGGTAACGCCACCAACGTCACAAGTGGGAACCTGTGCATGATCGGTACCTTAATACCGGAGAAGGTCGCTGGAAAGATAGTCTTATGTGATCGAGGGGTTAATGCTAGGGTGCAAAAAGGTTCTGTGGTAAAACAAGCTGGGGGTGCAGGCATGATTTTAGCGAATACGGCGGCGAATGGGGAAGAGCTGGTGGCTGACGCGCATCTGTTGCCGGCGACTGCAGTGGGACAGAAGACGGGGGATATGATAAAGAATTATCTCTTCTCTGATCCTAACCCGACGGCAACGATAATCTTCGGGGGAACGAAGTTGGGGATTCAACCGTCACCGGTGGTGGCGGCGTTTAGCTCCCGAGGACCGAACTCGATTACACCAGAGATACTCAAACCTGACCTAATCGCTCCTGGTGTGAACATCTTAGCTGGCTGGTCAGGTGCAGTAGGACCCACGGGTTTAGCTGTGGATTCGAGACGCGTAGGTTTTAACATCATATCTGGGACGTCGATGTCGTGCCCGCACGTAAGTGGCCTCGCGGCTCTCCTCAAGGCAGCGCACCCGGAATGGAGCCCCGCGGCGATAAAGTCTGCTCTCATGACAACATCCTACACCACATATAAAAGCAGCGAAAAGATACAAGACGTTGCCACCGGAAAACCATCAACGCCGTTCGACCACGGAGCCGGACACGTAGATCCTGTGGCAGCTCTCGATCCCGGCCTCGTCTACGACATCACCGTCGACGATTACCTGGATTTCCTCTGCGCATTAAAATACACTTCATTGCAGATTGGTAGCCTAGCTAAGAGAAACTTCACGTGCGACGAGAGCAAGAAATACAGCGTTACTGATCTGAACTACCCTTCGTTTGCGGTCTCCTTCACACAGGGTGGAACCACCACGGTGAAGTACACCCGGACGCTGACGAACGTGGGCACTCCGGGCACCTATAAGGTATCCGTGTCTTCGCAAACGGAGACCGTGAAGATCTTGGTTGAGCCGGATACGTTGAGTTTCAGTCAGCCAAATGAGAAGAAGACATTTACGGTGACGTTTAGTGGTGGTTCGTTGCCATCGGGGACGACAAGCTTCGCTCGTCTCGAGTGGTCGGATGGGAAGCACATTGTGGGTAGTCCTATTGCTTTTAGTTGGATGTGATTGCTAATGAAACAAGGAGCAGAAGGAAAGAAAAACTCTCTGCAAATGACTAGCCGATAAGTAGGGCTTAAGTTAAATTTATGTTTTGTATTTTGTTTTCCGGCAAAAAAAGCCGGTTGTAGTGTTCGACGTTGTTCTCTGAGAAAAAGAGATCATGAAAAACCATCCAAAAAAAAGGAAGGGGTGGTTGGTTTCTTGCTCAAGTCATCAAAGGTGTACATTGTAAATTATTAATGCATGTGTAGAATGGATTCTTGGAGATACCCGAAATCGGAGTGTTCGACGGTGCTCTCACGGTCTAACCGGTCCGTATCCCTTAAACTTAGGCTGAGTTTGTTCGCTGTGTAAATAATAGACCGGTGTTATATTATACATTTATACTTCGGTTCAATTTATAAGCGTTTGGATGGAATATAAATACATAATTAAACACCGAAAATTGATGTAAAATCCACTCATATTGAGTTTATCAATATAAATATTAACTTCGTTAAAAACAATATAAATATTACATCGATAATCTCGATTGTAATATTTATATTATCAATTATCATTAACTTCTCGGTTATAAAATAACACATATAAAAAGGGAAAATATATGATGCTGAAAAGACATCATACTGGAATGGTTTTGAACTTTTGGTCAATCACAATCCTTGTAAATTTTGGTGAAAATCCACTGATTGGTTTTTATTTTTATAATGTCGGTTGATTGGTCATTTGGTTGTAAGTTCTTCCCTATCATGTCTATGCATCATCATATTCCAATTCTATATAAAAGGGCCTGGGCCTGGGCCTAGGCCAGGCCTAAAATGCTGGGTCAAAATCTACTTTGAAATTTGTGGGCCAGGCCTGGGCCGGACCTGAACATTAAACTTAATACTCAAACCTAAATTTCTTGCCAGGCTGAAAATGATCAATCCGACACTAATATCTTACCATCGTATTGATGGTATTCAGTATTCACCCTTGTCCATTGGATGGATCATACCCACCACAAAAGCACATAGCATTTAATTGAACGGCGAACTTTATCTAATATCTCTGCTTGTGTGTGGTACAAATCTGAAAAGTAAAAGTGGTGCATATATTGTAGCGATATCACCATTTTACTTCCCACAAAAACAAATTACAGTCAAATCCAAATCAAAAGTATTCTAGAATTTACGTTCAACCTATTTGTACTCCCATCCATTTACATTAATGCAAATTAAATATAAACGGAAAACAAATTGAGCCTTCTATTAATCGTGAGATTTTTAGTCCATGTTATTTAGGTATTGTTTGTAGAATTGTAAGACATTTCTCTCTAATGAATAAATTTAAAGTTCAATAACTAAAAGAAGAGAATTAATTTTTTATTATTTTATATGTAAAGAAATAGAAATATATAAAAACTGTGGTGAATCATTGTCTTTTCATTTTCTCTTAAATAATACATTTTTGAACGATAGCTTACATGAAAACAGGATGTGCTATGGGGAGATGAGCCCAATACACGACGAGGATGTGCTATGGGGCATTGTGGGGTGGAGATGTGGTCTCAATTATTTATTTTTAAATTAAATGATTAGAAAAATAAAAAAATAAAATAAAAACCTTCTTGAGTCTCAATTGTCTTTGATAAAATTGATAGGTAAAACCTTTACAAACATTGTATAGGTTTCCTTATATTTCCCTTCCTTTCCCTATCTTTTCCTTAAAACCAAATATAACCTAAATAAAACAGATTGGATCAGGTTAAGGGCCAATATATGGTCATCTCTAAATATAGACCTTATCCCAAACCCAAATTGATGCCAAAAACCTAAATTTGCCAACCAAAATCTAACTTGTGCTCAATTCTAAATATAGACCTTAGCCTAAACCGAAATTGATAACGAAAACAGATATTTGCCAACCAAAACATCACTTTTGCCCAACTATAAATATGGACCTTAGCCTAAACCCAAATGGATGCCAAATAACTAAACTTGTCAACCAAAAGCTAACTTCTGCTCAACTTTAAATATGTATCTTAGCCTAAACTCATATTGACACAAAGACTGAAAATTGCCAACCATAACCTAACTTCTGTCCAAATCCCAATATGAACCTAAACTTAAACCCCCAAATTGGCACCCAAAATCTAAATTTGTCAACCAAAACCTAACTTCTAGTAATACTTATTATTTACAACAAATTGAGGAGCTTCGTTAAACCAGGAATAGGTATCCTGAATACAAGTAGGCAAGTAGCATGCTTTGCTAGCAAATGCGCCACTTGAAGGAGTGGCGTTCTAGCTGCAACCGTCCCTTTCAATTTTCTTGCTAGTGAAGGTGGGTTTTGGATCCAAAGGCTAAGGTTTTTTGTGTCAATTTGAGTCAAAAGTGTAGTTTAGGGGTTTAGAAATGTTTAACAAATTCCATCAAATCAAGTTAATTGATCGATTGCTATTGGCTAGGTAAAAAGTAGGGGTGTCAATTGTTCTGGATTTGGTCAAATCCGATCTAGTCTAATGTGAGTCTATTATAAATGGACCAGGTCCAATCCAATCTAATGAATGTTTAGGATCAATTTGGACCGGTCCATTTCAATGTCTGGACCGTCCAATCTATTTAATTCATTTTAATTTTAATCCAAACCTGATCCATTGACACATATTCTTATCTTATATCAACGGATCAGATATTGGCTTAATCTAACCCAATCCAATATAAATTTGTTATGGACAAACCAGGTCCAATCCGATCTAATAAATATTTTGGATTGTATTGGTCCAATCCAATATGTCTTGTTGGTCCATTTAATCAATCCAAATTGATTTTGGACTGGATGGGATCCAATCCAAAACCGGTCCATTGACACCCTTAATTAAAAGTAATTTCAATACGAAAGCCGGGAAACTGAAAAAGAAGGTAAAGGAAAGGAATAGGTAAGGACAAACTTCCTCCATTTCTCACGAAGGCAAGGGTTGGCATTAAAGCCAAAAAAAAAGTCATCTTTTCAAAATGTAGAATAAAACCAAATTACCGCAAGGACACGATATTTCTTGTTCTCCAATAAAGCAATAGGACTTCTAGCAAACATTCAAGAATTTAGGGTCGTTTTGAGTAGCAGTAAGAGGGCCCAAGTTACAATTTTTCTTTTTGGCAAGAAGACGAACTCAAAATTTCCTTGCTGCTGAAAATATATTTACATATAGGGTAGCCTCGGGCAACTGAAATATTGATTCTCTTGATGCTTACATGTATATTCAGATGAGTTTGGAAGGAGTACATATACAAATATATAGAGTATAAATTGTTATATTTTATATTATTTTGTATGTATTTACACTATACATATTTATATATGTACTCCTTCCAAATTGAGCCTGATGGTGTGCAATCTGGCGCTTTCGATTGACAGATAGCTCAGACACTAGATTGAGTAAGTCGCTTGGTCGAGCTGTAAGAGAGAAGTAATCAAAGTGTCTGGGTTGTTTTACTTAGGGTGGTCACTCTAATACTTAAGTTAGCAAACTGGATGTTTAATTGTAAAAAAGCAAGAGAGCTAATATACTTGAGAGCTAAATCGTGCATACCTTTTCTGAGGAAGAGGACGCCTTTATATAAGCGCATGATTATTGTGGGCCTCACGCACTGTGACTGAGATCATCGGGAGGACGTGGCTCACCGGTCCGATGTTCCCGGAGGTGGTTTTGCATGCAAACTAGGCTCCCATGTGAAGTGATAAGGCCTTATCCACTTGTCTCTAGAGTGGACGTTGCGGGAGCTGACTTTCGGAAGACTTGGGAGTGATAAGGTGCACGAAGAGGAGGTCGGTGAACACGTCATCCAGGTCTCTACCTGGATGTCAGTCAAGTTGGCAAGTCCTCGGGGAGGTCGTTTTTCACGACAAGGTCCTTTGGACCGATACTGACAAGGTACAACAGGTCGGCCCTGCATGAGGTGCTGCTAGCTGTTGTTCCATGGTGCCGGGGCTGCATGAGAGTTGCTTGGACTAGTTCGGGGATGTGCCTCCTTAACTTAGCAAGATTCATGACTGTTTGTATGGCGCTGAGGTGTCATGCGGCGAGGGCCAATGCCACGTATCACTGGGTCATTGGGTCACGTGGCGCCGAGGGCCAATCACCCCTTATTAGAGCCCAAAGGGAAATAATTATTGTTTTATTTAAAAAAAAAAACATGTGCTTTAGAAACCAACAAAATATTGATTTTTAAAACAAAAACAAATTTTCTAGTATAGAAATCGTATGACTTGTGTAACTTGATGTTGAATAATCAAAAGAAAACATGTTCTTGAATTTAGATTCAAGAACATGTTTCTTTGTTTTTTTTTTTTTCTTCTACTTTTAAGAAACAATCCGTTTTCAAATAAGTTGGTTTTGATTTGTTTTGTTTTTAGAACCAGCGACAAAAAAAATAATTAACGTTATAAAACGCCACTAAATCTGCAACTGACCTCTCCATCCAATAAATTACTTCTTCAGCATTTCTTTGTCTGCTCTTCCAGATTTATTTTTGCATCAGAAAAAACAGTGATTTCTTTATGGCCACGTACAATGAGAGATTACTTAACGGTAGGAGTGGTTTCTCTAACCAAAACCATTTGAGCTTTATAATAGTCTCGGGGTCAATTTCATAATAATGGCTGGAGCGGTTGAATTCATTCAGTGTCTTATAACTTTGTCTTTCAATGACGTGTGAAAGAATTTGGATGTTACAAGTTACAACCACAATAGATAGGGGTGCAACCGTGCAAGTGCAACTTGTGTCAGATTGAGTTGAGGAGCCTAAGGTTCAGTTTGGAAGGAATATAAATATAAATTTGTATAGTATAAATAAATATATATAAATATAAATATGTATAATGTAAATATATACAAAATTATATAAAATAATATGTACAGTGCAAAATGTATATAAAATATATGCTTTTGCATTCTACATATTTGTATTTATACTCCTTCCAAACTGAATAAGGTTCAGTTTGAAAGGAGTATAAATGCAAATTTATAGAGTGCAAAACCTTATATTTTGCATTATTTATATGTATTTGCACTGTACATATTTGTATTTATACTCTTTTCAAACTAAACCTAAGGAAAGAATGTAAATACAAATGTATACAATATAAATACATATAAAATAATAGAAAATATTTGCTTTAGATCAATCTCCTGCTGCCGCTTGGCATTCACATTTTCATGTTCTTACCCATGCCAAGAGGCATGATTGTTGAAACTTTTGAAAGATGGAAATTGCTGGGTGATCATGGCTGGGCCAAGCTGGACTTAGTTACTTATATTGGGCCAGGCCCTTGCTGGAAATTTGCAGTCTAGGAATGATCATTATTCATTAACCAACCAAGATCATTAAAGGGAAAGTCAGAATTGCCCTCATTAACATGCTAACACATTGTACTTACAAGCATTGTAGCCTTGTAGGTTAGTTTTTGGGCAGTAGCCAGTAGTTTCGATATGAACCCGGTTCCTTGAGGCGATAACTGAGGCATATTGTCAAATATGAAACAATCTAAAAGAAGAAAAAGGAGAGCACAGACCTATCAAGTGTTTGGGAGTTATTCCGAGAGAAAAAATAGCCGCATAAGTATAAGCCATACTCACTTTGTGTGAACCATATATTCTTAAATACCTCACAAAGATCGGCAAATAAATGGAAATAGTCAATAGTGTTGGTCTGTATCATCCCTTTCTTGGTGGGTGGGAGATGGGGACGAGTGTGTGCGCCACAAAGTGGCCGGCCAGAGTTCACGTTTCTGAAGAGAAATAAAAGAAACTGAAACCGCATATTGCTATTGCTTTAGCCTTTAGCTTTGTTATCTGTACTTTTACACGGGGGTACCGTTTTTTGAATACGATTCGTTATTAGACCTTAGTGAAAGCCCGATTCCTTATAAGACTCGATGATAGAGAAAGATGATTTTTCACGGTACATAAAAAGGGTTATATTACTTATATCACCTTACATGTATTGACACTGAGAACACGAATCAGCCCAACATATTGCAGTCCTTGAACTTCCGGGAGAGATTGAAGTATAACTTCTACAGCATTTGCTCCGGTAATTCCGATCACAGATGCTTGGTTTGGTTTCAGTGCAGATTGAATTACTGTTGCTTTTCTCCTCCCCACTCTAATTTCTTGATCAAGTAAACTTATGTATTCTTTGACTTCAGCAGGGAAGCTAAGCGGGGTGAACGTTGTGTCTGCAGCCGTGCCGGAAAGATTAGGACGGAGAAACCCAGTAGTGATGATCATCACGGGAAGAACAGCGACAAGACATTATGGGTCCCTCACCCACGGAATGGTATATACTTCCCAAAAGGACATGAATGGGTGATGGATGATGTTCCTGCTGGTGCTGCTGTTCTCAACCAAGCTTACTGGTTGAGAAGCGTTGAAGGAGTTGAGGAACCATCACCTGATGCCTCTTTCGATCATCCAAACCATAACAATTTTCAGTGAAGTAATAAGACTGAGGTTGGACCTAATGGCCCTTAGAATGGCCTTTATGGCTTAGAGGTGCCTTACCGAGTTACTGTAATGTTAAAGATAAAGAATCTTGATAGTAATAAATAAATAAATAAAGGGATAAAAGTTAGTGTGTTAATAATATTCCTATGGACTATGGTAACTGTGCCAAGTGCGAAGTGCCAAGCATATCAACTTATACATCGCTACTCGAGCATCCGGTCCTTAATTTATGCCGTTGGGTGTCATTCAACTGTAGAATCCAGAGGAAGAGAATAACTATACAGTAGCCAAGTCTTATAGTGATGGAAACCAGAATATAACAACCCCGTTTAGCCATTCTGAGAGAGAGATATGTCAAGTTAATAGACTTACAGACTGTTTTGTCTACGCCAATAACCCGAAACATAAATTTAGGATATGAAACTTTTAAGAATCTCTTATATTCAACAAAAAAATATCTCGCAAGCTTCTAAACGTTTGGTTGGTAAGGTCTCCGGCTGGCGGTGTCAATTGGACTGGATTTTGTCCAAATTCGATCAGTCCAAATGTGAGTCTATTACAAATGAACTAGATCCAATCCAATCCAATAAATATTTTGTATCATTTCAGATTGTTCCAATTTAATGTTTGGACAGTAGATTGATTCCAAGCCAAACCTGACCCATTGGCATCTAAATTCTTATCTTTTATTAATGGATATAAGATATTGGCTCAATCTAACCTAATCCAATATAAATTCATTACGGATGAATCAGGTCCAATCCAATCCAACAAATACTTTAGACCATTAAGTCTAGATCATCTAATTCAGTATGTCTTATTAGCCGGTCCAATCCACTGTCTTATTGGTCAGTCCAATCCATCTAAACTGATTTTGGTTTAGATGAGGTCCAATCCAAAATCAGTCCATTGACACCTCTATCTCTGGTTAAAGGTGTAATTTGGGTTAGGGTGGATTTGAGCTGAGCTGAGCTGAGTCGAATAGTATAAGGCTCAAGCTCGGCTCGAGTCATAACCTCGTAAGCTCGAATTCGATTTGAGAAATTAAAATATTTTTAATTAATATTTTAAAAAATAAAAAATATAATATTTTTAATATATATATTGTTTTCTATAATTATATATATATTCGAGCCGACTCACAAACCTCACGAGCCGAGTTCTATTAGGCCCAAGATCGATAGAAATCGAGCCAAACCGAACTCGAATAACTCATGAAAAATTCAGCTCATGGCCACCCCTAATTTGGACAGGCTTGAGTTTATTAAAATTTGAACGACCTGGGCCAAAAGTCTGAACGCAAAGCAGTATAAAATGTTAAGTCGGGCCAATCCGATTTGTAGCACTGTGCAAATGTTAAGTCGGGCCAAAGCAGTATAAAATTGATGCACCAGTCCACTCGACTTGCACCGCTTCTCACATGCTCAAAACAAATTTTGGCTTAAGTTCTCAAAATAAAAAATCTTCCCGGATGGAGCTTAATTGATTGATTTTATTATACATTGGGCCTAATACGCCACCTAAGCTCGATTAGAACGAACAGAGAGGTAGGAAACTAGGAAAGTAGGAGAGAGAGAGATGGGCTAACCATGTCTGAAAAGGACTAATCGTCCATGACTGAAACTTGAGGGTTGTGGGTTTGGGAGATGGGCTAACTCTGGTTGTGTAGCCCTATGATGTTAAACAGACTTAGACCATTCCGTCTCTATGGAGTTACCTGATATAATACATTTTGAAAATATAATAGCCGTTAAAATAAGCTCTAATTTAGTTTGTGTTTGGAATCATGGATGTTTATTGATTAAACTTTTTATATTTGATTTGTTTGGAAAATCGAGAAAAATAATAATGAATTTGTTTATTGACACTTAGGCGTCATTAGGCACCACATCAGCAAAATAGTGAATAAATATTTACTCGTTGGGGGAAGCACTAAGTATGTGTTTGGTTCTGTTTATGTTTATTGAATAAGCATTTATATTTTATTTGCTGGTAAAACCAAGAAATGCAATAATTGCAACTGTTTATGACAACTAAGCACCATTTCAGCGTAACAGTGAATAAACACCCAACCGTTTGTGGAAATTTCAAAAAGTAATTTCTACAAACGGCTGTCATTCACATAAACTAAAGTTCACTTTTTACATTTTCGATGTATACAAAAGAGCAAGGGAGAAAATGCTGAAATATCACCTACACCATCAATAAATGTTTACTGAATAAACATAAATCAAACCAAACATCTATTAAAATAAAACTTCCCTCAAAGATCGGCACACATATAAACCAAAACCTACTTTTGCAAGTCACTATGTGTACAGTTTCACGTAATGAAGGAAATGTTAAAATAGCACTTATGTAGCAACGTTCCAAACACCCTCTTACTTTCTCTGGGGTTTAAGGTGTCACTTCTACACTCTACGGTAAAAGAAGAAAAATCAGAGTGAACATGAAAAAGAATCATAAACTTCAAAAGCTATGGAAATAGAAATCATATAAAATTACAAGAATACCCTGTAAGCTTCAAGGCTATAGAATTAGTTTATGGGTTTTAAGCTGTCACAGTGGGGCAGGTCAGCTACACTCGAGCCCAACTTGTCTTAAAGAATCAAAACTTTAACCCTACCTTACGCCTGAACAAACCTGACTTACAGGGTAAGGTCAAGCTTGATTTCCTACCAACTATCATCTTTCGTTAAGATTTCACACATTATTTAGTCCTTACGTACTCAAGGTACACATGGCACACTTCTATTGGGGATCCAGCAATTGATCCATCATATACGTAACTAGCAGATCCAGAGGCACCAATCAACTAGATCAATGTATCATAACCAATCGGGTGGTATTTATGAAAATTTATACAATCCATAAAAATAGGGTTATTCCTTTTTTTTTTCGGTGTGTTCCTCTCCAAATTTTGCACGCCCTTTGACACGTGTGAGTGGCCATATTTAACTTTCTTAAAATTTTATAAAATAAAATAAATAAAGAATTTCGATAAATATCTTGTATTTGGGTCAAGTGCCAATTTAGTACCCGATTTGCGATGATCCAGTATCCGACGTTAACTTACCATGAGTCAGACACGTGATATCAGGTGCGGTTTAAACATTTTTTTAATACCAAAATTAATCTTTATGAAATCTCGAACCATTTTACCCTTTTTCCCTTCCAATTTCCCTAATTTCCTCTCTCTAATCTGGATTGAAAGAGCGATAGAGGAGAGGATACTTCAATGCCGACCATGAATGGTGCCCTTGTGGACACTATTCACTCTCCCTTTCCCCTCTCGTCATCACCGTTGCGAGTTGCAGCATCGGCGAATCTAAACTCTCGACAACAAACCAGGGGCAGCGAATCCAAAACAACCCCCATCTCCGGTCTTCCTCTCCCTATCTCTTTCTTTCTTTCTTCTTCTTCCTCCTCTAGCTCCCTCTGTTTCGCTTTTAACAGTAACAGCCTCTACAACTTCGGGCAGCGGCGGTTTCTCCGCCTGCCCACGCTCCCTCTCTTTCTTATTTCCACTTCTCCTTCTTTCTTCTTCATCTTGGAAAACCCCCCTGATTCACCATTTATTCCCTGCGAACGAGTAGACGCGACGGCGGCATTTCATCACCGCTGCAACCTGCAATTCGTCACAGCAGTGGCATATTGGAGCGCGGCCAGTCTCAGTCTCAGTGTCGGTTTCTCTCTTTTCTCGGTTTCACACAATTGTCGTCGATCACAGCCGTTACCACCGCGACCGAACCTGATGGCCACCAATTCCCGCGAAGCCACGAAGAGCTCGTCTTTGTGCTGAACTGATTGGGTCGTGCCACGCAAGTTAGGTGTCGAACTGACTGGGTCGTGCTAGGCAAGTTAGGTGACGAGCTAACTAGGCCAAGCTAGCCAGGTTAGGTGATGAGTTTATCAGAGTGCCGAGTTGCCTATTAGGTATCGAGCTGACCAGAGGGCCGAGTTGCCTATTAGTTGTCGATCTAGATTGATTGTTGAGTTTCGTAGTTCTTTAGAAACCTACAAGGAATCAATGTTAGAGGACCCGGGTGGCTAACCCGGCAAGGTCGCTTCGATGCTTAAGTCAATACTCTCATAGTAACTGCGAGCTAAAAATCACAAAGTATGAGAACTAGAATATACTTATTTGCCCCCCCCTATGCCATTGGGGTTGGTGCCTTTATATAGGCATTGTTTGGCGTGGTCTTCATGCACCGCATCCGAAATTTTTGAAAAGTCGTCTAAGTGGTCCAAGATTCTCTGAGACAACCGTCACGCACATTGACCACCCTTCAGATCGTTTGGCACGTGGACCAACTTCCAAGGATCGTGAGAGTGTTAGGATATGCATGTAGAATTTTTCGACGAGCACGTCTTGCAGGTCGTTAGGTCGGCGCCTATGTCAAGTCACTAGTGCGCCTGTGCCAAGCCGCCGGGTCGGCTTTTGTGCCAGGCCACCAGTTCGCGCCTGGGCCTAGCCGCCAGGTCGGCGCCTGTGCCAGGCCGCCAGGTCAGCGCCCGTGTCAGGCCGCCAGGTCGCGCCTTGGCCAGGCCGCCAAGTCGCGCCCGTGCCAGGCCGCCAGGTGGGAAACCATCAACTTGGCTAAGACAAATTGTTGCCTAAGTGATTCCAGGTATCACCTAGTTGTTCCGAAATGCCATGTGTCACAATGTCATTAAAGGGCTAAATCCGCTCTCATCATAACCCATGTTCATCTCGCATGGCAACACATCCCTGTTTTCATTATTGAAATCGATTCCCTCATCTGTTTGAGGAATTAGAAGCAGCACAAGAAGCTACCCCAACTGTCCTCTCTATTCAAAGCAAATCTCCTTTCAGATCTGATTAATTCGCGTCTGCTCTCCTCATCGCTTGTTTACTTGTCGAATAAATCGAATTCGGCAGGGTTTCTCTTTGTAGCAATCGATTTCACTCTCAGGCAAAAATCCCAATCTTGGTAATGCCTGTTCTTCTGCCGCTTCTTAGTTTTGTCGTGTGACCAATGAATTTTCTGCATCTGCATCTGCATCTGGGAGGATAGAGATCGGGCTGATTCAGCTCCAGTAACTCTCGGTACTAGCCCAGATTTTTTCGTTGTTTGTTATAAAAGGTTTTGTTGTTTATACAGAAAATATTCATATTGATGATCATCTGAATTATCCATCAAGGAACGGAAGAATGCAAAGTAACGTATCTCTCAAGCTCTGCTCCAAAGGCGTACAATTTTATAGAACAATTTGAAGCTCTGAATCTGACCTAACAGATAGTTAGAATAATCCAATTAAACAAGTTTTACTCCTCCAAAGGAGTACCGGCAGAATCTACTAAACTACAATTAGGAATGGAAGAATGCAAAAGAACGTACCTCCGAAGCTCTGCTCTTCCTCACGCAACCCGAAAACCAGAAACCATAACCACACAGGACATTCTACATATAATAAGCCAAGATTTTCTTCAGGTCAGAGAATATAAATAGGGAAATTTCTGGCATTGCATTCAGCGTCGATTTCAACCTTTCCGGCGTCGCATTCGACTGACATCACCAGCGGAATTGGTTTTTTCAGAATTTTCAGGTAACAGAGTGGGTAAACAATGGCTCCCACTTGCAAAGAAAGGATTATAATTGGGGTCATTTTTATCATTTCGAAAATTAATTCATGCATTGTTCAAAACCGCAAGTGAGTAATTATGTCTTTTTGTATTTTGACTGAGTTAATACCGGGTACTAGTATCATATATTGAAAATTGGGATACTAAATTAACACTGAATTAAAAGTACAGGGTACTTATCGGGAATTATCCCTAAAATAAAATATCGAAAAACATCTAAAATCTAATCTATCAAAATAGCATCTTAATATCAATCAATTAACTTTAATCATGTGGATATTTTATCAAAATAGTACTTTAAGATGTCATCTAATTCATTGATAGACCCGATCATCCTAATTATCTAGTCCATCAAAATGGTCTTCTAAGATCAATGAATTAATCTCAGCCAAGTGTTTACATCATGGTTGGCTTTTTTTTTTAACAAAAACAACCACTACATAAAAAAAACGTATAATTTTGTTGGATGTGACAATTGTTTTTACTTTTCAAAAAAAAAACCAACCATATTATTGAACACCCCAAATGGTGTATCAAAGTTTCATCTAATTTGTCTCATTTTAATTGTCCCAAGAATTCATTTAATCTCAAGCATATCATTAATGTATGATTTTTTTTTCTTTTTAGTCTAGGACATGTAAAGTGACGTATCAAGTAAAATCTGATATCTGGACCATAAAGAATACTTCCTACAATATGTTAATAAATTTCAGAAAAAAAAAACATTTTCTTGAATTCCTTAGTTGTAAAACATGTCTTTTTTATTTTAAATCATATAATATATCTTATCATCATTCACACATCATACAATTACAATATATGTATTTCAATGCTTATGTTTTTTTTTTTCAAAAACCATTTGAAGGTTTAAAATAATTTGAATGCTTCTTTTGAACAAAACTAATTTGTTTTTGCTACTCAAAACAAAAACACAACTCAAGAATATATGGCAATTTCGAAAACACATTCACGTTGTTGCAAGGAAACCCAGGTTTCTCACCACTATATCTTGAAACACCCAAGAATGATCTAAAATTTTTGTTTTATTGTACAATTCCTTGAAAATATTGATAATAAAAGAATTGTTGCCAAGGGGTGTGTAGTGTCATAAATAGTGTTTTAAAATTCTTTTAGTAAAAATATATGATACCGAAAAGATGAAAGACATGATACCCCCCAAAAAGCTCCGAACAATCAAAGCACACATGGCGGATGGTCACGTGTCACCTAGAACTGTAATGATCGCTACAGTACCGTGCTATGTCGGGCCTAGGCTGCATAGGGGGACGGGCCCCAAAGCATAGCCTGGTCAAACAGCCCGAACCGGATTTGACAAATGTTTGAAATATTTTCAATTTTAATTTAGGGTTATTTGTAATGTTTTCCACTAATCCAATTCTATTGTAATTTTTATCTTCAATTTTATCATTTTATTCATTCAATTTCATTGTATTATTTTTTGAATGTATTTAATTTTTTCAACTTATTATTAATGTTAACTTTCTGCTATTATATGTTATTTTTTATTTTTTCTAATTTTTTAGTTTAAAAAACTTGGAAAAGAAAACAATAGGCCCAACCCACCATGGCCCTGTTCTTTTGGGCCTTAGGCCCAACACAATTGGAAACCAGGCCACCAGACCTAGAAAGGGGACCGGGCTGCCCAAGCACGATTTGCTATGGTTTTAAGACCCGGCCTGGCACGACATGGATGGTATCCGAACCGCCTTCAATTTGTGTTGTGCCACAACATGACTCACATTATAGGTCTAGGGTCATGATCGCCTCTTTTACATTAGCAGTAAGTTAAGTTGTATTGTAATTGTACAAAAATGTCTGAGGTGTTATCTCTCCCCAAAAATTCAATCACTCTCTCACATCCCTCTCTCCCCTTGCCCTATACACTTGTTTAAATGTCTTAGTGCTTATCTTACTTAATTTCTCTTAAATGTATGTTTTAGATTTTATTAATTATTTTAAAGTTATTAATTGTAATTATAAAATTATTTGTTTTAAATTTTGAATAATTAATGTAATTTAAGTATTTATTTAGATTAATTAAATTAACAATTAATTAATTTATCATATTTAATAAATTAAGTTTAATTAATTAATTAAACTACATTAAATTAATTTACTTCATTTAACCAAATATCTAATTTCAAATCTGCCTAAATAAATAAAATTGCCTATTTAATATGTTCTTGTATTATTATTAGCTACCCCGCTAATTTAAATGAAAGGGAATTGAGATCTTCTCCTAACACCTATCTCACAGCCACATCCACCGTATAATAGAAATATTTCCATAAACAATAACATACAAATACGAAAAATGTTCCCGATGTGCGGCTATAACATTCTGTGAGTTTAGTGTGAGGAGCAGATCCGAAATCAATAAAAAATCTAGAAAATAAAATTGAGGGGTTGATGACAGAGATGACGAACGACGCGGCATGTGGACTTACGAAGGCAACACATCAACAACGGAGCTATTCCTTCGCGGGACTGGAGCGGTGCCCGTGCTCTGCCTAATGCGTCGAAAAGAAGAACCGGCCGTTGGTGCTTGTGATCCCGATCGGAAGGTCTCCATGTTACTTTGTCCATGAAAGTACAATCGAAGCCGCTCGTTCATTAGATGCTTCAGACATACATATACCTGTCTACAGAACCAGCGCTCGAGTCTCTGAGAAGAGGGGCAGAGGAGAAGGCGAGAAGGCGTCTTCCACTCTTCCCCTCCTCCCCTTCTCTCTCACTTATCTCTCTCTCTCTCTCTTCGATTTCTGTCCATTTATGTTTCTATCCATCTATCTTACAGTAGTTATTGACGATACCATCGATCCATTTTATACAAATTTTCTGCAGAGTGGGAATTCAAGTGTGAGAAAAAAGCTTCTCTTTCTTAGTTTTTGAGGAAGTACTAATAGAACATGGCTTCGAGTTTCGACCAGTGGGAGAAGGACCCATTCTTCTCCGCCGCAGAGGAAGTTCAGGAATCTGCGGACAGGTAAGAATTAGGGTTTTCTCCTTGATTACGTAGGATTTTGTTGAATCTTCTTGTTCCTCATAGGTTGCCCCTTTTCCCGCTTATATTTGTTTTCTCCTAATTTTGACGTTTGAATATCTTATATTCTATTATTTTAGTTTAATTTCTCATGTATTTAAAGGATGGAATCCACGTATAGAATCTGGATCCACGAAAGGAATGAAGCTTCTCTCATGTGCGATTTTGACGAGCTTCGGAGGGATTTACATGCAGCCCTTGGCACCGCAAAATGGCAGGTGGCTTTCCTACTTCATGATCTAATTTGTCAAATTACGGTTTTCAAAAGGTCAATTTAATTCTTGTTCCGTTAATGCTGCCAGCTCGAGGAGTTTGAACGAGCAGTCGAGTCGAGCTACGTTGGTCGCTCCGCCGAGAATGCAAGAACCAGGCACCGACAATTCATTGTTGCAATCGAGAGTAAGATTGAGGTTGTTGAGAATTCATTGAAAGAATTGGTCCTTGCAGAAGGAAAATTGTCACTACCTTGGGTAAGTTTGGATGATGGAGAACGGGATGAGCTTGCATTGTTTCTATCATCTTCGTTGGCAAGAGGGGACAAAGTTCCTGCTACGGTTCCTGAAAGGGACGAAGAAGAAGGTATGCAGCAGGGTGTGCATGGAAAATCAGTGTCAGATTGTTCAAAAAATTCGCCTCGTTCTGCAGAATGGAGTCCCAAAGAGGCTAAGGTCGAGAGGTTGCACGGACATCGTAGAACAGCAAGTGCTAGTGCCGAGTCTGCCGACATTGGACTGTCGTTATTGTCCCCTTCTAATGTACTTTTCTCCGGGTTCCTGGTAATCTTAGGGCTGGTGGCCAAACTGAGATGGTCAAAAAATGTTTTTAGGAAGTGGAAAGGTGGAGATCGTCATCAATTGAGTCAGGTGAGAAAATTTCACAAATCCTTTATACTTTTGGCAATTAAATATACAGTTATTGATTATTTCATGTTTAATTGTCTTCTGTTATTTGTCATTTTTTTCCTCGTTTTCTTTTACCAAAGGGAATTAATGCATGCTACGAAAGAAACAAGAGCTGTCTTTATGGCTATGATGCCTCGTATGATAAGCAACTCCATGGTTGGATTGGAGCTGGTCACAGACAGTTTCAAAGGTCTCAATATCAGATCCAATATAATCGGTCTATTCAGTTGACTTTCTGGGTATCGCTCGTCCTAAGCTTGATTGGTAAGCTGATATAAACACTCATCAGTATTTATTTATTTATATTTCAATCTTCTTTGTTGTCTTTAAACTCCATATCCAAAAATGGTTCCAGAATTATTCTAATTGAGGTAAGGTGCATTACTAGAAAGTTTTCTTTTCTTTTCTATTTGTGGGATCTGTAGCTTAGCTTTCTCTAGATTGAGTTATGGAGTTCTATATTTATACTTTCTGATGCAAATGAGAGAAGGCGTGCATATACTATCTAAAGTTCTTAATGCTAGCGAGATTCGTGAGTTGTGACAAGTTTTTTAGGATTCTGAAATGAATGAATGATGCAATTTATGTTACAGTGGTGATTACATATGTGTCTGAAGTTGATTTAACTTGGATAATGTTAAAGGGGCTTAACTTGGAATAGGGAATAATAGGTTGCGGGAACTTGCAAAGTGTAAAATATTAATTTGAACTGTTTATTCATAATTGAGAAAAATAGCATGGATATGCTATGCTATATATTAGCATTTATGCAACTAATAACTAACTGTATTTGGATCAGGAAGTAACAGACTAAGCAAAGTTAGAAGTTCACAGCTTTCTTATTCTATCTTTTTCACCTGAAAAAAGATGGCTGGAGTCACAGGTGATAACTTTAAAAAACAGAAAAACAACATATGATATTTAATGTTTACAGAAATCTTGAACCATTTTCCAGGTACATGGATTTGAATTCTTTAGCATGACACCATACTAATCCAATTAGTTCACATACTAAATTGGTCCCAGTAGGTAGGGGTGGTTACCTAATCCAGTGCCATCCTTAATCTTACAAATGTAATCATCTGTGCTATGCTTCATTTCAGAAACAATGTGATTATACAACTTCATTTATTAGTAATATTTATCATATATGTTAGTTTTCAGGGATATGCATCCCAACCATCTGCTAATAATGCTGTTGGAGTCACCCTAACTGTTGGTTCTTTTAGTCTGTCTAGGACAACATCCTGCTATTTATATATTATAATTTGTGTTAGAAATTTCATAATTTTTAGAATAAATGGTTAATCCTTGTAATGTCCTTTGAGGATTCTCCTAAATTTTAGTATGATATACATCCCTTGATAAAAGGCTAAATAAAATTAAGTTGAAGAGAAATGAAGATATGGGGATAGAAATCAAAATTTTAACTGTTCCATCTAAATCGACATCTAATTGTTCGAAACCAGATTAAAGGAAAAAGTTCTTTCAGAAAGTTGCCTAGTGAGTAGTGACTGATGCATCTTGACCTTTGGCTATTGCATGTTTTTCAGTGTTTTCAAGTTTGGATTTTTCTTTTCTTCTATTTGCTTCCATATGACTATGAAACTGCAGAAGCCCAAAATCCAGAGCTTGTGGTCAATGTCCTTTGGGCTAGTAATCCATGTAAATAAGATGCTTGAAAGGAATGCTTGAGATCTGTTTGTGTTACTGATCATGGAAAAAGATATGACAATCTCTTAACATGTCCATCTGCCTGAATAAAGTTATTTTATAAATATTGATATCCTTCGTTCTTATATTATTACCTCTTTTTATCCCCACCCGCCACCACCCCACCCCCACCTCTTCCCCCTCTTCTACCAAGCTCCTGTTGGACTTATTTCACTTGGTTTCATCTTTTGGAAGTCATATGGTGCTTAACCAGCTGGCCTTTGGCAGGGTTGAGAAGCATATGTTACATAGTGCCAGCCATTGCCCTGCCATGAGACCCAGATTGTGGCTGGTCAGACAACTTGCAGCTAGGCCTAGTTATTATTTGCAATTTCTTATTAGATATTACAATAGGCCATGGTTTGGGTTGGAGTAGTAAGAAGTGATTTAAGTGCTTATAATTTAACAATGAATATTATTCTAGACAGAATGGAATGGGGAAACAGGATTTATGTAGCCGACCCCATATAATTGGCATAAAGCTTAGATGATGGTAGTGATGATGATGATGATGATGATGAGCATAGGCTATAGTTATGTCATTGTATGTTTATTTTTTTTCTTCATTATATCTCCAATGCTTAATATCTGTTTGTGGGGGTACAAACTCACGCACATTATGAACATGGGAAAATAGAAGATATTCTAAAATGGCTTTGTTAGGGTTCTTCACCGGTATATGCCTATTTCAGGCATGTATATGGATGATGCGGTCAATGCATTGTCAGATAGCTCACTTGAGCTAGATGTCCCATAATTTATCTGATATTTTCTGACTAATAGTGTATTTGGTTGAACCATTGAAGTTCCAAATTTTTAATATGTAAAGGATTCCTGCAGCAAGGGGGCTTTGTTTTTTTTTTTACAAAAAAAAAGAAGAATTTAAACTTAAATGGGCATACCTTCTTGGTTATGCATTTGTAAGCGATTCCATTATTACCTTTCCTCTTGAGCTTATACCTTTTACTTGTACCTGCAGCTTTGTTAGCATTGAGTGCAAATTGAGTTACAAATTCTTTATTGAACATTTGGTATTTGGCGGCAGTAAAGGGAGACTAGCAATTAGCAGTTACATTCTTTATTCTAGCAGTTACTATTTTCATTCTTTATTGAGCTTATACCTTTTACTTTTACTTCTCCCCTTCCCTTGCTGGGAGAAGTATTTGTAGATTGCCTATCATTTGTTGAATCTTGTACAAAAGCTATTTTGCTGCTTTCGTTCTGTTTTTCATCTCCTATCTTTTCAATCCCAACCATGGTTTTTAAAAACGACTCGGAGACCGAACCGGTCAGGGGTTCGGTTACCCATTCTGACAAAAAAAATAAAAATTAAAAAACAGTCAAAATGGTTCAAACGGTTAATCGCCCGGGTCAGCGGTTTGTTGATCAAAATCAATGGTTTTGGGCAAATTTCTGGTTTTGGGGAAAACCGAAACCGGTCATCTGACCAATTTCTAGTTTTTTCGGTCCAACCATTCAGTCCAGTCCGGTTTTGAAAACCATGATCCCAACTTCTGTTTGTAACTATCGTTATTAATATATTTTTTAGGATTTATTTATGTTTTTAGCATATTTATGCATATCTTGATTTTTCGTCTATATCCATACATATCCAAAGTGTCTCCTGATATGTCTCTTAAAATTATCTTTCTGATACACCTTATGTTTCTGATACTTTAAACCTTGCTAAGTCTTAAATGCAACCTTAAACCACTAAACTACCTTGTTTATGATAATAAGTGATAAAATAATTTTTATCAATTTTAATGTCCATATGTAATTCAATAAATAATACATGTTTGTGTTTAATAATTCCAAATAAAAATTTAGAGGAAAAATATTATTAGTATTTTATGAATTAATGGAATAAATAATTTATTAGATTGCCATTTATATCAAAAAGATGATTTAGTCTCAAGAAATTTACACAAAAATATTAATAATAAAATAATTATTTTAGTATCTAAAATTTATAAATTTGCATATTATATGTATATTAACGTTTTTTATAAATTTATATTTGATTGCTTTTTTTTTGTTAATTTTAAAAAGTAAAAATAATTGATATAATAATTAAAATATAATAGGTGCATATGTTTTGTGTTTTGTACTCATGCTTAATGCATTGTCTAAAATTATATGATATCTATGTATCGCACTATGTTGATACACCATTAAAATATGCACTTCCTATATATTTATATATTATTTGTGGCTTTTTCTCCTTAAATTTAGTTTTGTTAATGTATTTATGAATTTTTACGTGTTTCATTATCATATCTAAGTGTTTCCAAGTTTTCTGTCTGTTTCCAAAGTGTACCAGTATTTGTATCTACATCTAAGCTATCCAATACAATATCCAATACTAATACTTTGATCCTTGTTTTGAGCATGGTTTCTCTCTATGCAAAAGGTTAAGAAACAACATTTTGGCAATAGAAGAGGTACAAATATAGTAAAAATTTAACAAAGAATACTTTTCTTACCATGTTATAGTGACAAAAGCAGAGTTTTAGGTCTAATTTGTTTGTAATGCAATTTTTAATGGTGCAAAAGTGTAGGAGTGCAAATTATTTGAATGTAGATTCTAATTTATCTTCGGGTGCAAATGGATACTTAAAAAAAAAATTAAGGTGTGAATATGTAAGGGAAACCTAAACAAGCTATATACACACAAGAAACATATGTTTTAATAGTTTATGTAAAGCAAACCTAAACAAGTTAATATACACACAAGAAACATATGTTTTAATAGATTATTAGCGGAGGGGGCCCGTGAGAAGACTATCAATTACAAATTATTTACATTTAACTAA
This sequence comes from Nelumbo nucifera, assembly GCF_000365185.1. The sequence continues at coordinate 8,553,880 of NW_010729076.1, read as the reverse complement.
TCAAATTATGTTATGTTTTTTAAAAAAGATAAAAAATGTACAATTGTTAGAAAAAAATCAATTTATATTTTCTTTCATTTAAAATAAAAAATGATTTCATAGATGATCAAATCCAAATGTGAAACTGAAAAAAAAAATATTGGACTATCTAAGAATAATTCATCCAAGTATTTAACAATCTTAGTACAAGGGTTTATCTAGTATAGAGGGACTATGGTCAAAGGCATGAATATAAGCAAGGGACAAACTATCAATGTCAAATCGATTTGTAATTTATGTGAACAATACAAGTTTTTCTTACAAAATTTTATTAAGAGGGTGTATAAGCTAGGAGGTGTCAAATTTGTGCAAATTGATTTTTTATTTGGTCAAGGTCCAACCCAACACCAGTCTATTGATACCCCTAGCTGGACATGGATATGGACAAGTCCCGTTACATGAGTTTAGTAATAGAACAATTTAAAGAAACATGAGAAATTTCAATAGTTGAATGGTAGGTAATAAAATCGCAATATGCCAATAAACCCCTTTCAAGTATTCAACTTTCAATAGCAAGTGATACAATAGCAATTAAAATTACAATTTTTCAATAGCACTTCGTTATTTTTGTTAAAATTATGGGCCAATTATTTGTATAACACACAATAGCAATGCGACTTAATTGGTTAATCTTAAATTTTGAAATAGCCAAAAGGACATTATATTTAAGTTTTCACAGTAAAAAGAGTATAATATTGCATGTAATTATTCTTATAGTCGGTCCATTACATCCACACGATGGAAAATGTGAATAAAATTCATAAACAACAATAATGTGATTTACTTGCTCGTTCTTAAGTTTTATGAAACAACTTTTTGAATCAAGTTTTTTAAGTATCATTTTATGTAAATGTTCAGGTTAGGGTTGACCCATGACTCAATTCGGGTCATCTCAAAAAATAATTGAAATTTAAAAAAAATAAAGAAAAATTACTTGAAAAATATCAAAATTAAAAAAATTAACCTTAAAATTCCAAATATAAAATAAAAAACTTAAATATTTAACAATTTAAAGAGTAAACAATAAAAAATAAAGGCTAACTAGAAAAAAATTAAAGAGTGGAAACTTCTAACAAGGTATAAATAACTCCAATTAGACTTGACACTCGAGTCAACAGGTTGAGTTGGGTCATTTTCACATTCAGGTAACTAAATATGGGACCCTAACTCTGTTTTTTCGGATTGGGTTGGGTTGGGTCAACTTTTTGACAGGTCTACTTCCTGTTAATTCGACTGTCACTCCTTGTCTTTTAATAGAAAAAGAACTTTTTAACATTAACATGGTTCTAGTCTGGGCTACATTTGGTGACATCAAGGGACATGTTCTTCCAGATGCTTCTTGGCGTCTTCTCTACCAACATTTGCAATCAATCTCTAGTGGCAGCTCATCTTCCTCCTAAACCACCTTATTGTATTTGATTGCCAAATTCGGCATATCCTGCTCATCACACAACCAAGTGAATCATAAGAGGGGTGTCAAAATGGAGTTTCCAAAAATCTATGAAAAAAATGTTTTGATTTTAAAAGATGTAATAGATAGGAGCCCCGACATAGGACCTCGACAAAATATCATGATAAATAAAATGTTAATGATCATATGCATCTTATTATCTAATAAATTCACTTCTTCCCAAAGTACCTTGTTGAACAGATGTCAGGAGTTAGCAATTAGTATGAAATCTGTGCATGCTACATATAACAACAGTGGAGAAAAAGAGAACGAAGCTTGGAGAGGAAACCTCCCCTTGAACAATTTGCTCATTAGTTTTGGCAGAGTTGGGATCTCTACCAACTGCTGTAGTGTCACTCCATCAATCCACTTCTATAAATTGAATAACATTTTCTCCTCAATTTCATTCTTCCTATGACTATTTTGTATTAATGCGCACTAATGCTAATGCCTATTCAATCCATGGATTAAAGCCTAAAACAATAGTTGACATGACTACTCCAATTCACACTTCAACTTTCAGAGTAATAGTTGCTCATCTCTATCTTCTTAAAAACATATAACTTCTCAAAAACAATCTTGAAAATATAATGCCAAAAGTCATATAAACTCATATTCATTGTTTAGATAATAGATGTAAAGGCTTGTGTGAGATATCGTTTTCTTCCAAGTAGCCACAAATTGATACATAATGAAGTTGTTACAAATTGATATAGAGATACATAAAGATCAAGTTTTGATGGTGGTATACATCCACCTCAAACCTTCTGAAATAAAAAAGAAAGGGAATGAAAAGTTGGATATCCAGATAGAGACACATCAACACCAATTTTTAATAATGGTTCACTCAGATTTCCACTTCAAATACAAAATAAGAATGAATTAGTGTTAGAAAGTTGCCAATATGGCTGAAGAAAATAATTTAAAAACAATAATTGATCTATTCATATAATAACTGTAGCAACCCAAAGCCAAATCCCTATAAAATTAAAACCATAACCATAATAAAGTGAAGCAAATCCTTATTTTCTTTCTACATATGATGACAAACTAAAAAGCAAAGTAAGAAAATAATTCTAGAAAATGATGAATAAAAACTATAAGTGATGTACCAATTTTTCTACAGTGAGACCTCAGACCCAAGATGTGTCAACCAGGTCCATATAATAAGATTTTTTATAAAACAGTCGTTCAATCATTCATTTATTTCATCTTATATCATATAAGTCAAGGTGGTCCCAAGTTATGTGGTTACTTTAAACTCACCAAGAGCAGCATGAACAACAAATTGACGAAAAGAATAATTATAACTGTCGCACACTTCTTGAAACTCAAAGATCAACAATCATGAATACATTCATCACATTTGATTTTTAACTGTCGTTAATGGGAAAATGTCCACTGCACTACAGCTAAAGCAGGGAGCCCGAAGCCCAAGTGGAAAAGGGAAAAAGAAAGCACAAAACCGTACCAATTCTTACTCTAGCTCAAACAAAAACAAACATAGGTAGGAAGCTCTGTCCCAAAATGAAGAACCCTACCAAGGCAACCCCCATATCAAGATTTTATTATGGCTTGTTGTTGCTCTTCGATGGCATGGATTTGGGTTTGTTGTAGCGGTGGGAACAATCCTCACAAGTGGTAAAAAAGGGGAAATGAATAATCGTGAGTAAAATAATAAAAGAAAGAAGGAAAATGAAAAAAATGATGAACCCTCCATCGTTAAACCCTAATAGAGAAAAAAATATCCACAAAATCCTTGGAAATTAGTTGTAGGGTAGCTCAAAATCACCTTTATTGACAAAGAAGACATTGATTGAGAAGAAATCCTTTATAGCAATAGGATAATGGAAATGGAGATACGAAGGAGAGAAACTCGCTTCTCTCGGACAAAGAGAGAAAGAGAGTAGGCAAGAAAATCACCCAAGAAGAACTCAGAAAGAAACCCCTTGAAAAAACCGCTCCTGAAACCCAGACATAGCTTGAACCGGTAGAGAGAAACCCTATTAATGAAACTACGAACCTGTGGCTAATCAAAGAGAAGAAGCCATATCTTCATCCGTATCTTTTCATAGAGCTTGAACTGATAAAGAGAAACCCTGAACCTTTGAAAAGCATACCATAATCACTCTAAGAGATCTCGAGAAGGTGATGCACAACCTTGAAATCAAGGCTTCCATAGACCTTGCGCTGCAAACATCACCGAAAAAGGAGAGGAACAATACTCCATTGTCGCTGAATAGCAAAACCCTAAAGCAGATTTGTCAAAAACAGAATAAACATAACCATAAAGCAGATTCCAAATGACCAGCATCCCTGAAGCGGATACTCAAAACACCCGCAAAGAAGAAGAATAAGAAGGTGACACAGGCAAATACCTGACTATAGAGGCCAAGATTAGCTACTGTCGAACAATGGCACCTCAACAGACGAAGAAATCCCTTGCCTTAGTAAATGAAGATATCGCTCGCGACCTTGGCAAGCTTCAAGCTTCTCTCAGCAGATGAACAAACCCATGGCTTCCTCGGCAAGGCAACCATTTAACATAAGCAACGGGTTCGAGATCACAGTGGAACACGTGCCACAAGGGTCGTAGTTCATGCTGGGCCACTCATCGTCAAATTTATCACTCAGCGTCAGTGTTGGGATATCCCCATCGTCAGTGAAGAGGCTGGTCAGCCTGAGACCTCTCGGGTCTGTGAAGAGAGAGGGAAAGACAGTCTAAACACAGAAGGGAAAAAAGTGAAAATCTCGAGAAGATAAAGTGAAAGAGAGAAAGTAGAAAGGGAAGAAAGAGAGAGAGTCAGGGGAGGCAAGCTTCTCCTTGGGTGAAGTCTAGAGAGAGACAAAGGATGTCTGTGAAAATATGGAGGAGAGAGAAAGAGCCAATGAGGGTAAGGGTAAGTCGAGGGAGATATGGAGGAGGGATATGTGTTGTCATGCAACACATGTCAAAAAAGAAGCCATTCCTAAGCACCCGAGTCGTTATAAGAATATAGTTAGATTAGATGTAAAGCGTGAATCTCATGATACATGAAGGAGACTTTGGTAAATAGCAGAAAAATTAAACTATGACTTAAAATCAAGAAAATTATAACATACTATAATTAAGAATATAGCATTAAACAAAATGAATGGAAAAACAAGATTCATGTGGCAAAACACATGGAGAAGGCTTAGATGATGACGGTGATATAATTAAGAAAAGGTTGATACATATGGATTTAAAAGTTGAAATATAAAGCACATTTCATTTTGACGACTTGCTATTTTAGAACTTTGTAGATGAATTTTAACTTTTATTCGGGTGTTTTGAGTTTTTTTGTCTTAACAACAATGTTTTTAGTGGGAGATAATTCAAAATTGAAATGATCTATAAAAAAAAAAATCAAATTGGAAATTGGTAGGAATGTATCGACAACAATTAAGAATGGTTCGTAATGATTAAATATGAGTTTGTAACGGTTTGTGTATGGGTTAGTAGGGTTGGTTTATTTCAAGTGAGTATCAATATAACAATGAAGCATGGTTTGAAAAGCGTACGACCGGGTGGAATGGTCTTTCTTGATGCAAGTGCTTTCTTCTCTACGATTTTACCCTCAATTTTGCCATTTAATTTATTGTTGCATTTCTACTACTAGAATGTCTATTTTAATCATGATTTTTAAAAATGAAACGGAAACAGAATCGGTCAGGAGACCAGTTTCCGGTTAAACGGTTCAATCGTTCGGGTCAAATGGTTTGATCCGTGATGTTATAAATAAATTAAAAATAAAAAAAAATATATTTATAAATAAAAAATAGTATAAAATTAAATAAAAAAACAAAAAAAATACAGAAAATAAAACTATCTAAATAAAAATTAATACAGTACAAAATACATAAAAAAAATATAAAAATAAAATACAAAAAATTCTAAAAAATACAGAAAAATAAAACAAAAAATTGTAAAAAATACAGAAAAAAAAACTCTAGAATGTTAAAGTCCTAAAATGTAAAAATCCTTGACCTAAAATCAAGATTCACATAGATAGATTCCCTGGCACCAAAATAAAAGGGGAGAAATATGAGCATTCACTCTAGAACATGGTTTTCAAAAACGAACTCGAAACAGAACTGGTTAGGGGACCAGTTTCCGGTTAAACGGTTCAACCCGTGGTGTCATAAATAAATTAAAAATAAAAAATTTTTATAAATAATAAAAAATAATATAAAAGTAAATATAAAACAAAAAAAATTACAAAAAATAAAACTATCTAAATAAAAAATAATACAATACAAAATACATAAAAAATATAAAAATAAAATACAAAAAATTCTAAAAAATACAGAAAAAAACTCTAGAATGTTAAGTCCTAAAATGCAAAAATCATTGATCTAAAATCAAGATTCATAGAGATAGATTCCCCTGGTACCAAAATAAAAGGGGAGAAATATGAGCATTCACTCTAGAATGTTAGATTGCTATGCAACCAAGATTGATTTGTAAAAAACTTCAATACACATTAATTTTACCTAATTGATCAAAAAAATTACACTAATTTTTAGTTGGAAGTGCTACAAACTCGTCAGCCGTAAAGCCTAGAAGTGCTGCAAAATGCAAATTGCAAAAAACGCTAGCCGTCGTCAGTCATCATTAATCACGGTCGGTCGGTGTGTGTCGTCGTTGAAAGCCGGAGGTGCTGGCCGTCGTTGCAAACTTGCCTGCCGCAAAGCCTGGAAGGGATGCAAATCGCAAAAAACGTTGCCCGCCGCTGCAAATTCACCGTCGTCGGTCATTGTTAATCATTGTCGATCGATGTGTATCGCCATCGAACGCCTAAGGTACTGGCCGCCGCAGGTGGTCGGTTGGGTGTGAGGGATGGCCGCTGTTGTAAACTCGTCTACCGCAAAGCTTGGAAGTGCTGCAAATTGCAAAAAACGCAGGCCGCCACTACAAATTCATCATCGCCGGTCGTTGTTAATCACCGCCGGTCAGTGTGTATCGCCGTCGAACACCGAAGGTATTGGCCACCGTAGGTGGTCAGTTGGGTGTGAGGGCTAAGAGGAGGGAAGAATGAAAATGGGGTTCTAACCATGGTTTTCAAAACCAGACTGGACTGGACGGTCGGACCGAAAAAACTGGTAACCAATCACGCCCCCGAGTCCGGTTACACTAAAAATCGGAAATCTTCAAAAAGCGTTGAAAAAGTCAAAAAGCTGCAAACCTGGGTGGTCGGACCATTAAACTGTTGACCCGGCTAGCGGTTCGCGGGTTCTCTTTTTTATTTTCAATGTTTTATATAAAATAAAAAACAAAAAATAAAACTCCTTTAATATCCCCATCCCAAATCAATTAATCGAATGTAGGGTTATAACCCCATTTTCGTTCTTCCCTCCTCTCAGCCCTCACACCCAACCGACCACCTGCGGCGGCCAGTACCTTCGGTGTTTGTTGGCGATACACACTGGCCGACGGTGATTAACAGTGATCAGCGACAACGAATTTGTAGCGGCGGCCAGCATTTTTTGCTATTTGCAGGACTTCCAGGCTTTGCGGTAGGCGAGTTTGCAGTGGCGGCCATCCCTCACACCCAACCGATCACCTGTGACGGCCAGCACCTCCGGCGTTCGACGGCAACACACACCGATTGACCGCGACTAACGGTAACTGGTGACGGCGAATTTGCAGCGACGGCTAGCATTTTTTGCGATTTGCATCACTTCCAAGCTTTGCGACAAGCAAGTTTGTAGCGACGACCATCATTTTTTGCGATTTGCATCACTTCCAAGCTTTGCGGCAAGCAAGTTTGTAGCGGCAACCAGCACCTTCGGCATTCGATGGCGACACGCACCGGCCGGCCGTGATTAACGGCGACCGGCGATAGCTAGCGTTTTTAGCAATTTGCATTTTGCATCACTTTCAGGCTTTATAGTAGGCGAGTTTTCAGCACTTCCAGCTAAAAATTAGTGTAATTTTTTTGATCAATTAGGTAAAATTAATGTGTATTGAAGTTTTTTACAGATCAATCTTGGTTGCATTGCAATCTAACATTCTAGAGTGAATTCTCATATTTCTCCCCTTTTATTTTGGTGCCAGGGGAATCTATCTCTGTGAATCTTTATTTTAGGTCAAGGATTTTTTCATTTTTGGACTTTACATTCTAGAGTTTTTTTTTCTGTATTTTTTGTTTTATTTTTCTGATTTTATTTTTGTGTTTTTTCTGTATTTTTTAGAATTTTTTGTATTTTATTTTTATATTTTTATGTATTTTGTATTGTATTATTTTTTTATTTAGATGATTTTATTTTCTGTATCTTTTTGTTTTTTATTTAATTTTATACTATTTTTTATTATCTATAAATATTTTTAATTTATTTATAACATCACGGGTCGAACCGTTCGACCTGCACGTGGGGGGATCTTTGTAATTTACCCTTTGATTTATGCTAGGGCCATTCCGCTACAGGCATGTTCAACGTTGAAAGCTCATAAGCTGAGGCTTAGACCATATATGTAGGGCTTTCCTTCTCTTTGTATATGGGTTTCTTCTCTATTATTATTGAAGGCGAGTTAGAAATAGTTTGTTCTTTCTTGTTGAACAGGTTGAAAACCTCTCTTTGGCACATTCATACCATCATTGCTGATTGTAGGGCATCCTCACTTGCCTTCCATCTCATTGAGTGTCTCATATACGGCAGGGAACTAATTGAGCATATGACTTGTAATAATTGAATATATAGGTTTATGATAGTTAAGCATGGGTTTGTAATTGTTACATATGAATTTGTAATGGATTGGCATCTTGGTTGTAATCTGAATATTTTTCAATGGTCTTAAAAAAATGGGTTTGTAATGTGTTTCTAAGAATAGGGGATCAGCTTGTAACAATCGAGTATCAAATTGTCAATGATATATTATAAGCACCATATATATTGATTATTGATAGTTTGATATATGGTGGATATGATTGGAATTTTATCAGGATTGTTAGTTTCCAATTCCTTCTGGTATTATAAATAATGATACATATTGGATCGCATTAATACTTAAACCTTAACTGTTAACAATCGCTAGGATCTAACACATGTTTTGTTTGTTTATTGATGTATTTTTGAAAAATGCCTGAAGTAATTAATTTTGATAGATATAAAAAAGACAAATAATTCTGAAATGTACTATATATAAATAATTTGTTGTTTTGAAAAAATACTGGTAAATAATTGGGAATTTTTACCCTAATGCATTTTTTCTTTTTTTTTTTTTTTGTTTTATACTATTAACATAATAGAGGAATGGGGAATGGAGAGGAGGATAGAATTGGATGCACATGAGGTACACTGACCTTACCACTAGGAGCCTTTAGTTCCCTTTTCCCAATTTTCTTTAACCTTTTTTTCCTTGTTCCTCTCTCTCACTCTCTCATACACAACTTTTTATTGTTTGCTCGATCAAAACCAACATTTGTTTTAACCTTTTAATGGAATTTCTTAATTACAATAGGTAGCCATTTTTTTGTTGGAGTTTGATTACTTTAATTTTAGTAGTTCATTTCTTTACACACACAAAGGAATGTCAATGGGGATTTTGAAATTAGTCTCCGTCTTTATCCCCATCAGGGATAAAAGTTATCTTCCATAACGATCCCCGATGGGGGCGGGTTTTCCGTTGGGACCTAAATCTCTAAATTTTTTTGTTAACAGTTTTTTCTGAAAAATAAATTTATTTAAAATATAAATAATATTTAAATATATTTTAATATATATATATATATATTTATTTAATATAAATGATGTTTAATCAGGGCCGAGGCGAGGTCGGGACCTCATTCCCCATCCCTCACCCCAACCCTGATTGGGGATCCCTATCAATCCCTGTTCAATCTCCACCCCCAATCCCATCGGGTCGGGGAAAATTAACATCTCTACACAAACACAATATATATAATTTTTATTTGAGCGAAGTCAATTTTGAAAAGAAAAAAAAATTTAAACCTAGGCAAAATCTATAGTGCATCAATTGCACCGTGCTGCAAAAGACGAGAATCAGTGATAAAACATGTCTTGATTAATGTTTTTAAAGTTGGTTGAAATTTAGGTATAACAAATATTAATGAATTCATCATTGTTAGACTCTTAAACCTAACATAAATTGTAAATAAGCTCACAAGGATTTTAGGAATTTATTGAATTGCTCACTTTCATAACAATGTATAGGAAATGGCAATCTGACTCATCCTCATGGGATTTTACCCCACCTTGCCCAGGTCGGTGTAGGTTTTTTAACCATTGATCAAAGTTTGTGGTGGATTTTGAGAAAACGCAAGGATCGAAGATGAGAGAGGGATGGTATTTGTCCATTTCGTTCCAACCCCGACCTTGACCCTGAACCGGCCTTATAGATTTAATTATTTAAGAAGACAAAAAAAAAAGGAAATAGGAATGACTGAAATAAGAGTTCAGATTGATCCCCGCTCACAGAGGGCGGCCCACAAGCACCCCACATGTACATCACATCACAGTATGACAGTATGCATTGCTCCCGGGTGGGAGGTGCTGTGGGACACTGGGGCGCCAATCTGATATCCTGAAATAAGGCAGGACAAATTCGGGGATAAGCCTACGAAATCCAAAGTTACAATGTAGCTCGCGTATGGGATGTACCTTGAGTAAAGCGTGGATGCGACAAGAACTTGACAAAGAGAAGAGTATTTTAATATTTTTGAGATGGTTTGTCGTTTTGACGTGTGATAATTAAGATGTCTTTTCTTTTTGTTGTGTATTATATTATGTATAAATTGACAATTTATAAACCTCTTTTCCTTTTTATATTGGATTATTGGTGCCTTGGTGGGTTGGGGGCGCTCATGGGTTTCAGCCACCGGCGATGCAAGTGGTTTCGGATGAACGTAAACCCAAACCCGACTTCCCCAGCTTGGATTTGATCATTTGATCGAATATTGCGCTACTGCTGGTTTTGTAATGAAATTGGTCATTTGATCGTAAATTCGTAATAGGTAATACCCATCTCCATTTGTTGCGGTAGCTCGTAACTGTCCAGCCGACCACACGAAACGGTTGCTTCAGATTCTTTATTGGTCCCACTTTATTTTGGGGGTTCGAGCCTTCGAGGATCCGACGTGTCGGTATCGCTCCCATCTTTTTATGGATTTCGTTTCTCTTCTCTGCGTTGAATTTCAGTTCGGTTCATTCTACACTCTGCCCCCGTCCCTTTCTTTCTTGACACGGTCACGGTGGCACCTCTTTCAGTCTCAATTCTCTCTCTCTCGCTCTCTCGCTCTCTCTCGCTCATTTGGTTGGTAGATTGATTGCTGGGAAGGTAGGTCTTCGCATTTTTTTTTTAATTTCTAAGCCTCTGTAGGTCTAGTATTTCGCTTCTTTTTTATTTTTTTCTTTCGTTTACAATTTCCTAAATATTAATATATATTTTGTGCTGTAAACAGCGTGCTGATTTCCTGCATGTTTTTTTTTTTTTATGTTTTTTCCTTATTTTCACTACAAAAAACAACGAATTGCATACAGATAAAAGGGCAGGAGAGTGTTTTGCATGACGAGCGCTTCGGAACTTTTCTACAATCGGAGGTCTCGCAACGCCCGGAACGCCACCGACCTAGGGATAGGTTACACTCTTGAAAGGAATCTCCACCACCCCCACCCGAACCGTCGTCACAGTCATCATCGTGGCGACGATTGCGATCCGTTAAGGCGATCTCCGCATTCGCATGCCAGGCATCTATTCCTTCGCGGCTTTCAAACGGTCTGGGAAAACAATCATCTCTTTCCCGTTTTTTAATGTTTCATTATTTTGTTTTGTTTTTACTGAAACATCAAATATTATTTACGTTTTTTTTTTAATTCGAAAACGAAACCCTAGATTGTGCAACAATGAGGTGTTAGGTTTCTTCATAACAGTGCATCTACCCAAGAATGGAACAAAAAAGAAAAATAAAAAAGATATGTAGCTGCATAACTGTTCGATGCTTGGCTTATTGAATTGTTCGTATTGATGTGATTGAATTAAATTTTCAATGAAACGTTTTAATTTTCAGGTCATAAAGGTTCCCTGTCATCCTAATTCCTAACTGGTTAAAATTTTCCTCATCTGTCTCTTCTTTGTGATTATGCGTGCCGCAGGGTATTATCTGTCAAGCGCTAGCATGGTATTTGCGTTACCGTTTCGTTGTATTAAGCTTGGGATTTTTAAGACGTGCAATTTGAGTTGTTCTTTGGTTATATAGACAGCCTTTTTCTTCTTGGTCATCCTTTTTTATTTGTGTTGCCATCGAGTCTACATAGCCTTTCCCGTTTCCCTGGACCAATATGTTTTGATAAGTAAAGGTAGCACGTTTGTGTTTGTGGTTAGGAAAGCAACATATCTTTGTCAGGCGTCCATCATTTTGGAATAACTCTAGCAGCAGCTTTCTTATCAAGCTTGCATCTGCAATAGCTCTTTCAACAACATATTTTAGCACTCTGACTAAATTCAGATGCCAAATTGTTGCTAACTTGCTGTAGCATCGTTACACTTTCTTACCTAGTCATTTAGAGCTTCAAGACCATTGTTTGATTGAGACTAGACTTCACCCACTATCCGTTTGTTTGCATGGTCTTTTTGTTATATTCAATTAATAAAGTGGATTTTTCAATTAACAATAGCTGCTTTGTTGTTAATTACTAATTATATTGATAAACACTCTCACCTTTTCTGCCACACCCTCTTAATTTCATGGCTTTGGTTTGTCAACCTTTTTTATTGTCATTTTCATTTTACTGTTTAACCAATTTTGCTAGCTCACTAACTTAATTACTTCTCATTTTGGTAATCTTGCAAGTTGCAACCTGATCTAGTTTTTTTTTTTTCTAATCATTTCCTTCCTCTTGTTTGATAATTCTGTTCTTCTGTTAGAAAGCCAAGTCAGGCATTTCATGAGTCTCATATTACAAATTCTTATGAAAACCTCTTCAATAAGAAATTCCTTTAACTGAGTTCTTTGACTGGCCAAATGAGATATCTTCTTGTTGGTCAAATTGTAACCCCCGATGACTGTAAAACAAGTGAAAGTTTTGTTGGACATTTATTCTGTGTCTCATTAAAGGACCACCAGCCATAATTTTTTCTATTTTTCTGGAGGGGGTCATAGGGCTACAAAACAGGTGGTAGCTCATCCCCCAAACCCATAATCCCCCCAGGCCCTGGTGAAGGTGGGATTCAATCCAAGTCTCTGCTACATCCTGATAGAGACATTACCAACAAGCCAGTTTTTACCATCCACCAGCCATTGGCTTTGTAATGCAATGCTTAACTGGAATTTCTAAGCACCAGTTAATGCACATGTAGGCCTTGGATCAAAGTGATTCAGTGTATCCCTTGTGAGGATTTGCAACTGGTATAGTTAACCAATCCATTTCCATTTTCTTTCTTCTCCACCTTCCTCTTTCCTCCCTGTCTCTCAAGTTCTTTTCCACCACACCAATTCTTCCTCCATTACTTTTATGATCTTTGCAAAACCATTGGGATTTATTGTATATTATTATTCAATGTATATGATGAACAAACTGATCTACAAATGGAATCAGAGTTCAACTATGATGCCAGAAAGACATGATACTTGAAAAACATAGAACCAATCAACCAGCATCATAAAAGTAGGAACCAATCAGGTGGATTTTTACCAAAATTCATGGGGGTTGTGATTGGTCAAAGCCTTTCTGGTATCATGTGTTTCCGGCATTCATAGATTTTTCCATGGAATCATGACAGTGATAAATCTTTGTTTGTAATTTGCACAGTTACTTTCTTTGAGACCTCATTCTTTAGTGCTGTTTTGCATTCTCAGGAGCGAGAACCTGTTCGAGTAGACCATGGTGGTCATCATTCTGGTACAGGCAACATCTTTGGCACAGAAACTTCAAGTAGAACTGATAGGCTGAGGTTCTCTAGCAATGACAGACTTCCTGGAGATGTATTACAGGCAAGGGAAAGGCTTCTTGAGAGACTGAGAGGGGTATCTCTTTCAGGAAGTAGGTTAGTTGTGCATTTGTTACGTTGCTTAGATTTTTTTTTTAATGGATAAGTGCTTGCGAAATTTGGCTATACCAGTTACAATGTCATCTGAATCTAAATGAAATTGTGTCATGTGTTTATGTTTGGGATAAATCTCTTTGAGCTGAGTTGAGATGCCTATTTTGCACTAGCTATAGAAACTATTTTGCTTATATTTTTCTTTTGGTCACCCACTTGTACCACTTTGTGCTAGCTATAATGCTCTGAATTAAGTTATACCATTCTGATGGGTCATTCTAGATATTAAGCATCAATTAAGAGATTTTGTGGGAGAGCAAAAAAGAACTGGACCATCAGAGTTGCTTGTTCTGTAAAAATGTGGGATATCCATGCTTCTGTTCACCAAGTATCAGGTGTGGCTGGTCCAGACCCCTTGCATGTTTCCCAGCATTTATAAATTCTCTATGAAATAGTTGACAGTAAGTGTTGCACTTGTCAAATGCATTTAGACGCATGGTTATTCAATGTTTACTCTCTTTGATCCAATAGAAAAAATGTGTACTTCGATTACATGTATGTAACGTCTTACTACAATATCAGGTAATAATAATCCTTATTTGTATTTCTGGGTGTCTGATGCCAGGCAAAGAAGCAGAGGGGCATCAACAAGCATATCTTGGGATGAGTTTGCATCCAGCGATGAACTCAGGTTTGTAAATGCAACAGGGGACTGGGTGGCTGAAATTCTAAGAGAGTGGTTGCCAGGGGGTGCTTCATTTATTGAAGATACTGCTGAGATAGACCTGTATTCCTCCACCTCCACGCAAGGCTGGAACCAGAAGAAGCCACCAGGACTCAGCTGGGAGGAGGTTAACCGTTTGCATCACGAAGTTTTCAGCAATAGAGAGGAATGCGATAGGGAAGCAATTCACAGGGGAACACATGAATGTAGCATATGTCTGGAGAGGTTCCAAGAAGGAAATCAGTTGATTTGCTTACCTTGTGACCATAGGTTCCACTCGGCATGCTTAGGCCCCTGGGTGCAAATTTGTGGGGACTGCCCATATTGTCGAAGGGCAGTAGTCGTAGATTATCACAAAATGAGGAACAAGAAACCATCCAATCCTCGCTAAGATGGTGTTTGTGCTATCATTTTAAACCAACATGGTTTTCCTTAGATGAGATCTGCATTGTAATTTGTTTGATGACCCTTTCTTTTTTATCAATAACACGTTCATTAAATCATTAATAGAAGATTTACAAGAGGAAGACAAACACATTTATCTTCCAAGAGTATCAAAGAACCTCAAGAAAAGGAAAAAATGAAAAAAAGCACACTAAAGTTACAGCTTTGCCCAAAACAGTGACTCCTTTTATACCCCTTGTTTAGCTAAACCGTCAGTTAGGGAATTAGCCGATCATTTAACCCAACATGTCTTAACTTCCATCTCCCGCACCAGCCACTTGAATTTCTTCTTCTCATTGTTGTACTTTCATAAACCATTGTGATATTTACTTAGCCACCCTATCACCACCTCTAAATCCCCTTCAATTATGACCTTTCTAATGTTCAACTCCTTAGCTTTCCGAACTCTTTCCGTAACTGTAAAGATCTCTACTCTAAGTGAGTCATCCACCCCAATTGGGCATGAGAACATGGCAGAAATGATCAAATTTTCATCCCTAAAAACACTCCCAATCCCTGATTGTCCCAGATTTTCCCTACTACACCAATCAAAGCTTAATTTAAAAAATCCACCAGGTAGTAGGGTTCAAGCCACACTCATTACTGACTTGGTCTGTGTGCAGTTTGCAATTTCACCTCACGTTACAATTTGCAATTTGTTTGATGACCCTCATCAAACAGGTTCCTACTACACATCTATCACTCTCTTTGGTGTTGGTTTCAGAAATATGAGCACAGTAGAGAAAGTATGGAAACCAATAATAAGCATGGTTGAGCAAGTACCCCAAGTAGTAGTCATACAGGTTTCTTCCTTCGACTGCCTTTGAAAAAGGAAAATGGGAGTAGGTGAACTCGGTACGCAGGTTATGCCGTTAATGACAAGGATTTCACATTTGCTGCCACCTTGGTCGCAGCATTTACTTGCGACTAGACCTGTTCATGGGCTAGGTGGCCCGACGGGCCAGCCCCGCCCGGCCTGACCCCCGGATGGGCTTGAACATGCTTATAGGCCCGCGGGCTTAAATTCGGGCCAAAAAGCCCAGCCCACAATAAATTCGAGCCGGGCTCGGGTTTTGTCAAAATAGCCGAGCCCGAGCCCGGCCCAGCCTGGCCCGACCTAATATTAAACTTAAAATTAGTTATGTGATTATGTCCATTTGAATAATTTTTTTTATTTAAGAATGTAAAATTGTGTTTTAAAATATAAAAAAAAGGGAAAAATACCATCTTGTAGGCCTTTTGTTCATTTAAATAGAAAAAAAATACTATCTGAATTTTTAATTCTAATTTGAATAGGGAAAATTATTTTTTTTTTCAATTAGGTCGGGCTTCAGGCTCGAGTTCGAGTTTCGGGCTTTTTGCCAGGGCCGGGCTCGGGCCCAAGTTATAGGCCCGTTGGTCGGGCCGGGCTCGGCCCATGAACAGGTCTACTTGCGACCCCAGTGAAAGACGAAAATGCCAATTAACTTCAGAGAACATCACCCATCTCTTGATTGACACTGTCAATTGAATTATAACAGCTATCCATCCCATATTCGGCCCAAAAGCTCAAATCTTATCTTGCCGGTGGACGGTCTCCACAATTTGTCACTTGACTAACAAACTCAAGGGACTTGGAGAGTTCCTGCTCCTCACCGACCTCACAGCCCCGTTCTTGCTACTCACTTTTCCTATCCACTCTTTACCCGCTCGTGGGTACGAGGAAATCCCATTTGGTATGGGAGATGCTCTTTGTGAGGTCGGCTGTGTGAGGAGCAAATTCCAATTCATCAAAAGAATAGCTTTTTCTTCAATTATCCCGGACAATCTGACTTGGCTTGACTCCCCGGATGGATCAGGCATTGATTTCAATAATTGAAAAAACAAAAATGAGAGATTTGAAAATCAAAAGGGATGGTGGTAATTATTCGGTTTAAATGGATGATTGATTAAATAGCTTTTTTTTTGTGGTATAAGAAAAAAAATGATATTAATAGTTTGGGAAAATTCTTGATAGATACCCTGTACTTTAGGACGAGTATCAATTTAGTATCGGAACTTCAAGATGCGACAATTTAATACCTGAATTTCTAAAATGCACAATCTAGTACTTATTGTTAAAGGACCATCAGTTATATATGTCACGTGACCTCCCATGCATTTTAAGACTTTTGAAAATGTCTTCTTGAAACAAAGCCCAAACTCTCCGACCATTGAATTAGACGATCACTTCGGCCATCTACATACTCGCTCTAATGTCACATCTTCAACAAAATCCAAGATGCCAACACGCGCTGCTGCCTCGCTGTCTTCTTGTTATACAATTCATCTCGAAGTCTCTTCACTTCCTACAGCGGACCCTATCGGGAAACGAAAAAAATTGTGTTGCTGAGGTTTCTGGTCTAGAGGTTCATGAATATATTGAACTCAATCTTGTAAAAGGATATTAACCTAAAAGAGAAAATAAAGAAGAAAAATAAAGGAAAAGAATATTCACCTCTTCAGGCCGGAGGAAGACGCAATCACCTAGAACAATAATGGTCCCAGATTGATCCAACATCTTCGCTAACTCCAAACCTTGATCGCAATTGGAGCAACCTTTCATACAGATCTGAACAAATTCCGAATATGGAATAGAACTCTTTAGGATTGTCTCAATTTCAACTTTAACATTTTGCAACTGCGATAGCCTAAGCAATTTACGCGTGTCTTCGACCAAAATCCCATCCCTAGGTTCCGTCTACGTCACTGGAAGAATCAAACTGTCTAATCGAAGACGGTCTTTGTTTACGCCCATTCCTCTCAACTTCTCCATTAACTTATCTCCGATTGGCACGAAGCTCCGACGACATTGCTGGTTGACCTCTTATGAAGGAAAGCCATTCTCGCAGGAATCCGTTGAGGTGAGGAAATCGCGTCGGAAGGTTGGGGTGGCGGGATTTGTGGGGATAATGTTTTCAAACGACGGAGAAGAGACGGGAGTGTGTTAGTACTAGATTTGGGGAGGAGATTTTGGTTACATTGAAAAGACGGAGAGCTAGGGTTTTCCTAACACCATTGATTTATAGAAGAACAGAACCAAAAAAAAAAATCTATATACAAAAACAGAAGAGGGAGGTGGAGTGGGTTTCCTGTTTGGCGCTCCAATTTTCGAGGGTGTATTTGTTTGAACTGCATGAACAAGAGAGAGTATTTTATTAGGAGATGGAAAATTGGAAAATTGAACGAACGAGAGAGGAGAAGAGACCACTCAACTCCAACCTTCCTCTTTATTTCGATCACGCTCATTCCATCCCGGTGCGGCAAAAATAATACCTTTATTGTCTCTTCCGGCGCCGACTACAAGAATCGTCTTCTCCCGGCAACAATACAAGTTTCTTCGATTTTAACTTTTTTGGCATTGTGTTAGAGCATCAATTTCAACTTTTCCGGCAGTGAATTCGCTTGACATCACTGGCACGAGGACCATTCAATCTATGTCATGTGCCATTCTATGTCATGTATATATATATGATGAAAATAGTAAAAAAAATATTTGTATTTTTTTATATAAATTGTTATATTTTTTTCCTTTTAATAATTTATTAAAATTTTTAAAAATTAAATCAGATCGAATCAGAATGAAATGAAACAAAACGGATCGGATCGGATCAAATTCAAATATTAGACATCTTTAATGGAATCAGACTCGAATCAATGTTTGTTAGATCCAATCAGATCAGATCCACAGTAATAATCAATCGGATTTGAATATACCATGATTCGAATATGATCAGATTTATTTGCATCTTTAGGTTTGATTATTCCATTGTAACTTTGGTGATCAGGGTTCAAGTCTTAAAAACAGCCTCTTTGTATTTATAAGGGTAAGGCTGCGGTATATCTGTGCCTTCCCAAACCCCACATCAGTGGGAGCCTCATCCATTGGTCTAATCTTTGACTCTTCCAGACTAAGCCTTAATATACAAAACACCAAGAATGCCCATAACATCGCTCTAACCTGTTCATGGGCCGAATAGCCGTCAGCCCAATCCGTCTTAATCGGGTTTGGACATGAGTTTGGCCCGCGGGTTAAGTTGGCCCTCCATTTTCAGTTTAACGCGCTTCTGGGTTAGTTTTGTTTCTATCCATAGTTGACAAAAATTTCAGCTTGGCGATCTAGGAAGGATCAACGATTATTGTTCAGTTAAATTAAATAAGAAATCCAAGGTGAAGGTGATGTGCTAATCGCAAGAGCTATAGAGAGAAAAAGAAGAGCAAGGGAGGGGACTACTATCTGCACTCTACAGTATTTGTTTATATTTCTGTCCCATTTAGAAATTTTGGAAGTTAAACAAACACTCATAGATTTGTTATATGAAACCCATGACTCTCCATTAAGGGTGAGACAACGATGATCGTTATATATTTAGGCTGTATTTGGTTTAAAGGAAAAAATAGGGAAAAGAAGTATAGGTTTTCCCACATTTCTTTTCCTTTGTCTACCTTTCCTTTCAAAGTTCAAACCAAACATACTATTAATCCTTTCATTTAAGATTGGATTGTGGGTCAATGATGTCTTTTGTCTCTGTTCATTCATGAGCAATGACTCTGCCAAGAAAAGTCATGGCCAATATTATATTATTGTTACATAATTGATTTCGTCTATTTTCAACTAAAGTATTTTATAGATCAGCTTCAAAAAAAAAATAATAAATAATACTTTTAACTGAAGTCCTCCTCCTCTCTCTCTCTTTTTCTTTTTCTTTTTTCCATTTAAATTCATTTTTTTATTAAATCAAACTGAAGACAACGATCAAAATATGGATACAGTCTGATACAGCCTTTTTCTTTCAGTTTTTTTGTAAACCTGATTCAAAAGGGTCGCTAAAACTCTTCTGGCCCTGAACCGAGTTAAACCCTAAAACACCCCCTATAAGACATACCGGGAGGTTTCCAATGCGAACCGAAAATTTGATCCTTGGCTGAGGAGATTGTATACATCAACTCTTTTTTATATAAAAAATGAGTATTTATCGAAAGAAAGGTATTTTGATTCTCTTCTAGTATGGGATCGGGATTGCTGGTCCTGGTCCCCAACCTTGGTTTGGCTTCTTCTTAGTGCGCGCATTGTGTTAGATGGGGCTTGCCTATCCTATAATTTCGGTTTGCCTTACTGTGATGGTGTCCCTCGCTCTAACATTTGCATGTGTTTGCTTCTTTTTCGGGATCGATGCGTCTACATTGATGGAAAATTGGAGATGGACGTGTCATGCTAAATAATGTCATTCTACAACCCTACAATTTTCTTGGATTCTTACTTAAAATTTATTGAAAGATGTTTCATAAAACCCCAAAATACAAATTCGAGTGCTAGAAAAAAATGAAGTAAAATAAAAATAAAGATCAGCAATAAACAGATTACATATATGCGTTGTTTGGCTAATAGCTTATGCCCATGGTTTTCAAAACCGGACTGCTCCGAACAGTCGGACTGGAAAAACCAGGAACTGGTCACTTGACTGGTTTCGTTTTTTCCTAAAATCGTTTTTTTTCTTAAAACCATTGATTTTGGTCAATAAACCGTTAAATCAGTTGGTTAAACGTTCAAACAGTTTTGACCGTTTCTTAATTTTTTTGTCAGAACGGGGCTGATCATTCAGGTCGAACGATCAGACTGTTCAACCCGATAGCCAGACCCCTGACCGGTTAGATCGTCAGTTAGGTTTTAAAAATCATGCGTAAGATCAGAAATCGATTATAGAACCAACAATGATTAATATAGTATTGGGCATGAACACTAAACCTAATATACACTTTAGTTAATTGATTGACTTCTTACATAGGAGCATTTTAGAGACAAGTCCTAAAAATAAGCAAATATCAAACAAGCTCGGGAAGAATAAACAAATTGCGTAGAGTCCGGATCCCCGGCCCACGAGGACTCTGCCCACGTTCGCCCACAAAATTTGTTTTCGTATTACATTCTGCCAGAACCCCGTTTAATATTAGCACTCCTTCTGTCCCTCAATTCTCTCGCCACTCGCCATTCGCCACTCGCCACCCTCTTATACAGCCTCTACCTTGCTAGTACTGTTTGTCTGGTAACAATCCTCACGAACCAAATGCCTCTCATCCCATCATGCTAGCTAGAAACCCCACTTTAATTATCAGAGAATTCATATTGGGAAGGCTTTAAATACGGTACCATGATTCGTGCATTAATCAGTGTCTCAATGAGCGACTTGGGGTCTTGATCAGGTTATATTATTGACGTTCAGCTCAGCTGTACTCGTATGATAGAATTGATCACGATTTTATGCCTTTCAAAGTGTTCTCATGCGTTCTTTCTATATCGATGCGCACGATTTCGATGAAAACTGTTATGTTGCAGCTAGAATATCATTATCAATTGGGCATTTGAGCGAATAGTTAAAGCACACATTGATCATCATCAATGGATAATAAGCGAGTGCTGCATCAAGCAGTCAATCATGGAAGTAATTAGGCTAACTGGAGTTCGCATCGATATGTGCTGCTGCGACCGTCGATCGATATACAAAATTCCTTGGACGGCTGCAAGAATGTGGGCTCAGGCCAACCCTAAATGGCTAGCAAGCCGAGTAGGAGTAACCGAGTAAGAGCGCTTTTTTAGTATTAACTTCTTAGCAACCAGATAGCCGTGAATCCGTGATGATGCATAGTTTCTTTTTGTAAGTTGAGTTGTAATATAAGAGGACGGAATCACGAGATGAAGCTTGTAGGCGACGAGATGCACGCATTCCATTATTTAGATCATGCAACCCTCAATGGCTGTTGATATGCATATTTCTTCTTTTTATTTTCTTTATAAAAATCAACATCCAACCCACAGGGCCAACCTTTTCTTCCTTTATTTGGGAGAAAGGGGCAAGAATTAATTTCAAATTGCAACATTTTATGTTCGTCAACTATTAATATAGGCATCAAAATGGGTGTTGACATTAACAATAGAAATACTAATATTGAGGTTAAGTAGAAGTGAGGCTAGGGCAAGTGCTTGGCATTATAGGTCGTGTTCAGTATGGGTTTTTGTCTCAACCTGAAGCCATTAAGCTCTACTTGTTTTCGGTGTAAACTGTCATCGATGTAAAAGTATAGCGATGTAAAATGAGTAAACCATTGGAACCTTTTGAAGTGTGATAATCAATGTTAATATTGCATCAATAAAATCAATGAAGTATTTACGATGTAAAATTCAAGGCTACATGAGGTTTACATTGATTTTTTATGTAAAACTTAAGCTAAAAATAAACACACGAGTGAAAATATGGAACAAGAATGGAGTTTTTCACCAGTCTGAATTTATGCTGAAAATAATTGCAGCCTTAACAATTCAGCTCTCAGCCACAAATACTCAGCCAAGATTGTATTATGTCAATGCAAGGTTCTAAATATCGATTCAGCCTGATATACCTGATACATTGGATGTATAAGGCTGTATCTTGGCTCGTTCTTCTTTTTTTCTTAAATTTTTTCTTTAAAATTTATTCAGAAGAATTGATTTAAGACCCGTCAAAATGTTTACCCGCTGAAATAGGTGGAACCTCAAAACATCTTTTGTATAGGGACATATCAGAAGGACCCCAACACGATACATAGCGGCCAATACACCCAATGACAATTTTAATCCTTGTGTCAACGGATAAGATTTAGTACAGGCTGAAATAAACCTAACCCAGCCCTGACCCGACACAAATTTACCACTTAACCTCATCTATTAACATCACTGCACATGATTCGTACCTTCTACTACAATTTAATTAATTATAATAAGAGCAACGATCATTAAGACCATTTGATACTCCCCGATATCATTTTAACCAACCCTTCAACCTATAGGTGAGGTAATTCTCTAATATTAATAATATCCTACAATTAAAAAAAAAAAAAAAGAATCCAATCAAACATTAAGAATGATAATATAGTATGGTACTGAACCATAATTACTGAGGCATTACCAAAAAAAAACATAATTAGTGAGGCATTTAAATGCTGTATGCTGCCTACGGGCTTTAAAAATAATAATAATAAATGTTGTATTGTTTTATTTTATTTATTTTCTTTTTTTTTGAGAATAAATGGTGTAATGTTTTGAACGAAGTATATGAAGGCCGACAGTATAGTGTGGGGATGATTTTGACACATCCCATTTTGAATATCCGATTAACCGGCAACATCTCTACCCAAAACACAAAAGGAATCTTGGGGCAAACTTCCAAACAGACAATTCCTTCTGAACCCAACCCAGATCAATTATAACCAACACATTATTCATTCAAGATTTAGCAATTGTCGTTGCCTTTGATATTTTCTCATTAATCCTAATTGAAGAAGAGGCTAATACCAATAAATGGGTATTCATTGCTGAGCACGGGCTTTTACATAGCATAAAAGGCAAGTGAGTTGTTTGTGTGCAAAATTTCAAATTTGTGAGAAAGTTAAATGTACAACCAATTCCTCTACCCACTTCTTGTCCCAGAGCCTGTGTTTGTAATTCCAGTAGTGCCCATTCGGGCTCTTGCATTTCAAAAGAAGACCATATTTATTTTATATCTTTTCTTCTTTTTTTTATCTATTTTCTGTAAACTTGTTCATAGGTCAGGTTTCCGATTCAACTTTACACTGTTTTGGACTCAGGTTTGAAACCGGGCCTATTAAAATTTTAGCAAAAGCCAAGCCTGAGCTTGGCCTATGAATAGCGTCTAATTTATCATTATATAAATCTAACTTAATTTATAATAAAAAATGTGTTTGGATAAGAGATATAGATATTCCAAAAAAGTAGAAAGGATTTAAATTAAAGACAAAGAAAAGGCCATATACCAAAAGCACTTTCTATGCACAGAAAATGGCTTTTCCTGGTTGTCCATGCGTGATATCGTTGCAAGTGATGAAAATGGGATGAAAGAACTTTATTTTCAGCAGGAGCGAATCTCGCTCACGGGTAAAGTCTAAAGTGAGACCCCTCCCTTAATAGGGTTTATCCAAATCCATCTATATTTTATACTTCAGGAAAAAAAAAAAAAAAAAACACCACGACACCACCTATGAGTCTATGAGCTAACCTAAGGAAGCACATCAACAGGTTTATATTGAAAACTGGGCTTAATTAGGCCTTAGGGAGTGGGGAAGTGGGGAGAGTCATAATCGTAGCACGTGACTCGAGTGCTCATATTTGTAGCCTTGTACGTAGGTAGCAATTCATTTTTCAGACACATAACATAAGACATTCACAATTTCACATTCTCCTTCTCAAATCTCAAACGCCATGCATGAAGCTGGATCAGAACAGAACAGGGAATTTAAATATTCTAATGCCTGGAGTTAGAGAATGTAGTGTATGCAGACGACGGCTTCAAAGTTCAAACCAAAACACGTATATGAAGTCTGAATTCCAACCTCTACGATTCTTGATAGGAGCCAAACTGGGTGATTGGGACTACATTACACTTGCACATGCATGCTTGTTGCTTGAGGGAAAATAAAGTCGTTTAAACTTTAGGATATATATTCAGCTATATATATAGCTACACTCACGCCCAGGACCGACCAATTTGGGCCACACATGCATTAGAAACGTAGACGTGTCTCGTTTCTGGAAGGGTGATGTGGGGGCAGGAGCAGCACTTTCCCTTGGATGGATCCAACCAAGAAGTAGAAGCATTATCTCCTTCCTACGTTAGATTTTGGAAGCATATGGGTCGGGTGTTTTGGCAACTAACCAACCTACGTTGAAAGAAGATGATGGATTTGATATCTCCAATGCAGGACAAACATTATAATCTTTTCACCCCTACGACTGGGATCCATCAAACAGTTACTCGTCTGTCGTTCCTCTTTCTTCTTTCTGTCAAACTCTTATTATTATTATTATAGTAATAGTAATATAGCAATACTGTGAGATTCATTGTTGACTGGAATTGCTTGAAAAAAAGAGGAATTTGGATCTTCACGTCGCACAGAAAATATTAGACTACATTTTGTGTCAAGGCACAAATCCTCAACTCAACCAGGGACGATCATGGTCTGGGCTTAAGATAAGGGGTTTACATAGGCTTGGCCCTGGATATAGTCTGGACTGGGCTTTCAGGTGGGGGCTGAGCATAGACCCTACGCCAGAGCTCCAGACCCATTTCTGACACGGCAGATCTTTTTCAGTTTAAATGTTGGAATATTATTAAAATATTATAATTATGTATATTATATTACAATTTACAAATAGAATGGGCCCATTTGGTTTTTAGGAATAAAGGTCTAGAATCAGAACCTTGAACGGGTCATTTCAATTTCTATTGTTTGGTTGGACGGAATTAAAATCCCATTTTCATTTGAGGTGGAATAACATTTTTACATTTGAAGGAATTGTCATTCTCTCCCCGTTCTTTAAGAATGAAATTCATTCCAACTAATTCCAATTCATTTCTGAACCAAACCGATTATGAGCATAGTTCATAGACCATTCCGATTAGGACCATGAACCAAAGACCCTACGACGCCAACTTTTTCTTTAAAGTTTTTGGGTAAATTCCTCACAGGGCATCCATGACCAGATAAACATTCATACTTTAATAAATCAACATTAAAATCACAGATTAAGAAAGATTAAAGGACAAAAAAAATCCAGTTGAATCAAGCTCACCGACTCCTCTCTAAGCGTGTCTTAGGTAATAAATAGAGGTCGTTTTGTTTTGTAGTACATATATATGTGGTGAGTGGGACAATACGAACAAAGCCATCACACATTACCCAAAAGAATAAGAACATTAATTAATTAACATCGATCCCAACTTCCCACTAACCAAACCAAAACACAAAGCATTCAAATATATGAAAGCGTGCCGAGTGGTCGTTACTCGGAAGGTAATAGGCTAATAGCAGATACCCTCCCCGGCAATTACAGTTGCTTTCTTCTAGGCTTCTCTCGCTTGTTAATTTGGCTCATCTTTGCACTGCAATTCTTCACTTTTTCCTCTTAATTTATTCGTTTCGTTAAAGGTTTTTCTTTTTTATTTTTTAGTTTGACCGCTTTACCAGATTTTATTTGTCTAAGGATTCAAGTATTTCAGTCTCCATACATTTCTTCAATCTTTCTTCCCATCTTTGCATGTTCGCAGGAAACGGCTGGTGTTTCTGCTGAAAGAATTCCAGCTCTGGAGATGGCGAATAGAGGTAGCGAGGTAAAGTGGGTGGCCTTCAATTCCCGTGAAGAAGAAGAACAGGACGAAGCAGAAGCCTTGTCGCTCTCTGATCTTCCGATTATGGAAATCAAGAGAGAAAAGCATTCAAGTGAGGAAATTAAAGCTCTTGAAACCGAAGAGGATTTCGAGTTCGGTTCATGGGGTGCCTCTCTTTTGACAGAATCAGAAATGTGTGCAGCCGACGACGTGTTCTTTCAGGGCCAGATTTTACCTTTACGACTGTCGGTTAGCTCTGATAGTGGGTTGACCGGATTCCGTCAAGATAGTCGAAATTTTAGTCGTTGCGGTTCGAGGTCAGAGTCCTTAGAGCATAGTTCTTCTTGTGGTTTTACCAGCGTAAGCAGCAGAAGCAGCAGTTGCAGAAGCCATAACTCGTCGAGTAGCAGTTCCGTCAACGCCACCGGATATAAGCCAAGAGTGAAGAACCATTTTCATACCCACCCTAGTCCAAAACCCCAGTTGTGGTATTCGAGTGCTACTGCTCGACCGGGGAACGCAGGTAACCGGGACAGGCGATCGACGATATGGGGACTTTTCCGAGTGGGCGTAGTACGGACGCCGGAGATTGAGTTGGACGACCTCAAGCGACGGAACAGAAACAAGAGTTGTAACAGCAGTAGCAGTCATAATACCAGGAATGGTACCTGTGGTGGCAGAAGCAGTCTTGATGAGGCCAAAATAGAGAAGAAAACAACGCAGAAACAAAGTTTTCTCGACAAGAGTGGATTGAGTAGCTGTAAGTGTTCAGTTAGTGCAGTTGAAACAGTTTCTTCGAGGGTACTTGTTACTAAGATCAAAAGTAACAAAAGAAATTCAAACGTGAGTGAAAGTGATCTTCATGAAACATCTCTCGTGAAACAACAACAACAGCAGCAGGATGAGGGAAAGCAAGCCATGTCTCACCGTCGCACATTTGAATGGTTAAAGGAGCTCTCGATTACAGATGTGCCACGGGAAACTCAATAACAAGTCTCTCTCGTGTTTATTCCCACTTTTGTATTTTTAAGTTATTTTAATCCAAATTTAATTAAATTTTATGTTGTTTGTCATTCGAAATCCGCTTACTTCAAAATTTTTGAGGTCTGAGCTCTGTTATCTAGACAATCCTCCTTGTGTAGTTGTGCTCGTATGTTTTATGATTTCTCTCTCCTTGAGTCCTTTCCCTCTTTATTGGATTGATAATTTGAATTTTTTAATAAAATAGGGTGAGAGAAAGGAGAGACTCTGCAATGGTGATGGTTGTAGTCTGTGCTGAGACAGTTAGACTTTAGACTTGAGAGGCGGTGGTGGGAGTAGTGGTGGTGGTCATGATTAAAGCGTGATGCTTTTACGGTGAGGAAGGATGCCAGCGACGTGACCTTTTGTGGTGTGACTTGTGAGATGTGTGTAAATATGCGCTTTGATGGCAGCCAAAGGCCCAAAACGAGATTACACCAGAACCAGAAAAAATAAAGAGAGAGGAAAGGGACAGGATGGAATAGACATGGAATAATAGCTGTAGCCTGTAGGCAATTGCGTAACAAAAGGGAAAAAATAGACCTAAAATATATATGAAATGTCTAGGTATTAGGTAGTATAAGGAAATTATTTGAGGCTAGGAGGGTGATTAATAAAAAGAGTTATGGATTGGGTTCAAATATATACAGTGTTTCTCTACGCAAGGTACGATGGTTGTCGCATGATAGCCGGGCCATAGAAAGCAGCACCAAATATTCTCTACGAATTCTCAGGATTCAAAATTTCAAATAAAGAATCCTCCAATACAAGGGCCCCTCCACTCTCCCAGGACAATGGGTTCTTGCCCAACTCTGCACTTTGGTATTGACTAGTCACTCTAAAGTCATGTTATGTACAATGGGTTCTGAGCCTCTCAGAAGTATCTGAAAAAGAAAAAAAGAAAGAAGAAGATTTCATCGATGTTCGTTCTCCATGCATCTCATCTGAAAGCACAAATTAACCGTTTTGAATGGGCCCATTTCTTTACCTTAGAAGAAGACAAACAGGAGATCGTTTTAGGATTCCTCTATTTTTTCACCTGCCTTTGTTCTTCCGCGGATTACTACTTTAGGATTTCAACAGACAGAGCTCTAATGGATATCCTAATTTTAAATCACACAAAAAACCAAATCCCAAATCTTTATGAATTTATTGGCATCAACCAAATGCTGCAACTTGTGAGTGAGTAGTCTGGCACAACCTTGAAATCTTAAATCAGTCAGTCAATGTATCCTCCCATGCCATAAAACTACAAAAAAAGCATTCTCTCGTCTCCTATTTTTTTAAGTCCCAGACATCTGCGTTGCCCAACTCCTTTTTGGTTTTGGTGCATACTGTTCACCTCAAAGAGGTCTGCTGGAGTGTTGTGAAATTTTTTTTTTCTAATTCTCCAGCATGTCTTTTACATCCTTTTAGATCTTGTAAAGATTCAGCAAGTCCTCTTTCATTAGTTTTTTTTACTTTTTTTTTCTCGGGTGTTTTTGCTTCTCGTCCCCCTCCCCCTACCCTACCAGTATGTTGATTCACACATAAAAAACAGGGAAAATTAGGCAAAGAATTAATTTTATAGAAAAACGCTACACAGCATTATCAGCATTATCATCATGGGTCACCCGATCAGCTTCGTTTTTCCCAAAAATCGTTTTTTCTATAAAATCGTTGATTTTAGTCAATAAATCACTGAACGGCCGATTAATCATTCTAACAGTTTTGACTGTTTTTCAATTTTTTTATTTTTTTTTGTCAAAACGAATCAGTTATTTGGGTCGAATGATCAGACCGTTCGAACCGATAACTGGACCCCTGACTGGTTCAATTTTAAAAATCATGGTTGTAATTATGTTCCCTAATTTATTTTCCTAGAAATAAACCTTTTGATATAAATTTGATAAGCCCTATCCATGTTTCACCCATTTGCTTTCTGGGTCATAAACGAACACGGCTGAAAAATTAGGAAATCCATTCATAGCTTTTTTTTCCATTGTTTCTCTCTTATTTGCTATTAAAGTAAACGTGGTATTTCTGTTCTATTCTATTCCTTTTAATCCACCTTGTGTGTAATTAACAGACATCTTGATAAGCGCTCAAGTGGCCGAATTGATTGATTTATTATTTTGTATAGGGTAAAATACAAAAACCTCTCTTGAAGTTTCTGATAATCATAAAACCTCCTTTATAGTTTTATTTTAGCAAAAACCTCCCCTCTATTTTTTAAAAATTCAATAAATACCTCCCTTCCATCAATGATCAAGACAAAAAACGTTAAAAAGATGACAATTTTTTTTCAAAATACATATTTTACCTTTTTATGAATTAAAATAACCCCGTCTCAGCAACTCCATAATTTGCCTGAACACTGTTCATCTTCTTCCTCACGATGCTGCTCAAACACTGTCTTGCTCGACCAATTTGGTTCTACCTGGCTGACTGCTATTGAGTTCAGAAGATAATGGCACATCGATTATTCCTCGACTACGATTCTCTTGTGGCCACGATTAATGGAACCGTCAACGTATTCCACCTTGCTTCCCCTGCATTGTGGATAAAGTCGAAGACCCTGAGGTCCCTCTCAGAGGTTCTGAGGCAAAACAAATGAAAATTAATTTTATTTAATTAATTAAGAGAGCTTTTGGATCTGGCGATCAAAGGGACGATTACTGTGCTAAAAGCGATGAAGGAGTGTGGGGTGAGACGGGTGGTGGTAACATCATCGATCTCCGCCACCATACCAAGTCGGTACTGGCCTGCTGATGTCGTCAAAGGGGAGGACTGCTGGACGGATGTTGACTATTGCAAGCAAAATGGAGTGAGTTTTCCAATTACCTTTTTCGCAATTTCTAGTTCAGGTTTGAATATCCGATTAAAATTTAATTTCCTAGATATTTTGGTGTAATATTGTTATTTGGGAATGTGCCTTTGAATTGTCGAACCCATCCATCTCCTTTGATGGAAAAAGTAAAATTTCATTCAAACGTCTGTAAATTAAAATTCACATAGTTTGTCCAAAAAAATAGTGCAGCAATGTTAATACAAATCCTAATAAATCAGAGAGAGAGAGACGAAAATTGAGGAGCCTCTACGAATTGGATGGAGGTTGAAGTCAGAGCATGTCGTTTGTTGGGTCAAGAGTGAAAAATTGAACCCCAGTCTCGAAGCACCCACATCCAACTGTACAAGATTCTTCTCCAACTGAAGTGTCTCCGATAGGTCAATGCCTGGAACCACCGTATGAGGCCCATTTTCAAAGAAAACAACTTCATCCTATGAGGTTGACGATGGCAAACAGATAGCGAACTTCCGATTGAAATTAAGCGTTGTTGCAAGCTGCGACAGTAACCCAATTCGGTTGCGACTGAAGCCCACCATTCCCTTGACACCACCCCTAGATGAGCAAGAGGGGAATTGGGGCACATGAGAAGAGGAACTGATGGGCGGTAACAATTGGGGTAGGCTCTAATCCGTACGCAGAGGGAAGGGCTATCATGTCTACTACAAGCTCGCCACCAGTTACAGTGTCGGTGACGGTGTTCTCTGGGGACAACCACACCGGTATGGTTGTTACAACCAGGACGAGGAGTAGAGAAGTAGAAGCCGCAACGTTGGGGACAGTGAGAGAGATTGATAGAATCAAAGGGAAATTAAAAAAGAGGGAAGGTTGGAGGGGGAGTGTAGGGCTATTTTAATAAAAACAAATTCACATTAATTCGTAAAAGGGTAAAATAGGTATTTTGAAAAAAAAATCTTTTAAACGTTTTTCATTTGTCATTGACAGAAGGAAGGTATTTATTGAATTTTTTAAAAATAAAGGGGAGGTTTTTGTTAAAGTAAAACTATAAAGGAGATTTTTATGTTTGTCAGAAAATTTAGGGGAGGTTTTTGTATTTTTTAAAGAATAAACTCTCCTCAAGTGAAATTGGCTTAAAATGAAATTGGATTGATTAATAGACCCCTAACCCACAAACCAATAAATATTGGATTATGCCAAGTTGGAATATCCAATTTTATGACAGTAAGAGCATCGTTTCTAGTCACATCAGACTTTGTTAACGGCAAGTGAATCAATCAAGATGCTACTTGCATTACAAGGAAACTTTTTATTGGAAGATTCCAATGTTCAGAGAACCGGATCGGGTATCGACCCGGTAAAAGCAGAGGTTGACGGGTTAGAGATTCGATCGTGGTTGAACCGGAGGTCGGACTGTGTTTACTGAATATGTATGATAATTAATCCAAAATAGAAATAAATACTTTAAATTTTCAAAGTTAAAGACAATGTGTCCCACAATGAAGACAAATACATCAACAATCCGATAAAGTTCAAGGCTCAATACTAATTATAATCACCATCATAATAAAGGCATTTCAAGAAATATCAATTCAAAAATTATAATGCATACATGATAAACTAAAATTGTTTTCAATTTTTAGCTATTTTAGCATCACATTATCATTATCAGTGTTCTAAATTTAGTTCGAATTTTCAACTATTTAAATATCAATATCACCTAAATTCAAAATATGAAATCAATTTATTCAAGTTTAAATTTTTATTTTAAGATTTCAAGAGGGCTTAGGCTAACTTGCAAGACTGAACAACTAGTGGTGTATCTTGGTCCAATTTGGTGGACTAAAAGCCTTAAAGCAAAGATCAAATTCTAAGTCTGAAGAAAAAATCAAACCTGTAAGAAAACTATCAGTAATTAATTAATTTCAAGTTCAAGAATTAAAAAAATAAATGACTAAATGTTGCATAAATCATATTCAAACTTAAAGAAAAAGAAATCAGATTTAGGCGGTGGGAGGAGGAGGAGGATGAGAAGGAAAGAGGGAAGAAGACTAGGAGAAGGCGGTGAACAGCATCACCGCTGCCACCAAAGAGGAGAAGAAGAAGAAGAAAGACTGAAGGAAGAGGGAAGAGACTACCTGGCGTCGGCAGTAATGGCATCGGTAGCGAGGCGCTGGTGGTGGTGGTGGTTGGAGTCGCTGGACTTAGGTTAGGTTTGAAGAGGAACAAGAGAATCAGAGATCAATCGAAGAGGGTTTATTTTTGGCTGGGATTGGGTTTTTTCATTGGACCTTAGGGGTTGTTTGACCCAATTTTAAGTTTTTTTTGTCTTTTTGTACTAAAAACGAGAATGTTGAAAAACCGATCGGTTATGCAAAACCGGGACTGGTTTGCCGGTTCTCCAGTTGCACCGGCCAAGTAAACAGTTTTTTGAACATATTGGTTTTAGGAGTATGTCTGGACCAGCCATGAGGCCGGGTCACGGTTCAACCGGCCGGTCTGGTCCAATTTTGAGAACATTGGAGGATTCGCGGAGTTCACATTCACATCTACCCCCCATAGGACGTGCCCAAAAAATATCCCACAGTACTTCCCAATTGTAGATTGGGAACATCTTCCAATGACAAGTATCAAAGATGTTCTCAATACATGCTTAGATGTGCATGTGGGACGCTTTTGGGGTGTGTTCTGTGGGGGGAAAGTGTGAACTCAGATTGGCGTTGTAAGCCAAGTACTGTTTCTACTGTTGCACTTCAAGTTGGCATTCTGACTGAGAGGAGGATAGGCTCCCTACAAAGCACACCCCCACCGCATGGGAGATGTTCCCAATAAACGAGGGGGTGGGCTACGGCCTGTTGAGACTGGATCCACTACCAACAAAATATGTTCTAACCCTCTATGAACATTATCTCACACGGCAGATCTCATACATGGCAGGTTCCCTTTTTATGGTAGACCCTAGCTTCAAGTTAAGATGCATGGTGTGAAATAATGTTGGTAAAGGGTTGAAATGTGATTTTGTTGACAGAAGATCCCAATTCGTGGCTTGTAGGGTGTCTGCAGGGCATGCTAGAGCCCATCCGAAGTCACTGATTGTTTCCTCACCCAAGTTCACATCAGCACCCCCCCCCCCTCTCCCCTCCAAGGGGCGTCCCACAATGTCACACAGTACATCCCAATCATGTATTGAAAACATTTCTCGATAATGTTTAAGTTTTTTTTTCTATTTATCATCGAAAGATATTCCCAATACATAGTTAGAATGTATTGGGGCGTCCCTTGTTTAATGGAGGATTCCTACCCTCCACTCAAACCCTATACATCCACCAGTCTGTCCTAAAAGTGAAAACTAGAAATTGGAAATCCCCACCAATATCCACATATACCCACATACTCGATTTTTCAACGCTCTTAGGGGCCTCCCTGGATCCTAGCATATCGATTTTTTTGTTATTAGGGCCCGTTTTTATACATGAGCTAGACTTGGGTCCATGATCCTTATCAATTTGGATTTTCCGTGCTATTTTGTCCGTAATCCCAATTGTCACAGTTATTATTTTTTTTTGGTAGGAACCAATTGTCACAGTTCAATCATCCAAGTTTAAAACCCACTTATTTGTAAATATCAAAAAAAAAAAAGAAAAAACCCACTTTTTTGCCATATTTAAGGCGAAAAACAATGATACTCCTGGTAAGTTGGTAACGGAAGATGAACCAAAAGGTAGTTTCAAAAGCATTTTATGAGCGAAGATCGTATCATAACCGTCGGATGGGAGGAATCCGTGGTGAACTTTGACTAATGAGAAAAATGGTGACTGGTGGTGATAAATGAGTGACAAAAAACGGAGAGGCATTATAATTGTGAACCTTCCTGACCAATCATGTAGTTTCGGACTAGAGTAGCGAAAAATAAGTTGTTTTGGACCTTGATATCGGAAATATCTAAAATCGATAATCAAAAAAGTTCTAAGTAATACGTGGGAAGGGGTGTATGGGTAGTAGCCTCTTAGGCCATGTTTGGGATTGCTTAAAAATAAGTATTCATTTGGGTAGAGATCATAATATTAAGCACTTATTATTGTTTGGGAAATAAGTGTTTATTTTAAAAATAAGAACTTATTTATTAAGCTCAAATTTCTAACTTTTTTTATGTGTTCATATAATAAACACTTATTCAATTTTTTCTCCCATAATTGTCCCCAGAAAATTTTTAGAATACCAATTATAGCCCTTTTACAAAAACAATTTTACAAAGGCATTTCTATAAAAATAATTTTATGAAAGCATTTTTATAAAAATACTTTTATGAAAACACTTTTATAGAAGTAATTTTATAAAAGCACTTTCATAAAAGTATTTTATGGAAGTGTTTTTATCAAAGTACTTTTATGAAATCACTTTTGTAAAGTACTTTTATAAAAGGACTTCTATCAAAGTACTTTTATTTATTCACTTTGGATTTGATGTTTTGAAATTTTGAAAGAAAATGAAGGGCAAAAGAGTCACAATTGCTTATTTAAGTGCTTATTGGAGAAAAGGACCACCAAACACCAAATATAAAAAATAAACACTTGATAAGGTTGGGTGCCGAATGCAAACAAATGCTTATTCAAATAAGCACTTGTTTTTATGCATTTATTTTTAACATAAGCACTCCCAAACATAGCCTTAGAACTGCATAACCCTGAAAATAATCAATTTCTCAAAAAAAAAGCTTTATAATTTAGAATATTAACACCTTGATAGGGCATATTTTGTCAATAATTTGAACCTACTATTATCACAAAAGTGGTAACCAATGAACTAGGTAGTATTCATCAAAATCCACAGGGGGGTTTTGATTGGTCAAAAAACTATTCCATTAGGACTCGACTATAATACTAGAAATATTATAAGTATTTGAATTTGGATTTTATGCAGAATTAAATACGTAAATTATAAAACCCCCTGGCGTCAATGACAAATACCCCTGAGCTTTCATTTGTGATAATGGAATATGTTAAATTACCAAAATGTCCACCTAAATTTTTCTTATTTTCTTTTTCTTGGCCTTTTCTCTTAAACCCTAATTGATTCATTTCATTCACATCAATGTCTTTCTTCATCTTAAAATATAAAAAAATATCTACTCCTTTTTCCAATAAATCAAGAAAAACTAAACAAAACCATAATTTTATATTTATCAAAAAGAAACTCTACTATTCCATTTGAATATTGACTCCATCCAATTATCTGCAATGATCTATTGGAAGAACAAAGAGGGTTTCAAATGTTATATTTAGAAAACTAATTGAATCGCAATTCAAATAAATGAGAAAATGATAGCTTATGGATTTAAAAATTTTAAACAGTTGAATGAGATTTTTTTTTTTTTTAAGTTAACTGACTGAACTTTAATGGAGGAAGGCCTTTGTCGCAAATTAAAGTTCAAAGAGGTATTTGTCACCGATCCCATAATGATAAACCAAGAGATGGAGAGCTGTTCACCTGACAATGAATAGCATGAATTCTTGATTCAGCAAGGATCTAAGGCACTGACTCGCAATAGCAAAACGCAACCAGGGATCCCTTAATCCGAATGGAGCTTGAGCAGATTTTGGGAGGTTCTTGTCCTTCCTCAATAATGTATTTTTTATCATGTATATGAAGCAGTTGTGAGTGATCCTTTATATAACATGCTTCAAGTTCAGCTTCCATCAGGGGGGAATATTCCACACTCATGTGCTTTATTTCATGGAGAGATATTCCTGATGCAAGGTTGCAAGAGGTTGTTGGGACGGTGTGAGAATGGGTTTGCCCTGACCAAAGCTGATATCCTTCAACATTAAGTTATCTGTTATTAGGGACAAACAATAACCAAATAACCAATTGAGATAATTTCTCATCAACAGAATAATTCATGCCCCGTC
Source organism: Nelumbo nucifera (assembly GCF_000365185.1). The sequence continues at coordinate 8,518,313 of NW_010729076.1, read as the reverse complement.
AGATTTGAGACAAGCGTCTCATTGACCAAGGATACAATCACTTGGTCATCCAGCCTAGACCAAGTCAAATGGATATCCATTGACCTAGAATAATCCAATCATATTGGTACCTCTATGCATAAAAGATTTTCAAGTAAACAATCAAATACATTTCTTTTTATAAAAAATAAATTAATTAATTAATAATTTGAGAAAAGAAGTGAATAATTGTGTGTGAAAATATTGCATAGAGATAGCCATGAAAAAATTCACGTTCCATCAACATGTGACTTGTCACATGACCATTAAATATTCCAACATGTTGAAGATCTAACGAGGGCCTATGGCCACTCTACCATCAAATACAAGGGGGTACCCAAATTAAACCCTATCACTATCAAGAATCTCACTGTTTGGTTTGCATTCCATAAAATAATTCTAGAATCCATCTAAAATCCGTCCCCCATACCCACAACCCCCAACCGGGTGAAGGCAGTAATTGGTCCCAAGTCTCTCTGCTACAAGCCCACAAATCCGGATCTTTAGCCCACAAGAACCCTGTCCAAGCTCATCCACAATACACTACCCCCCATGAATTGGGAGCCTCTCCCCCTACATAATATTATGCAGAGGGTGAGATGTTCTCTATATGTGACTGCAATAAACGTAGGCAGGATATCCAGACTCCAAGCAGAGAACGCAGCAACTTGAGTTTAGAAAGAGTATGGATGATTCCAAAATACAATCAGACTTTAATATGCAATCCAACGAATCCGGACCAGCACGGCTGCAATATAATGTGAGGTTGGTATGAGGAGCAGATCCGGACTCCAATACTAAGGGCTTTTGACTAATGCCTCCCGGCTTCCGGTGAAAGGAAAAGCGTTTCAAATTGCCATGTTGGAAATTGAAAGAGAAATCATGCCAATACATTAGTAGATGCAATGTGGATTCTAATCCAAAGGTTGTTGGCAAGGCATTCCCATTTCACAATGTATTAACTCACCGCATGTGATATATTTCTCTCCAACAGATGTTAAGATTCCCATTACACAACCCAGGCCCAAGCCCGGAAATTTGCGGATTAGGTTGGGCCGGGCTAAAAAATGATTATTTCTGATTCAAAGATGTCTAGCAATGATCACTTCGACTTCAACCATTAATTGGGCCCATAATCTTCTTAAGAATTTTTTCACCAGAAAACAAAGCCATAAGTTTTTCAGTTCAGTCACTTCAGCTGTGATCAGTTGGTTCCTTTCCCCTTGATCTTTTTTTTTTTTTTTTCTAGCTGAGTGCATCTTGAGGGTCCTATAGGCTCAATTTAGAAAGAGTACAAATACAAATATTATCGTACAAATCTATACTATCTATAAAAGTACAAACAAATGTGGTTGGTTTTTTTATTTTCACTAGACTAAAATATCCCATCTATAAGGTTTGAATCAATCATGGTTTTAAAAACGAATCGGGGATCGAACTGGTCAGGGGTCCAGTTACCAGTTCAAATGGTCCGACCGTTCAACCTGAACGGCCGGCCCGTTCTGACAAAAAAATAAAAAATTGAAAAACGGACAAAACCATTCGAAGGGTTAACCGGTCAGTTCAACGATTTGCTGACCAAAATCAACGGTCCGGTCCAGTTTTGAAAACCATGGAATCAATGAAGGAGCAATGGTAAACATATAATTTTGTTTTCTCATTTAATACTTATTAGGAAATGATTATTCTTTCTCATTTAACGCTTATTACAAAAAAGACAAATAACTCAATTCTTTTTGTGCATAATTGTAAAATAAGTTAATGGCAAAAAAAATTATTCAACATTCCCATTTAATGCTTGTTAGGGAAAATACACAAAATTCCCTCTTTTTGTTCAATTATTAGAAAACAAATCGTGGTAATTGCTCAAACCTCCCTGGAAGTTTTTGACCTGCCCAAACCTCCCATGAAGTTTGGTAGTGACAATCACCTCCCCTAAACTTCTTGACATAGATGCAAATAGACCCTCTTTGTAAAATCCTCTAACAAGAAGCATGAAAATGTGCAAAATACCCATATAATTATTATTGAGGTAGGTTTATACATAAAAAACAATATAAATGACATGAACAACAAAAAACAGAGAGTTTAACATTGCAATTTTACCTTTAAGAAATTGATATGAAAGGCAAATTTGAAAAATACATCAATTCCGAATTCGTAAAAATTTTTGAAAATAAACATTTTTGTCAAAAGTAACTACATGGGTATTTTGGATATTTTTATACTTTTTGTTAGAAGATTCTAATAAAGCGTCTACTTGCAACTGTGTTAAAAAGTTCATGGGAGGTAATTGCATTTACCAAACTTGGGGGGGGGGGGGTCAGCAATGATAAAAAATTTTAGATGAGGTTTTAGCAACTTACCCTTTCATTTATTTAAATTAAAATAAAAACCTGAAAATACATCATATGCTCAATAGCCAATGTTGGGGAAACCGGATTTAACCTGTGCAAGGCCCGTTCAGACAACCTTTATAGCCTTACAATGGGAATATCTCCCCATGAAATAAAGTACATAAGTACGGAGATATTCTCAATATAAGGCTAAAGTTGATCTCAATGTTGGGTTGCATTAACCATCATGAAGAGATTTCCAACTTGCAAATGGATGATCAATTTAATTCTTAAACTATTTTCTTGTGTTTTTTTTAAATATTTTTAACCTATTTTTATTGGTTCAGGTCTTGATCATTAAGGTAGCAAAGAGTTTTTTCTTCTTTATTCCCGCCATATGGTGGATTAATTTTTCATTTTTGTTACCTTAAAGCACACAAATCATTGGATGGCAAGATATTTGCAAGAGTAAGTGATATTTTTATAGCAGTGCATTGTAAGATTTTTAGCAATTGAAGGAGCTGAAGTTAGATTTATTATATAGAAATTAATTCTTGCAAACTGATGAAGGTAATTGATAAAAATTATCAATTTTATTAATGAACCATAATAAATAAGAACAATAAGAATTTTATTAATTCTCGTTACATTCGCAAGAATTTTATTTGGAGTTTGGACATATCTTTATATTAATGAACCATAATATATGTTATAAATAAGAATAATTTTTATAGACGTAGAAATATAAAAAATTGGAAAAAATGGAAATATATAATATGCTATCAGCATCACAAAATTCATCACGTGCAAAACATGTACGCAAATACTAATACATACAAAATATTGTAGAGTGTGAAACTTTCATACTTAGCTATGTGCGGTGTCAGAGAACAATTGAATAAACCATCACAAATCAATGAAAAAGGGATCTAACCTTTGGAAGGCTGGATTAGTATTTTGACACAAATGTATCATTACAACTAGAATAATTAGATTTCTTTGCGGAAATTATTATCAAAAACTCACCATGTGGACGTTTCTACAAGGAGGAGCAACGGGGCGGGCTTGGGGCGGGGATCATATTCCCCATCGGGGATAAATTTTGTCCTCCATCCCCAATCCCCGACGATGAGGGTTCCCCACAGGGACCCAAATCTCCGAAATTTTTTATATATAATAATATTTATTTGAAAAATAAATAAATATTTTAAATTATAAATGATTTTTTAAATATGTTTTGATATATATAATATGAATAATATAATAATAAATATATATACATAATCGGGGTTGGGGCAGGGACCTCAATCCCCATCCCCAACCCCGACCCCGATCGGGGATTCCTATTAATCCCCATCCCCATCCCTGCCCCGCCAAAACAATCCCCATCCCCGACTCGATGGGATCGGGGAAATCGAGTCCCCGCCGGGGATGGGGAAAATTGCCATCCCTAAGGAAGATTGCACAGTACTCTCTATAATATAGCACATTGAAATATTGAAAAAAAAAATTGGCTCCCATCGATGCCAATTTCGAACCCGACCCTTATAACTCTCTAAAATTATTTTTTTTCCTTTCATCATTCTCCAATTTTTAAAAGAAAACCAGAGAGACCCGACCCTTATAACTCTCTCTATAAATTGAGACACAAAAAATGCTCTATAGCTGTGAAATATTACATATCAAAGAATACAAAAGAATAGACATTTATTCTTGAACCCTGTATTTGCAAAATAACCATAGTCCGTGGCTAGCAAGCAAAGTTCATTAGGAATTCTAAAAAATGATATTTGAAGTTCATTAGGAATTCTAAAAAATGATATTTGATGAAATAAACCAATGATCTTCATGTTTGGGAAACTCACTCAAGGATGGCTTTTACTGACTCCAAATCAATTACAACCCTGTTTCAACTATGAGAAAGATTACTGCACAATAAATGATGAGCACCGAAAAGTAATGTATCAGAACCTGAGCAACAGATTGCAAGGTCTAACTGTTATACATTTGAATTAATCAGTTGTTGGACAGGGGCCAACTGTTATACATTTGAACTAATCAGATTATTCGTTGGTAAGGGCTCAAGTCTCTATAGATTAGGAGGAGAAATAGTGATTTCCTGCTTGCAAACTTGCAAAATTATATTACGACTGTCTAAAACAATTTGAAGCAAATGGACACCACCTAGTCGAAATGAAAAGCTTGAAAACTACACGAACTTAAAGGAATAGATCAGAAACTAAAAAATTAGCATTCTTTCTTTTCAAAGGGTAAAATATGATTTTTAGAATATTAAAAGAGGTTCATGGGAGTGGAAAATAGGATCGGAAATGGGGCGGGGCAACCACTCCCCATCAGTGATAGGGAATTCTCAAATTCCCCCGCCCCAATGCAACCACCTAAAAATGCATCTTATTGATATAGAATTTTGAGTATTTTAGGAATTAGACTATAACAATTTAAGAGTATTATAAAAATGAAATTATTGGATATTAGGGTTTTAAAATTTTAGGAGTAATTCAGAAGTATTTTAGAAATTAATACTAAACTCATAAATTATTTTACTAGTTTGCCATTGGGTTCAGGGCAGGTTTGAGGATTTATATGCAAACTCTGTTCCCATTTTCGGGGCAAGCATATTTTTTCCATCCCTGCCCAGTCTCCATTTAAGATGGATGAAGGGCATGGCCCCTGTTTTATGTGGGAATTTGCCATCCCTGCCCAGTCTCCATTTTTTCCAAATCCTTGATAATACATATCGGATGGATTCCGGTTCCAGACATCATTTAATTTAGCTAATTGCATGTCCTTTAACTAGCACCTTACTCTTGGTACTGCATTACTAACCTGGCAAGTGGCCATGTGGCAAATTGTAACTACTGAAGTTACTAGTCCTAAAGAAGAAGATTTTATTGCATAGAGAATCAATCCTTCTTGACCCTTACAAATAAGAGATCACTCTTATTTAAAACTAGATTTATTCCTCACAAACCCACCTTACACCAACCTCACAGCCACACAAAGAACATCTCCGATACTTGTATCTTGTCATTTGTAGGACATATTCTTAAAGCAGGGCTGCAACATTTTGCGAAGTTAGTGTGATGTGCGCTTTGTGAGAAGCAACACCAAATTCATTTCTTCACTTATCTGTTATTCCCGGTCTGCTGGGATTCCCGTTTTGTGTCAAAACAAGCGGAGTGGGGTGACTTCCATGTTGATTCCCGGTCTGCGATAAAACGTGTATAACGAACGGGCTTTGGAACCCAATCGGGAGTAAAGACGTGGGATTTGCTTTTGCACAAGATGCGGAGGCAATCCTCATGTCACATTCTACAAGTCTACAACCATTATTGGAATCTTTGATCTAGTCCGCTTTGTTTTATCCCTTGAAAAGAGGTATACAACGTTTTCACAAAAAATGGGACGTATTAATATAAGCGAAATTCTCCGAATTTTTCTTTGAACTTGTACAGCCAAAATTGAAACAAGGAAACACGCGGAAACAAGAGGATTATGTACTGAGCATCCAAATCGGTGCAGGAAATCTGTTCTTTGTCACGAAGCACTTTGTAATTTGTAAAATGAACGCATACCATAACCATAAGCACTCATCTCAAGTGGTCTCTGATTGCATTTAGGATCCCCTACCCACAAATTTTTCTCACATTCCTACCCACACAATATTATCCATGTATTGAAAATATCTACTTCCGATGGACACCTACAATCCCACACTGTGGGTAGGAAAGGAATAACAATTTGTGAGTAGGGATGTGAGAACAAATTATAAATAGGACAGGACACGGGATCATATCAGATTGGCGCCCCATAGCACCTTCCACCCAAGTACCGATGCACGGTGAGATGAGATGTGGATGTGGGCGCCCCATATTCCTTTCTTCATTCACGATGCACGAATATAGCCTCGGAGGTAAGTATTAAAGGTAAACGCATCACTTTCTTCAGTCAAATTAAGCCAAAAAAAGGCGTCTATAATTCAACCCAACTATGAAAGTTATGTGGAAAAACAACCTTCTTCTGACCAATATAATATAATTGAATACTTTTCAAAGCAAATTTAGAAAAGAAAATAATAACCTGAATTAATAATAATAATAATAATAACAATAAGTCATTTCCTCCTTCTTTTGAAGAAAATTTAAAACGGAAAATCAGGCATGCGTTCACGGAAATTTCAGTACAGATTTTCAAAGACGTGTCTCCTCAACTAAAGCACAGTAATTAATTAGACAAGGAATATTGCTAGTATGCAACTTATTTTCTGTGGAGATAGAATCTTTGGCCTTAAAAGAGGGTATCAAGTCGGTGCTTTATTTCCAATTCCATCACCTTATTTTCTAAGAAGATGTTTTATTAGTGATCAACTCTCAGTTGGAGGTCTTAAGGCTATGTTTTGTTTGAAGAAAAAAGTAAGAAAATCTTGTATAAGTTTCCTTACCATTGTTGATTGTAAGATTCTCTTAAATAGTATCCTCCACAGTTCATTGTGATTCACCAGTGAAACAAAGTGGCACACACCTTGGCTAGGAAAGCTCTCAACATTTGGCCTTTTTGTACCTGGTCCACAGTTCATGATTTCTTACATACTTCATTTCTCCATGATTATACAGTGAACAAACTTTTGAATGAATTGCCTTCTTTGGCATTAAAAAAACTTATTTTTTGTTGTCCATTAAATCGTTATTTAGCTTCGATACAACAAACGAGATACAATCAGACCATTTAATTTTTAAGGCCAAATAACATTAACAACATATTATGTAAATTCTTTCAGAATTATCTTCCTTATTCATAATTTGGTCTAAGATCAGACATCAACGATAGTGATACAGAAGATGTAGAAATCTCAACAAGGCTATTCTGCTATAGTGACAGCCCAATAAGACCAAGAGAGTAATGCATTTGGCTTTATCAATCACCAATTGCCAAAGAAGACTTCTATTAATTTTTTTTTTTTTTTTTTGTATATTTAAATGTAAAGGATGATGGCATGCTTCAACCAACAACCAGCTATAGTAGAAGAAATTTGAAATAAAAGATAAGCTCAGTGAAGAGCATTTGGCTAGGAAGTGGAACACGTAAATGTAGCCAATTCCAAATATAATCGTTTTTCTTTATGTATTGTTATGGCAAAGGAGATTAAAGTGGCATGCTTTCCTATGTAAAAGCAACCAGCTTGCATGTTTCTTGTCAAGCAAGATGAAATTTTACAACATTGATACTTTCTTTTTTTTCTTATTTTTTGGTTGAAACATTGAAGTGGTGTGAGCGTTGATCCAAACCATTGACCAGATAAGAAATCACACATGTTGATTGCATTGAATTTCTTCACACCTGCGTTTAAATACTTTTCCTACCCTTGATATTAAACATAAATTTTATATATATATACTTCGACCCATAAATCTCTCCCTTTTTTAATTCTATATCCAGTCGGATTGATACTGGATTGTGATTGTGATTAGGAATGCGCAGAAAATCTGAACTCAAATCCAAACTCACTCAGTCCTAGTACGAAAAATCCGTGTGGCTCACACCCTTACTAGCTTGCATTTAGGTTGTCTTTGTTTGCGGTGTAAATGTTGGTTTGACATAAGATGTAAATGTGTTGCGACTTGCCAAAATCGATGCAAGTATCGGCGTCATCTGAACCCACAAATCAACTAAGAATTAATAGATCTCATTACATATCCAACCAACGATCTAAGACACCGATGGCTTCTTGCTTCATTGGCGGAACTCCATATAATCAAAGGAGCATGTCTATAAATATTTACTTCCGATTTAAGACATTAATGGCTTCTACAAGAATTTCCGCTAATTTCTTGCAAGGTAAGGGATTTTATACCCAATTCCTCTAATCTCCTAGAAGAAATCAAGATCACAAATATTAGAAACTCCAACAAGTGAACAGTTGAACTCTCTTCTTCAATAACTAAATTCTCTGCTTCTATAGAGAGAAAATGCAAGAGGCAGGAAAGCAGAATTTGAATCTAAGAGTTACCAACTGGCAAGACCAAGTGGGTTTCTGACAATTTCAACATCAGTTGCTATGGTTCATTTAGGTTGTATTTGATATCATTGTCACTTCTATTTGCAACGTTTTAAGTTGATCAATACAAACTTTAAGAGAATATTTTTTTTTATCACATATGCTTTGAGTTATCAATAAAATATTTCAATGTTTTAAAACTGACCCGAAGGTCGACCCGGTTTTCCCACCGGGTCACGGATCATCGGTTCAATTGGGCAGTTCGAATGGTTAAGTCTGGTGATGTCATAATTAAAGTATTAAAAAAGTATATATTATATACCTGTGATGTTGTGCCGCTCGCCAGCAAGCTTGTGATAGTTGATACATAGTCGCTGCTCTAAACTCTGATTATGGAGGTTTGATAATTGATGCAATCGCCACTCGTCGGGAGAAACAAAGCTATGAAGCCCGTGATGTTGTGCCCCGAAACCAATGTCACCCAAAGCCCCAAACTCGGCGGTCTAGTGTCACCCAAACAGAGAAGAATAGCCAATAGCGTTGCCCAAACGTGAGGAATGAGGATGGCATTTTGCTAGGTGTTGCCGACGATTGGAGATCAGATTCTGTTGATCTTCTTCAATTGCCTGTCCTCTTCGTGAGTTCATCCTCTCCTATTCTAAATCTTGCATAAAAACCCTAGATCTAGAACAGAGAAAGTGATAGGAAATGTAAAAAGAGAAGGGAGCTCGAGTTGGGACTTTTGGGGGATTTTACAATTTTTTAAACCAAAAAATGGAAAAAGAGAATGGGGTCGATAGTTGAACCGTCGCCCGCTTATCAAGTCACCAGTTCGACGGTTCAACCATCCAAGTCATCTAGTTCACTGACTTATCAACGATTTTTACAAAAAATACCGGGTTTTATGAGAATCAGATGCAAAAAGTCGATCGGGTGATGGTTCGAACGGTTCGACCATCCAAGTCAATGGCGGGTTAAAAACCTTACAATATTTAGTACCATTGTTGTTCCTTCATGAAACATTAAATTTGGTGTTTCTAGTATAAATAGCAACTCCCAATCCAATGTAACTAGAGTTTGTATTAACTGACCTAAATGTTACAAGTAGAAGTGGCAATAGTAGGAAATACAACCTTAAATTGCAGCTAAAGTTTGTCAATGAATTTCAATATGTCATAGAAAACTGTTGAAACTCATGATGAATCTTCCATTGTTGAAGTTGTAACTTGTGAGTTGGTTAGATTTTGGTTTGGGTGTTGATGTAACCGTTTTTGGTCACGTACCATTTTTTGTGATGTATAAATTTTTTGGCTAAGTACCTCGTTGTTTGACCCGGTGGTGACGTGCCTTGGTGATGAGCTAC
>NW_010729076.1:8405100-8507210 GCF_000365185.1 Nelumbo nucifera | reverse complement strand
GGGACACCAACTTGGTAAGTTGTTGCCTGGGTGTTTGCCTAATTGTCACGAGGTGCCACGTGTCGCAATTTCACTGGAGGGCCAAATCTGCCCTCATCAGGTGTTCATGTTGAAATCACCAAATTTGATGAATATCGTTACTTGTGAACTCTTCAGGTGAAAATCAAATGATGATTGGTTCAAAAACTGATGAACTCCCATCTTCAACTGAGCTCATTTTTTGGATCTTTCCGATGAACCTATTTGTTTAAATCAAAGCAGAACCAAGGCACACCAGTCAGAACTAAAATTGGAATTAACTGTATTTGAAAGGAAAAACATGATAAAGAAAGAATTTGAATAATCAAAATCCACTCATAAATTTCGGTAAACCACGTTTATGATTTTAATTGACTGATCAAAGTCATTCAGATATCATATATCATATATTTTCCATATCATAATCAAACGCAGGCTTATGAAGTGGATTATGATGCCAAACCAAAAGAGTCCAATCAAAAGAATAGTAATAAATTTTAGGGATTACGTTTCTTTCTACTTTGACCAAATCGTCAAATCCCCATTAAGAAACACAGAATTTAACTGGGATAGACTAAAATACACCGTGCAAGCTGGGCTCTATTCTAATTCTACAAGTACAAACAATCCTTCATTTGGGGGATGGTGGGGATATGAATCAATCAATCGACTCAAGTGCGTGTGTTTGACTCCACCATATTGAGTTTGACTCGTAATAAATATACCTTCTTCTCACAATTTAGAGGGCCCCGTCTTATGAGGGGGAGGTGGTGGAGGGACAGCAATGGTAAGCGGATTCTGATCCAACGCTCATCTTTGTAATCCAGGCCAGACCAGGCCAAGAGGAGACCAAGAACCAGAGTCTAAACGCGCAAAGCATTGGTGGAGAGTGGAAAAACTTCATTTAAATATAGGTCCGAATTTTGATTCAAATAATAGTCCAGGAATTTAGACCGACTCACCCAATAATTCCAATTGTGCTATGACCATGAGCCAATGATACGCACATAAAATATCATTTCTGCTTTTAGTGCGCAACGAAAAAGATAGAAATGGAATCAATTACCTGCTTACGTGTGAACGGGCTTTCAGCCATATCCACCTCGGCTACTGTATGAGTCAATGTAACTTTATCAACTGTATTTTTTTAATGGATTGTTGTTGTTGTTGTTGGGAGGATTATATTAGTACATATGTACACAGGTCCGGATGTAGTAGGTATGTTAGGTAAGCACAAGTGAGCACCTGATAGTTGTGTGACACCTCTTCCAGTTAATGTGCATCTAAACGTTTTTTGCTTCGTTAGAATTAATAAATAAAAAACAAAAAAGGGGAAATCGTAGAGGAGAAGAGACATACCTGAATAAAAAATTTGGCCTGAGCAATAATAGTGCAAGAGACTTTTAATTCGATCCAATGTGGGATTGTTAGCACTCGACTGGTGATGATTTTCTTGGATTTTGGTTGGGATAGCCACCAGTTCAAACACCAGAGTTCACAGACCAGGAGCTCAATTGATAATTAGAATGACAGAGCAACGGCAATGGGGTGATAAGAAGGAAAACTAGGGAAGTAAACGGGACCAGAAGAGGTTGGGTTTCTGTTAAAATCGAATTAGAAATCTGAGAATGATTGCATCGCCGTAAGTCATCTGTTCTTATCAATGGGGAACAACAAACATGGAGAACTGTGACTATGGCTCGTGGGAGGAGGAGAAAAAGGAAAGAAAAAAAAATAGAAAAGAAAAGAATAAGGGAAAGAGATGGAAAGGATGAGAGAAGAGGGATCAACAGGGAGCATGGTTTTTAAAACCGAACCGGTGACCAAACCAGTCAGGGGTCCAGTTATCGGGTTGAACGTTTTGATCGTTCGAACTGAACGCTCGGCCCGTTCTAACAAAAAATTCAAAAAAAAATAAAAGACCAAAATCAACGGTTTTGGAGGGGAAATCTGGTTTTTGGGGAAAACGGAACCGATCGGTTCCTAATTTTTCCAATCCGACCGTCCAGTCCGATCCGGTTTTGAAAACCATGCCGGAGAGAAGCTCAAGGCGGCCGCCGCTGGTTTGCCTTTAGGGAGAAAACCATGAACAGTAGAAGAAAAATAATAAAATAATATATAATTCTTGTCTAATGGAACAAAAACATTTAGATGAAAAGCACATTAGCTGGGACAAGTGTCACACAGCTATTAGGTGCTTACTCATTGTGCTTACCTAATGTGCCTACTACATCAGGACCCCATCTACACTATTTATAAAGTAAAAATTTGCAAGGTGTCAATTTTTTGGTTGGTAACTTGATAAGATTTCCTGCCTACACGTAGGTTGGGGGTTTTGGGTTTGGGATGTATTGCTCCCATTGTGTAGCCTTGAAACAAAGAAAGTAGAAATTATAAATGAAGCCATTTAGGTGGTGTTCTTTTTTTGGATTTTGGGAGGGGGGAAAGTTGGTCAATGGGATTTTGGTTCTCATTGACCAAGAATCCCATGTTCATTTTTCATATATATGTGGGGATTAGGGAAAGTTTATTTTCCTGGGGGGTAAATAACTTTCCCACCTAGGGGGAAAGTTGCTAACACTTGAATGGGACAAAAATACCCATTTTAATAATGGATTTTCATAGTTAAAATGGTCATTACCTTATTTATCTAAGAAATAAAAGAACATGGGTAAATGTACTTTCCCGGATAATTGTTTCCCAGAAAAAACTTACCTAGTAATTGCATTTACCCGGATAAGTAACTTACCAAAAAATGAACGGGGCCTTAAAGGCAAAAAGCTTCCTCTATGTATTTGGAGGGTTAATCACTTGATTTTGTGCCCATTTGAGAATAAGGAAGTGCAGTGGATTCGGATTTCGGAGGTCCCTACATGGATAGTAAGTTACAATTGATGAAAAAAAAATTCGGAAAGCTCATCAATCAACTTCTGGACAATTTGCTTCCACCTCTTTAGATAATTTATCTGAAATTAATGCCTGTAAGTAATTGAACCAGCTTAACTGATGAATGTTCAGCTCAGCTCTCCCAAGTGTGCACTGTGTTTGGACTATGGATCATGGGATGTAATATGGAACTATGAAAGTTGAATAGCTGCACGGATTTCATGATTCAGTAAGTAGATTGTGGAACAACTAAGCCTCCAAATCATTTCTATCATCCATCAAGATAATGAATAAAAGTTAGGCATAAAATCTGTTAGTGTTCATATTCTTTAAAACCAGACGATACAACATGCAAAAGTAGAAGATCCCAAAAATTCTTCTGTCCTGGTTTTCTATTTCCACTATTATTCAAATACAACCTTTATAATGTTTGTTTTTTCAAGGAGCCGGGCCCCTAACTCCGGAGTTGTGTTAGACCTCTTACGCTTTAGTTTCGTTTCATTAATCAAACGGCAGAGAAACAAGCAATTAACAAACAATATTAAAGAAACAAAACGAAAAGGAAACAGAAAGCACAACAGAAATACACTAAATAAATTGGCTTCTCGCGGGACTCAAATAAATTTCACTGGACGGTCTTCACAGAGGCTGAGAACATCTTTTATGGTGAACACAATATCTTGGTGACAGTCCATCGATTAGGTACTGGGGCAGCTAGTAACTAGATGCAAATTATCAAACTCAACAACAAGGTCTGAATTCCAGTTCTAAAATGCTACTAAATTTCAAAGGCTTCATAGAGAGCAAGGGCTTCCGCGAGCAGAGCTGAAGAAGCACGGCATTGGCCTCCACTAGCCCACCACATAGCACAAGAACTGTCCTGAGCCAAGAAGACAAAAGAACCTCTGCCTGGAGCCAAACAAACCTCCATCAACGTCGACTTTTAGAACACACTGAGCTGGAGGTAACCACCAAAACTAGGAGCTTGGAGCTACCCGAGATCTAGAACAACTTTCCAATCTCCGAGGCAATGGCTCAAATATTTCTGCTACCAACCTATTCACATTGGATATAACCACAAAAGGATTTAAGTCAGTATTTTCAAAGTAGAAGGAATTTCTGTCCTTCCAAATAATCCATAGACAAATAGCCACTTTAGCAGTAGCTTCAGTAACAAGCTTCCCATTTTGAGAGATGATTTTCAGAAATCAACTACTAAACTCTTCATTTTGATCAATTGAATCAATCCTTAGACCTATATCTCTTAACCAAACCACACACATCTAGGTTTATTACACAAAAATAAAGCATGGATGGGGGTTTCCTTCGCCTCAACACACCTCTGACACTCAACAGAGCTTACAACCTTTCTTTTCTCTAAGTTTTCTCTCACAAGCAGCCCATTAGAATAACACCTCCAAATGAAGTGTCTGATCTTAATTCTGCTCAACAAGAAGCTTCCAAATCAGATTCCAAACATCTTTTGGGAGGGATCATCTCCTTGTAGAGATTAAGGACTGCTGATTAACACTAACAGCCAGCCAATAGGCTGACTTTACGGAGAATTTTCCGGTCGGAGTTGGGGTCCAAATATATTTTTCTTCCCACTCATTAGTAGCCAGTTTGATGCTACATATCTTTTTAACAGTAGCTTCAAGAAAGAGATTATGGATTCTCTCCATGTTCCAGCACCTTCTCTCCGAATCAATCAGGGAGAAAACTGTAGCATTTTGAGTATCATGGATCAGACCAAATATTGAAATTTGATCCCACATTGACCTTCCAACACCCTCCAAGAAGAATGAGTTTTCTACCCTCCAACACACTCCTCCAGCTTGAAGAAAGTGGCTCTTGGGGTAGTATCCGGCTTTCAAGGCTTTAGCCCATAAGCTCTGAGAGTCCTTAAAAAGACTCCAAGCAAGCTTAGCTAAGAGGGGCCAAATTAAATAACTGAGGGTTCCTTACCCCTAAACCAAGGGTTCCTTACCCCTAAACCACCATCTCATTTACTCTTAATAATTTCATTCCAGGCTATCCAATTTTCTTGTTTGAAAACACAAGCTTGGTTTGATAACCTACAAAATAGAAGCTTGGATACGCGGTTTAATTTTCTTTGTAAACACAGAGAAAAGCTCGAAACAACATGGCACCCCTCCTTGTCCCTCGCCCTTGTAAGTCAAGACACTCTGAGGCAACCACCTATCCTGAGGCAACCCGAATGGCGAGGTAGGTCCAGGGGATGAGGAATCCCCAAATTTTTCCTACCCTGAGGCAACCACCTAAAAAAAATATAATTTAAGGATATTTTATAAATTGGATTATGGAAATTTAGGGGTATTTTAAGAATTGGATTATGACAATTTGGGGGATAAATGAAATTATGGGATCCTAGGATTATAAGAATATAAGAAAAACTTAGAGATATTTTAGAAATCAATATTAAATTTACGGATATTTTACTACTTTGCCATTGGGTTTGGTGAATTATATGCAAACCTCATCCCTAATTTGGGGCAAAAATAGTTTCCCTGTCCCCACCCCATCTCTACCTCGTCCCCATTTAAGATTTGAGAAAACTTGCCCTGTTCGAGGCGGGGCAGAGTAGGGCCCCTATTTTATAGGGAAATTTGTCATCCCTACAATTCTAATAATTTTTTAAAACTAATTAAATAACAATAAGTTTCAATGTTTTATGATAGTTTCCAAAAAAATTATTGAAATTGCTATTGATTAGTAGTAAATAGTAATGTATAGTAAATTGATTATTTATAATAACAATAAATTAATGTAAATTATTTACTTTTTTTAACCTAAATTATTTACTATTAATCAAAGCAAATGTAATTATAGTAAATTAATGTAATTATGGTAACTTACATTACTTTGAATTAAAAGTAAACCATTTGTTGTTAATTAATGTAAAACCATGTATGATCGAAGTCAACCAAGTGGTCTAGACCGGTGTGGATATACTTAATAATTTTTCTATGTTATTTAGTAATTATTTATTGAAATAATAATAATAATAATGGAATTTTATATAAATAATTATGAAACAATTTCTGATAGATGAATTTCCTAATTTAATTTTCCTAAATTTGTTAATAAATATTTAGTTGAAGAATAATAATGGATTATCATTTTAATAGTTTTGAATAATATTTTTTATAGATTAATTTCTTAATTTTTTATTTAAAAAATCATTATGGATTATTAGTTAAATATTTTCCCTAAATTATTCGATAATTATTAACTATAACTATTGATTTTATAGAAATTAGTAAACTACTTTAATTAGTAATGTCTTTTATCAATAAATTATTATTGTAAAAAATTAATGAAAATGTATTAAATTACAATGATTAATGCAAATTACGCTAAACGTTGAAATTTTGAGCATTTATTAATAACCCAAAATTATTAAATAATGGATTRTTTATTAATTTTTGGTAGATTATTAAATTATTTAATATTTGTTAAATAATGGATTATTTCTGAAATAATTATTTCGTAATTTTTGGTAGTTTCCAGAAATTTTTAATAATTTTCATAACTAATGGATTATTTAACAACATATTATTATTTAAGAATAGATTATTTAACAATAATGGAAGATGCCATGAATATATAGGAAACATTGAACTCCCCTTATTCCTCTCTCTTTGCTTGAAATCACATCTGTAGATATAAATACTGTATGATTTGGAAAACTAAATCTTAATAAATTATGGCCCTATTTTTATGATAAAGTAGGGAGAATATAGAGGAATCAGAATATAGAAGTGAATGAGAATATAAAGTATGAGACCTGAGTTAGGGGGAGAGAGAACCCAATGGAAGGGAGATGGTGTTGAGATGGCAAATTGGGAGTGGTGGGAAGGAGGAGAATGAAAGGTTGGGGTAATAGATAGATAGAAGGGGGCATCTTTTGTTTTTTAGGCTCAGAAGAAAGAATATAAATACAAATATGTACAATAAAAGCATACAAAATAATATAAAATTGCACTCTACATATTTGTATTTATCCTCTTTAGATTGAAAAACTTTATATTTTATATGTATTTATGTTGTACATATTTACATTTGTGCTCTTTCCAAACTGAGCCACAAGTACAAATACAAGGTTTTGTACTCTACATATATATTTGTATTTGTACTCCTGCAATAGTGTTCCAAATAACTATAATTTATGGACTTCACAAACTCAGGCTGCAAACAAATTGGATCTCATCCATCCGCTTTGTATCAGATCCAAATAGAATTGGGACCGCAATTAGATCTTGAATAAGAAAAATACATTAAACTAAAAATTCATGAAAATATTATACAGAATTGATCAAATGAACTAAAATGGTTTTGATATTGCTTGAAAAAAAAAACAAAACCATTGCCAACAAGGTGGGGTGATAATTGATGAGAGTGTAAAACAAAAATAACTGTCATGCATGTCAGCAAAAATAATACATTTTTTATGATGTAGCAATTATTTTAATTTTAGAAAACACAATCACGCATTAATTGTCAAACACCCCCTGCGCACGACACTCTACCATGGGTGGGGGGTAAAAGAGTATTTGCAACATATATTCTTTTAGTCAAAAAGAATACAATAATGTGTCATGAACAAGAAGCTTACAAACAACCCAAGTTTTCCGGTGTGGTTTTATTTCTCAAAAAAAAAAAAAATTATCTACCACATTGTTTTCGCTGATGTGATATTGTTTATTTTTCTTTCTTTCTTCTTTTAAAAACAGCCCCGAATGAATGGGAGACAAAATTATGCAGCTATCATGAATAAACACGCCGGCATTGAGTACAGATGGAGTCCACAGTGAACACTGATCCGTTCATTCGTAATAGATAGCCCAGCCCCGTGTGCGGGATTGGGACCACATAAAATCACTATTCTTTGTGCATCAAGTTTCATTTGATTCAAAAGAATATAATGGTGAATGTACACTTTTTCTCATAATTGAGCATTTTGGGCATCCTTTTGTGTTTCTTAAGTTACATACCGTTTTCTTCTTGAAAAGAAAAAAGTTGCATACCATCAATCCAATATAAAATTCAATGGGCGCCAACATGTATCAACACAAAGTAGATGTGTAGTTTAGGGTCACCCAAAAAGTGTAAAAAATAAAAACTTACGTAGCTGATTTTCTTTTTTTTTGGTAAATAAGCAAAGAACTATTTGTATAAATTCCAAAGATGTGAAGGAACCAACCTAATATAACCCACTTCCAATCCGTGACCCACAAATTGATGGGATGGCATCTGCTCTTTATACAGGGCGCCTCACATGCATAAGTACACAAGATGTTTCCAATGCATGGTAGAATATGCATATGAGGAGCAAATCAACACCCTATGTATTGATGACATCTCTCCATAAATGATAATAGAGAGATATTCATATATAATATGCAATTATAATGTCCTGTGGATAAAGACGTAGAAATAGCATGTGGGTAGCAGATCTGAGCCCTACACATAACCACCGGTCCCAAGAATTAATTATAGATCAAGGTTTTAAAATTCAAGTTGAAGTAAACCGATTTGCAAAAGTTAAATCAATAATGTTGTCAAACACCCACTAAATTGGTCAGACCATCACCAAGTCGTAAACTGAGATGAAAATGCTCTCACCATAAGGTTGCCCCAATACTAATAGCTCGGCATATTAAGGCACTGTTTGGTAAATCTTTTTGAAAGATCTTTTGGACTTTTAGAAGTCCGGTAGACCAAAAATGATCTTTTTCTGTTTGGCTAATGAAAGCTTGTTAGACCGAAAGACAAATCCCAAAAAAGACTCTAAAAGACCAAAGTGGTCTGGATGTCAGAAACCCCAAGCCAAGCTTATGGTCTATCAGGGCTTCTTGGCTTCCCGATGCTTTTGACAATTTTCAAGAGAAACTCTCTGCTCAAAGGTGCTCGAAGGTATGTGCTTCTCGTTTTCTTCTTCTTCTTCTTCTCAGGAATACTAATCAAGGCTCGTTATTTCAAGTGGTTAGATTCAAACTCGTCGCAGTGTCGAGTTACTATGGTGAGAGTTGTAGATGATTTGCAGCGGCTGTTGGAGGAGCTGATAACAACAGAGAGAGAGAGAGAGAGGGAGAGAGAGAGAGTAGAGGGAGAGGGAGAGAGAACGAAATAAATGGAATGGAGTGGATAGAAACAACTGGCGCTGCTATGATTTGCAATGGTAAATATAGAGGTGGAAACCAATAAAAAAAGAATAATAAAGAAAATAAAAAGAAGGGGAAGGAGAGGAAGAGAGAGAGAGATGGAATCGAACATGAGAGAGCTCGGATGGAGTCGCCATTGTCAGAACTGTGTTCGTCGCCGCTGTGAAGAAGAAGAAAAGGCGTTTCGGGTCATTATTCTGTCGTTGTGTGTCGAGAGGGAGGGGAAGAAGAACAGTAGAAAAGGGAGGGAGAGATAAAAAAATAAAAGAGGAAAATTGGAGAGGAGAGAGATAGGAGGCACACCATCCCGCCGTTGTGTGTCGAGAGGGAGGAAAAGATGAACAGTAGATTAGTTGAAATGGAAAAAGTTAGGTTATATTTATATTAAGGCATTGGTAATTTTAGTAAAGTTTAGGGGGTATTTTGTAAGTTTAGGAAAGTTGAGTCAAACTGAGTTTCTAATCCAATAGTGGGGTTTAAACTTGTTCAAAGGTCGGGTTTGGGCTAGGCTTTGCCTCTTTATCAATAGAAAATGTCAAGGCCCAAGCCTGAGCTTGGCCAGCCCATCGAGCCAAGATCTTGAGATTGAGCTTGAAGCCCGACCTGTAGGGGTGAGCAAAAAAAATAAAAAAACTGAACCGAAAAATCAGTTAACCAAACTGGTCGATTTGGTTTCAGTTCAGTGTTTTTAAAAAACTAAAGGTATCGGTTCGGTTTCGATTAACCAATATAAAAAACCGACGGTTAACCGAACCGACCGGTATACATATATTTCTATATATTTTATATATATTTATGTATATTATATATATTTTATTTTTTATATATTATAAATTAATAAATATGCATTATATATATAAATGTACATATTTATAATATATTATTTATTATTTAAAATATAACATTTTATATATATTAATACTTATTTATTATATATTGTAAAAACTAAAAAACTGAAAATTTGATGAACCGAACTGGCGGTTAACTGAACTGGTCAACCAGTTAACCAACTGGCTTCAGTTCGATTCCAGTTACCAGTTTTCCAAAAACCGGTACTACTGATTTGGTTCAAGAAAATGCCCCACGGTTCGGTTAACCTAATAGTTAGCACCTCAACCAATTTGCACATAAAATGTCATATTTTCGGTGGAATTTTATAAACTAGTATTATATTAATTTAATAAATTAATAAACTAATTTGTATTTCCTAAATAGTATATTAATATTTGATAATAATTAATGAAAAATATATATATATTACATATGTTTATTATATATAACATAAGTATTTTTTTATTATATGTAATAGTGTTGACCGGGCTTATTTGAGAAAGCTCGAGACTAGCCCGAAAAATAGTCGGGTTTGGTATTTAAAGCCCAAACCTAAGCCCATGGGCCTAAAATTATGTCCAAGCTCAAAAAATAGCAGGTTGGGCCGAATTGGCAAGTATACTTGCCAAACAGTCTTTTGGTCTTTCTAGCTTTTAAGAAGATCTTTGAAAAAAACTGAAACCAAACGGTCTTTGGTCTTTGAAAGTCTATCTATGAAAGCTCATCAGTCTTTTGAGGTTTTGAACTTTTAGAAAATCTTCCTAAAAAGACTTACCAAATGCCTCCTTAATCTTTTGACTGTGAAAACTCAGAAGGATTATAGTGGCCTTCACCGTCTTGCGTGGAATTATATGCATCCTTTCATTACTAGAGATATAATTAAGTTACTTTTCATCTATCCAAAATAATCGATCTTATTTTTTCTAAGACATAAAAGGCAAATTTCATTCAATCATGATCAAATTACCTACAATGATGCGATCTAATAAATAACCAAACAAACCAATTTTACTGATACTTGAGTGCATTCCGTTGTAAAATCTAATTTATTCCACTGCTCTTTTTCTTACTTGTTATTTTTATTTACATTAAAAATCTATTTTATTCCATTGTTTTTCTTTTCTTTTCTTTTCTTTATCAAAGGGAAACTAATTACAGGAACTTTTATCTCTTTTTTCTTATCAGGAAAATTCATTCTTAATCAGTCTGGATCAAGTACGCACACATGATAAGTACATCGAGTAAGCACTTAGTGTCACTTAAAATACCCCTAACCCACCCTTAAAAAAGAAAAAAAAAAACAAAAACAAAAACAATTTTTAATATAATTGTCAGAATATTTACTGAGTGCTTATTGAGCGTGCTTACAATACTACGCGTACGGCCCATTCCAATATATCATTCAATCGAATTCATTGCCACTAGTGATGCCATAATCTGCTCACAAAGAGTACATGCATGCTTTTTGCCAAGCACATGGAATCATGAAAACCTTTATTTTTCAAAAGTAGAAATACGAACGAAATGCATCCACTTTCACTCCTTAATGAACTAAATTTGTTTATGATTGGCCCGCGTTATTTATAGTGTCAAATAAGATTAATGAAAATAGATACAAATGCTTTATAAATGGATTGAATTGTGCAAATAGTGTTAGGTTGTTTTTACAATTTTTAAACAAAATTAAAAATGGTAAAACAAACACCCACTTTCCAAAAACTTGATTTCATCCTCAGCAATCTATGCTCACCATTAGTCGTTTTCTGGTCTACGGTGAAAAATAACGGTAAATATAAAACCCACTGTCTAGTTTTCACTTCTTTCCAAACCAAATTTCATCTCACCATCCATTGTCATCGTGGTCTCCAGTGGAAAAACTGATAAGTGGCTTTTAGCGCTGTTATTGTTGTAATTTTTTTTCATTTATTTTTATCAGACAATAGAAAACAACTCCAAATCTTGAACTTCTTGATCTCCAGTGAAAAAACGATAAACGACTTTTATATATGAACTCTATTTGCATCTCTGCAACTCTATAAATATTTTATTTTTTCTTCAAACTAGGTAAGTTGATAGAAAATACTTCAATTTGGAGAGTGAGTTGGTTTTTGGGATTTTATTTAGAAATAGAAATAAAATTATGTCTTACATAATTTATTGATGTAGCAATAAAATTATAGAGAATACTTCTGTTTGACATTCATAAGTTACGTCTGACATAGCAATAAAACTGATGTAGGCCAAAAAGAAACGGTTTTAGGATGAAAGCTTTCTAAATTCATTTGCTCTGCAAGGGAATGCAAATAGGCTGAAGCTGCTAACATAAATTCTGGTTTAATTACTTTTAATTGGGTCAGATTTTTGTCTTATTTGTTGGTGAGAAGTAAAATTATGTGTGTCCACGAAGACAAATGGATGTAGGAGGATTATTTGTTAGGAATTGATATGAAAAGCAAGATGATGTGTTCTTCGTTTGTGCATGGGACTAGATGCAAATCATAGTTACAAATAAACAAATGTAAAATTTATGTTCAATTTATATTTACCATGAAAGCAAATACTGATTAAATCACAGAGTTATTAGTTTGATGGGCTTACTTTCAAGACGGAGGGTCAAAGTTTATTGACATTTTCTTTTATGTTTTAAGATAAAATTAAAGAGAATAAATAAAAATTTTGACTTTAAATAAGCTTCTTTCATTTTAAGGCCAAACCATTTCCAATTTCAAGATGAGGACATGCCGCTTGACATAATTTGTTTGCCCTATTGAAATTTTGTATTAAGGCTGCGTTTGGTTGCTGTGCAATTTTATTTGCACTAGTACAAATGCAAGGGTGTGCAAATGAAAAAAATATAAATTCTCGTTTAACTTTGTTTTGGGTATTACTATATTCTATTTCATATCTTAATTTACTTTATTTATACTGCAATCAAACAAAATAAGTTACATTTTGAAACAAAAATACATCAAAATTTACATTTAAATCATTTGTACTGTCATAGTATTGCATCAATACAAATTTATTTGCATTGCAACCAAACACAGTCTAAACAACAAATTTATGCAATTATTTGTTTTCCTCACCAAAACAAAAACAAGTGAAAGCGACGAGAAATTGGTACAAAGAAGTCTAATTTTGTCTTTTGTGTTTGTCTCGAATTAGCACTCTATTTTGCTTCGGGTTCAGGCTTTCGGGACAAGCCCATTAAAAATTCGAGGAAAAAAACAACTCAAACCTGCTCAAGTTGCACCCCTATTATCTATAAAGACATAGATTGAATAGCTACATTTACACTTCGTGGCAATTATGGTACAGAAATTGTATAAGAAATGAAAAAAAAAACAATCATATTAAAAACATCATATGGTCTATTTAATTTTTATTGGCTTATATTTAATACAATGTGTTTATTAAACATGTTAAAGATGCTACATGTGATGCTTCACTTTATCATTAGATCATTTTGTTTTGTTTTATGGTAAATAGATTGCACCATAGATTTTGTCCATTCAAATATTTCCTAAAATTAAAATGGAAAAAATAAAATTAGAGTTAAACTTTAAAGTCTATTGTTATGAAAAACCCAAGAAATACCGATTTGAATCGCATTCAAAATGAAAGTAAAACAGAGATAAAGAAAAGTAAGCACAAAAAATACACAGATTTACATAGTTCGGGCTTATAACCTATGTCCACGGGTGAATGAGGAGCAGAAATCCACTATGTAGTTAGCAATGGAGAAAAAATGTAGAGTTGTGCATTCACAGAATGAACCCTAAACACCCAAATGTCTCACACACTCTTAACAAACAAAGATAGAGTATGGAAGAGAGAAAACCCTCAAAAATACATAACTCTTTATATTCGGTTTAGATCTATAAATTGAATATGAATCAGGTCCATACCGCCGCAGGGGCTATGCCCCTAACCCATGCCCTACGCTTCCACCACAAATCACTATGAAATTTTGTCTTCGGGTTTTTCTTAAATTATTTCAAGTCAAATTCATAAAACGGGTCATCACAAAGAATTCAAGGCACAAACATAACATCTATCATAGATGTTACCATTTTTTTATGATAAATTTCTAGACCAGATCATACCATTTTATTATGATTTGGCCTGGTTTCCAATACGATTTAAGAGACTGAAAAAGTTATAGAGAAATTAGTCAAGTTTTGTTTTTGTTTTTTTAACTGAAAAACATTTTTTTAATTGTTTTGTTTGATTAGGTGGTGAATGATTAATGTAGTTTAAAAACATTATAGGTTTACTTAATCTTGTATGTATGAATAGTTGTCTTAAGTTCTATATAGGTCATAAAAATTAAATCCAAGTAACATATGTGATATAGTTTGTGTTTTGAATGACTAAAGAATTATGTTAAATGTTTCAGTGTGAAATGAGTACTTCTATTGTATATAATTATAGTACATATGTTTAAACATATATATTATATTTTTTATTAATGATTTGGTTTAATTCATTTTATGGTATAGCCTGATTTTAAAATTCAATAAACGGGCTAAATCAAAATATTATGGTCTGATAAATCTTGAAAACAGGTTAAACCATTTTTAAATTAGGTCGGACCAAACGATCTGTTTCATTTAAATTCAATTATCCGATCATAAACACCCCTAGAGATTAAGGATCAAATATTACTTAGGCTCAGTTTGAAAGGAGTATAAATGCAAATTTGTAGATTACAAATCCTTAAATTTTGTATCATTTTGCATATATTTACACTGTATATTTGTATTTATATTCTTTTCAAACTAAACCTTATTCTCATAACAAAATACTTTTTCAATAAGTTACAACATCATCTGTATTTGCACATAACCATTGTGAGTCTAATTCATGACTCAAGATTCCCTGCCCACAAGAACTATGCCCACGTTTACTCACAATACACTATTCCCGTACATTGGGAACATCTCTTCATACATAATATTATGCAGGTGGATGTGATGTTCTCCATGTGTGATTGCGATGTTATGTGGGTAAATGTGGGCAGAGATCCACACTCTTCCCGTGGTAAGATGTGCATACACTGATGATGTTGAAACTTGTTGGAAATTTTATTTTGGTGCCTGTTTGGTGCATCTTTTTGCACAGTCTTTCGATATTTATAAGTCGGGAAAATCGAAAATCAATCTATTCCCATTTGGCACGCGAAAGATCTAACTGCCAAAAGGCGCGACGCCGCAAAGATGCACGAAGCCTATTTTTGGCTGATTTCGGGAAGCTCCAAATGAAGGTGTCTTTCATGTTTTAATCTCGCGTGGAAAGACCTAAAATGACACACATCTGCCAGACGGTCTTTAAGCTTCCCAGATCTTATGTTAAAAGCTCAATGCATCTATTGATCATCAAAACTACCAGAAAATATGCTCAAAAAGACTTGTCAAACGGGCCCTTTGTTGTGAACATATCTATCCCTTTCGTGATGGTTGCGGGTAGGGTTATTCATAAGAAGGCCCAACCCGACCAACCCGGACCGACCCAACTTGAGTCGGTCGGGTTATCTTCAGCACCGTTCAGTTTCGGGTTGTAAAACATCATAAACCGATGGTTCGGGTCGGTTTTGGTTTTCTTGTGTGAAAACCGAAACCGACCCGAACTGAACTGACTTAGTAGTTAGTAGTTAGTTCCTACTTCCTAGTTAGTAGTTACAACCTACTTAGTTCCTACTTAACTAAGTTGTCTCTATCATAATTACAACCTAACTTAATTTCTAGTCTTCTAGTTATGAATAACATTAATGGCAAGTATTGTAAGACAACTAGACAATGAATTTTTTTGGAAAAGTTTAAAGAAAATAATCAAAAGATCCTAGTTTCTATGGTCTTTTACACCAAATAGGCAACCAATTACAATTAGAATTAGGTGTCATTTTTTACTTAGATTAGAAGGTTTCTTGAAATATATAGACTTCGGTCTTCTTTCGCTAATACAGCTTGACTTTCTATTTTCTTGATAACTTCTATTCTAAGTTTCTAATTTGGTTCACCCCCATTATTGAAATTGAGTTTCTGTCAAGCATGTTTGAACTTAGAGCCGAAACCGACCCAAACCGACCAGATCAATTTTGCTTGATCGATTTCAATTTCAAGTTCAAATAACCTGACCAGGTTGGATCGATTGGATCCAACCCGACCCGTGAACAGCCCTACTTGCGGGACTTGCGGCAACTTCGTTAAGGAAATATAAATAAATAAAAATGGGTAAAAAAGTCTTTTTAATTATTCACTCACGCCTCATGCCACACGCGTGGAGTGGAGTGGCAGTGGTCTTTCTCTTACGCGGCATCGCCACGACTTTTTCCCGTCTTCTTTTCCCCAACGAAAAAACAACAACTACGTCTTTTTAATTTCGGTGTCTTTTTCTCCCTCTCTTCCTCCGCTACTCTCTCCCCAAACCGCCCCCTCCCCCCCCGGGGTATCGCATCTAATTTCATAGACGTCAAAGTCTCACCAGGTTGAGAAGTCCATAGGCACAAAGACTGCAAAAATAAGAAAGAAAGTGAAATTATATATTGTAGAAAGCGAGAGAGAGAGAGAGTGAGTGATAGGCAGATGTTGCGGTCGTGTTGCAGACCATTGGAGCGATGCTTCGGCCGGAGAGGAGGCGACGGCCTCTTATGGCACATGGACTTGAAACCTCACGCCTCCGGTGACTTCTCGATCGCCGTCGTTCAAGCTAATTCACACCTCGAAGACCAAAGCCAAGTCTTCACCTCTCCCTCCACCACCTACGTTGGCGTCTATGATGGCCACGGTGGCCCTGAAGCCTCTCGTTTCATTAACGGCCACCTCTTCCACCACCTCCACAGTAACCGGCCCGACCTTTTTCATGCCCGCCTTTTTTTCTCTCTTCCCTTTTTCTGCATTTGTAAGTCATTATTACTTTTTTTTTCTTAGAGTTTGCGACGGAACAAGGGGGACTGTCTGCTGATGTTATAAAAAAGGCTTTTAATGCGACTGAGGAGGAGTTCTTGCATTTGGTGAAGCGAACATGGCCGGCACAGCCACAGATTGCTTCAGTTGGTTCGTGTTGTTTGGTTGGGGCTATTTCGAATGATATGTTGTATGTAGCGAATCTTGGGGACTCCAGGGCTGTTCTTGGCCGCAGAGTGTCTGAGGGCCGGAGGAATCCGGTGGTGGCCGAACGGTTATCGACCGACCATAATGTTGCCGTCGAGGAGGTCAGGAAGGAGGTTGAAGCGCTTCATCCTGATGATTCGCATATTGTCGTGTATACTCGGGGAGTTTGGCGTATAAAAGGCATAATTCAGGTACATTATCCTTCTTGTTACTCTTTAATTCTTACCTGTTGATATCCGTTGTTTAGGGAGTTTAAAATCAGTATGATGCTGATCAGGGATCTTAATGGACCGGAGAGAGCTTAAATTAAGGTTTTCTTAACTTAAAGGATTTAATGAGTAAAAAAAAAAAAGCTATTATATTGAATTCAAAGGCAAATAGAGTTGTGAATTCACTGCTTCTGTTAAATTCGAATCTCTAAGGTTGTTCTGTGTTAATGCAATTGGTAATTGATTTCGGTTACTTTTCAGATTGTTTTTCTTTTTACCTGCTCTAGAAGAATCAACTGATGTCTGTATGGGCATTATTCGGTGGTATTATCTAGGGTTTATGACCATTTTAACTCTAGATTAAAAATTAAAAAAAAGAAAAATCTTAATAGAACATACATGTACAGTTTAGCCTATCACAAGATTTCTGTCTAGCTACTCCAACTAGAAACGAACGTGTTATTTGGGTTACAGGCTCAAACTTCTGTTTGGACTTCTTAGGTTACTTGGTAACTTCTATCACAAATTTGTGCCTCACATGGGGAGTTGATTGTTTGTTAGAAGCTTGCTTAAGATTACAGGAAATCTTAAACAAAAAAGCAATACTGTGTGTCTAAGAAGGATAGAATAACCATTGATTTTGACAATATGAGCCCCTTGTAATATTTTGACACGAAAATTGGAATTCAATGCTTCAAAAGGAAAGATGCTGAATAACCATTCTTGTGAATTTTAGTCTCCATAAAGTAGAGGGAGCTGCAGACAACAGATAGATTTTCTTGATTCAAATCAAGCACAAAACCCATCTTTTGGCCATTTTCTATATACAGGCTTTGCTTTTATCTTTATCCTTTATCCTTCTGTTGGCTAATAGTGGTCCTTATCTTTCAATTACCTCACCGGTCAAATCTGTTTTTTAGAAAGTGGCAAATAGCTTCACTTTCCCGTTACTAACCTTCCAGTAATTACAATGTCTGCTTCAGGTACACTCTTATGCACATAGACTCGTCATGGAAAAATGATGGTGAGATAAGTCACAAATATTTTTCTTGTTTACCCCATCCTGGCTATCTGAAAGACTTTTCATGGCTTATGATGATACTTCTTGTCATAGATGCAATGTAATGAACATATATGCTCCCTGTGGAAACTTATTTCACTTGTGCCAAACTTATCTTCACTGGTAGAACGCAACCATAATAGCAGCATAGAAGCACAAATGAATTTGCATATAGGACCCACATGGAATTTGTGCCAAAGAGAACATATTCCTTTTGCTGGTTTCTACTTTGTCCTTGGATATCATCCTTTCTTTAAAAGTATTCTATAAATATGCAATTTAGTTTTTAATAACTCCATCCTATTTAGGTATCAAGATCTATTGGAGATATCTTTCTTAAGAAACCTGAGTTCAATAGGGATCCTCTCTTCCACCAATTTGGATCGCCTGTTCCACTAAAACGACCGGTGATGACAGCAGAACCTTCAATCCAGATTCGAAAACTAAAGCCACAGGACTTATTCTTGATATTTGCATCAGATGGACTGTGGGAGCAACTAAGTGATGAAGCAGCTGTAGAGATTGTCTTTAAAAATCCAAGAGTCGTAAGCACCTCTAACTCATATCTGTTTTTTACTCTATGACTATTTTTATTGGAATTAGGTGTTTATTGGAAGGTATGGTAGCTTCCTATTGAGCAGGATGCTCAAAACTGGATATCCCTCATTGTTGTTGACCCACTGTTGGTTATATCAAGACCCCTTTTCCTCTAACGCCTATGATAAATTGGAAGTATTGCTATTGTTTTGGCAGGGCATAGCAAAGAGGTTGGTAAGAGCTGCTCTCAGAGAGGCTGCAAGGAAGAGGGAAATGAGATACGATGATATTAAAGGGATAGAGAAAGGGATGAGGCGGCATTTCCATGATGACATTACGGTAATCGTAATCTATCTTGATCACCATCAAAATTCTTCCACTGGTAGATTCAAGGAGCAATGCACTATTGATTGCACTACTGCCCCTGTTGATATCTTCTCTCTCAACTCAAGACAGACACAGCAGGATTGAAGCACACTACTTCCTGAATCAACATGCCCAGAATGGTTACATGTTGATTTTCTTGTGAATAAGAATAATAACTATAGTGTAGAATATATACATAGGGATGTCAAATGCGAGACAACAATGAGATTATGGATAAAAATACAGCGAAGATGGTGTACATAATCGAGTCGAGTTGGAACTTTGATTAGTCCAAATTAGCATCTATTTCACCCACATTCTGAGTTCTGAGTCTTCTGATGACAATTATTTCACTTCCATGTTTCTCTTCGTTTACGGTCTGTCCTGTCGTGCTTGCCTTCTGGCTGAATTTTTTTCCCCAGAGAATGAATTTGAACTTGGAAGGAAGGCATGATGAATCTCAAAATGCAGACCAACAAGGAGCCCACCATTTTGCAGTCTACTGCCATGTTTATTCTAGTACGAGTTTTGTTTATGGTCAGCTGGGTATTTGTTTCTGGTTGTTGCAAGCTCGATTGAGTGAATTGTAAGGGTAGATTGCTTGATTGAAACCATTTACTCATGAGTGTTTTCTTAAAGCTACTGGGCAACTGGTGTGGGAGACTTTCTTTTACAAGTTAGGGTAACTTTGCTTTCATATGAATCGAGAAAAGTAAAGTGGATCTGATGACAAAGGATCCCAAGTCACGTGATTGATGCTGTGCACGTACCCATTCAATTCATCTCTAAAGTGACATTGCCACAGCTGAATGATTCTAAAGAGTAATGATATTGGATTCATTCTCCAAACCAATGGTCGTGGTTGCTACTTGCTAGTAAAGTTAAAGTATCAACGTTTAAATGAAAACGAATTTGTTTTCTGAAATCTGATATGGACCTCGAGGTCCATACCCTTTGATCAGTTTGATTTGCGCAGTTTCTAACATCTAGCAGGTTGACCACCCATTAAATCCATGGATTGTTCAGTTTGTTGGCGTGTTTATCATTTCTGTGGTCCCGATTTAGGAAAGGTAAGTCGGCTCAGCTTATAGACGGGTTGGTATTTTTGGTAATTTACAGACTACCAACCTTTATTTTTGGGGCTAAGTCTAAGTGACATTTGATCCCCTATCATCCATCTTTTAGATCCCAGCACTTTTCCTCGTCGTTTAATTTCAATAAAGATTTTTATATGGTTGTTGTATATGTTTAACATTTCTAAAATTTCAAACGGCCCTTATATGATACCATTTTGTAGAAATTTGACAGAGAATTTGATGGAGAAAATATAACAAAAATGAACAAAAATAGGAAAATAAAACAAAAAGAAAAAATAAAATTGTACAAAACATAACAAGGAAAATAGGAAAATATTGAATACTGTAAAAAACAAAAAAAATGACAAATATATCAACAAATAGAAATAAAAGAATGGAAATTTTTGTAATTTCATCTTTACCATAAGGCTGTGCTTGGTTGCAGTGCAATTTTATTTGCACTACCAATGCATTTGTACTAGTGTAAATAGTACAAAAACTGCAAATTCTCATTTAATTTTGTTTTGGGTTTTATTTTTATTTTGTTTTATGTCTTAATTTATTTTATTTGTAATGCAATCAAAGAAAATAGGCTAAAATTTAAAACAATAATAGGTCAGAATTTACTTTCAAATCATTTGTATTACCACAGTTTTGCATCAGTACAAATTTATTTGCATTGCAACCAAACACAGCCTAAGATTCTTTAATATAAATGAAAGTTGAGATGGCTAAATGTTAATGCCCCCAAAGTAATTACCCTTTACCTTTTTTAAATGTTAATTAATAGACTGGTTCACTCGAGTAAATTAATTTACCTTTTTTTTAACTTCTATTCCAAACTAATTTAGGTGAGGCCGTATGTAATTTACACTGTACCTTTTTTTAATATTATAAATAGACTGCTTCACTCGAGTCAACTGATTTACCTTCTTTTTTCAACTTTCTTCCAGACTAATTAATAGGGCCGGCCGGCCACCCAAGTTGCATTTACTTAAATAGTGTTGTCTACGGTTTTATTTTTATTTTTCCCTTCTCCACCCACGCCCCACCAGCCACCACGCAAAGGGTCCTTGGGATAAGCTTCTGAATGAAGGGAAAAAAACAAGTTTTCACTAGAAAAGTCCAAAAATGAAAAGCTAAAAAAAACTGTATGGTCCGTTTGGTTTTTGAGAAAAAATGGAATGAAAAAGGAATATTTTTTTTCCATTTTTGCATCTAGTGTTTGTTTTCTGAGAAACAGTATGACCAAAATTCTTTTTCTTTTTTGATATATTTGTTTTTTAAGAAAATTTTACAGGAAACATATTAAACCAACTTTATCATCCTTTCTCACCTCCGTCACTAGCTTGGCATGGTCGACTACATGAACATGTAATTTTGGCAAAGGGAAAATCTTATTCAATCAAAGGAACTTGATACCACATGATCTAGTACTATTCAATCAAGGGAAAATCTTATTTTGTAGGTGAAGAAGGCAAGTTTATTCCAAATCAATGAATTGTAATGTAAATTAACATTCTAAAGAAAATTATTTAAAAAAAAAAACAGGGTAGTGAAAGAAACTAATTACAAAAAAAAAAATATAGAATGTGTTACTTTAAGTCGAAATCACCTATTTTGTTGTTTGTGATGACCTGGAGCAAAAAAAAAAAAAAAATAGCAACACAAAATATCAGATCTAAAATCAACTGAAACCAAAAAATATATATTTGAATCAAAAGCTAGACTATCATGACGGAGAACAAACTCCAAATTTGGAACAAACATATTTTAGAATCCAGATCTAGAGCTCTGGGCAAACAAACTCAAATGCATGTTCACCTAGAAGTAGATCTGGTTCAAACATGTCAGAAGTTTACCTTCGATGATGAGATCTGAATGACCAAGGACGGAGGGAGCCAGTGGTGAGATTTCGAGGGAAACCCATTCAATGGAATAGGTCAAAAACAGCATCAAAAATAATGAAAATGATGAGATAGTGCCGGATCTAAATTTACCATTCAATGAGAACACCGGAGATGATGTCGGAGATGTGACCATTGGATGGCTCGAAGGAAGGAGACGATGTCTATGAAAAGGCTCTCGACAATAATTTCTCACCTATTTGCCTATACTTTTTTGGGAACCTGCATCCCTAATGTTTCCTTTCATTTACTTTCCCAGATTTTCCTTTGAAACAAACACGCAAAAATGAATATTCCCCAAAGATACTTTCCTTCCCATCTGTTTCTCGAAAACCAAGCGCACCATTAGATATTAAACCTTGCTTAAATTAATGGCATTAGCCATTTACAAGTCAAATTTTGAAATTAAGATCAGTAAGTGTTTAATATGAATAATCTTTTACAGTCCAAGGGCTTGGTCTGATAAAGTCTTGATATTGGAAAGACTTACATTAACCAATTAGTAATTTAGTATCATAAAGGTGGTAAATGTTTTTAACAATGTATACGACAGTAAATTGAATGGATTAACGAAACAAGATTCATAATTGGGAATTGAGATAAGGCTTATGATAATGATGATGGCGATGGTGATATATTTGATAATTTATATTAAGTTGTAAGCTTGGAATCTAGTTTGGCCCGGGCTTATATTTCAGGCTTGGGTCTAGTAAGGGCCCGAGCCCCAACTATAGTCATTATATAGGTGCTTTGGGTTGCCCATCCAGCCCATGATCACTCCACTATTTTTTAGTAATTTTAAGAGCTCGATCCCATATCGGCATAAAAATAGTGTATTTAATACAAAAGTTAAAAACAAAAAATCCTTTTATTTTGGAAATAATACTTGTTAGGGGCTTGTGGTTTGTGGGTGACCCACTTGCACCATGCAAAGAGAAATGTGCATTATGTGTACCCACATTTGGGGGTGAGCAAATGGGTAGGTTCTACTTGAGATTGGATGGAATCAACTTCAGATAAGCCTTGAACTGGCCCTACATACCTAATTTGTTACTAAATAGGTCTAGTTCCAAATTTTTTTAACCAAATGCCATTCAAGCCAGTTCTAGAGTCCAATGCCCCACCCTACCCGAAAACCAAGCCAGGGAACCAGCTTTGATTAGCATTGGTGGGACCAACCTTGGCTAAGGATGTGAGGTTGAACCCAAGCACACATGGTTACAGAAAACATGGCCTCTCTTGACCATTAGTCACTCAAGTGATTTGACCATCTTTCTTCAATTTAATCTGTCTATATCTATACTATTATAAAAAAGCACAAATGAGAGTGTGAAACTTTTCTTGACTAAAATGCCCATATTTGTGTATTTAGTCAATTAGAGGGTTGAAAATGTAATTTCAACCAATAATGCTTTTCACCTCATTTAATCCCCCCTCATTAAGTCTTATATTTAAGGTATTAATTACCATCCTCTCTTATATCTATACTATTATAAAAAAGCACAAATGATAGTGTAAAACTTTTCTTGACTAAAATGCCCATATTTGTGTATTTAGTCAATATCTAATTATGAGGGTTGAAAATGTAATTTCAACCAATAATGCTTTTCACCTCATTTAATCTCCCCTCATTAAGTCTTATATTTAAGGTATTAACTACCATTCTCTCTTATTAAATCCTATAACTTTTCTTGACTAAAATGCCCATATTTGTGTATTTAGTCAATCTCTAATTATGGGGGTTAAAAATGTAATTTCAATTAATGATTTTCACTTCATTTAATCCCCTCTCGTTAAGTCTTATATTTAAGGTATTAGCTCTCGTTCTCTATTATTAAATCACATGTTTAAGATATTTTTTCATTAATAAATGTTACTAATTATATCAATGTCTAATAATTTTAACAATATAAAACCCATATATTTTAAAACATAAAGATGAAACCTTTATTTGTCCAAGTGATGACTAATCAATTCAACCATCCGAATAAAATTGGTCAACCATTGAAGTCATAACCAGATAATAAATTTTTTTAATATAAATAAATATAGAATGTTACAAAAATGTAGAAAAAGTTAGACAGTTTGTGATATATTATTAACCAATTTTAAAAAACAAGTGTAATAAATAATAATTATTTTTATTGGTGATGAAGATGAATTACATAATCTAAAACTAATCAAGAATGAAATTATTTTCCCATTTGGTAGACATCAATAGTTTAACTTTTGGGTCAAATGTGGCAACCTTTATTGTCATAATTAAATAATAAAAATTAATAAAATATAAAAATAAAAAAAGCATAAAAGTTACAAAAAAACATTTGGAAAAATGTACAATATAATATATTTATCATATTAAAAAAAATAAGTGTACATAATAGAATTATTTTTACACACATATAAATAAAAATTTATAGAAAAAAAAATGAACATAAATATAATTCTATATTTACACTATTATTAAAAATATGAATAAGATTGTGAAACTTTCTTGGCCCATTTTGTGAATTTAATCCCTATTTAATCGTGAGATTTAAAATATAATTTGAACTATTGTTTTTCACCTCATTCAATTCTCTCTTTTTAAATCTTACGTTTTTTTTATAAATGAACAAATGAAGCTACATAAGAAGATAGAACATTATAAAAAGAATAGTTCGTTTGGTTAAGCAGGTAGTATTGTCAGAGATACTCAAAACTTTGCAACATAATATGAAAAGTTATGATATCTGAAAAATAACTGATCAATTAATTGGAATCTTAAAAGTAGTAGCGAATAAAGTGTTATTTATCAAAATTCATGGGTGGGTTTTGATTGGTCAAAACTTTTTCCATACCATATCTTTCTCGCATAGTAGATTTTTCCTTACATAATATGATTTGGTTTTTGCACTATGCATTTGATTAACAATGAAAAACAAAAAATATAAAAAAAAATGCATGAATTTTATAGACAACTTTAGATACATTATTACTATTATCATCATCATATAGAATTGTCATGTGCAAAGTATGCATGCACTTACTAGTATTTGAATATATATATATATATATATATGATAAACAATGCAAATATACTAATTAATCAATTTAACCATCATCATTATTATTATTATTATTATTGAAATTCAAGTTTACTAATATTCGAACCACCAAGGATAAAACCAACATTGAAATTGATCCTCATACGGTAAGTTATAGTTTCCAAGTTTTTGGCGACCTCTACAAGGTCGGGTCTAGGTTCTGACACACCTACCCATGTTGCAAAGGATTCCATATTTGGTGGGCATGCAACAAAGTAAACGAGTTTGGTCATTGCATCACAATTCACAATAGGACACATGCGGCACCAATGGAGATAGTTTCCACCATAGCAAGGAAAACAAAAATATGTCCTCAACCCTCAAAAAAGAAGGGAACTGAATAAACAAACCTAAAACTGGAGTAAAAACTTAGGGGGTGTCTTTAATGGAGTTTGGATCATGGGGAGATGTGGGGACCCATACGAATTCTCTATAAAGTGAATTGTTTTTCTTGACAGTCCAAAGTAGGGGTGTCATTTGGACTGGATTTGGTCCAATTCTATCCAGTCCAATGTGAGTTCATTGTAAATGGACCAGGTCCAATTTAATCTAATGAATGTTTTGGACCGGTCCAATTTAATGTCTAGACCGTCCAATCTGTTCAAATTCACTTTGATTTTGATTGGTTTCAACTTAAACCTGGTCTATTGACATATATATTCTTATATTATATCAATAGATCAGATATTGGCTTAATCCAACCCAATCCGATATAAATTTATTATGCACGGACCAGATCCAATCCAATCTAATAAATATTTTGGACTGGGTTGATCCAATCCAATGTCTTGTTGGTCTGTCCAATCCATCCAAATTGATTTTGGATTGGACGAGGTTCAATCCAAAACCGGTCCATTAACACCCTTAGTCCAAAGCATAAAGCAAAATCGGCTGGTTTGAAAACGATCATTCATAAAACTGTAGTAGGGAAAAAAGAACATGGTGTTGTTTTGTTTTGTTTTTTTCCTGAACATGTTATTGGTTATACCAGTGTTTTTGTTTCCAAAACTGAAACAAAAAAGATTTGTTTTCTAATTTATGGTTTAAAGGACAGTAGTGCATGGGTATGCAATAGCATTAGCACGTGTGGAATGTGTAAATATAAGTTGACATTCTATAAAAATTTAATTTTTATGAGCTGCACTAAACCAATTCGTATATCTGCTACATGTTTTCATTTGATTATTTAATATCATATTATATAATCCGTATAATCACCTTGCTAAAAAAATTGTTTTTTAACATTGTGTTGATGGTCCTAGTAAACGTGTATCATTTTCTAAAACAAAAACAAATTGTTTATGCCTTTTCAAAACAAAAAACAGGGCTCACAAAGGCGTTTTTCTCCTAATAAAGTCCTAGTCCCAATAAACATGAAATAGCGGAGGGACCCTACTTCGCAAGGGTTGGAATGGAATTTTTATCTGTTGACCCAATCTTTTGTTAAAATTGTTGAATCAGTCAACAATTTATTGACTTGAGCGGTCGAATTGTCGACCCGTTGACTCCTTTAATGGTTTTTGGCCATTTTTTTGTTTTTTGTTTTATTGGGAATTATCCAAGCAACCGGTTCCGTTTTATCCTAATCTTAGTCCCTAGCCAAAAGTCGTTTAATCGGTCAACAACCCATTGACCCAGGCTGTCGAACCGTTGACCCGTTCAATTGTTTTTGGTCTTTTCTTTTTAATTTTTGTTGTCAGAACAGGCCATCCGTTTGAACCGAATAGTCAAACCGTTGACCCAAAAACCGGTGGCCATAACGGTTCCGTCTTCATGTTGTATGAGTCGCACGCTCGAATGACATAACACGTATGGTATTGTTTAATGGACCCCAGACACTCAATTTTTTGCCTGTAATTTTTTTTGTTAGAACGGGTCGTCCGTTTTTTTTTTTTTTTTAATTGGGTACCATCCAGGCAACCAGTTCCGTTTTACCCCAATCCCGGTCCCTGGCCAAAAACCGTTGAATTAGTCAACGATCCATTGACCCGAGTGGTCGAACCGTTAACCCGTTGACCCATTCAATGGTTTTTGGTCTTTTTTTTAATTTTTGTTGTCAAAACGGGTCGTTCGTTCAAACTGGACGGTCGAACCGTCAACCCAAAAACCAATGGCCATAACGGTTCCATTTTTTGGTCGTATGAGTCACACGCTCGAATGACATAACACGTATGATACTGTCTAATGGACCTCACACACTCAATTTTTTGCATGTAATCTTTGTTGTTAGAATGGGTAGTTCGTTCGAATCGGATGATCAAACCATCGACCCGAAAATTGATGGCTAGAATGGTTCCGTAATTTTTTGCTTGTAATTTTTTGTTGTCAGAACGGGCCATCCGTTCGAACCGAACAATCGAACCGTCAACCCATAAACCAGTGGCCAGACCGGTTCCGTTTTCGGGTCGTATGAGTCACACGCTCGAATGACATAACACGTATGATACTATTTAATGGACCTCACAAACTCAGCTTTTTGCCTATAATTTTTGTTGTCAGAATGGACCGTCCGTTCAAGTCGAATGATCAACTGGCCATAAGGGTTCTCTAATTTTTTGCTTGTAATTTCTGTTGTCAAAACAGGCTATCCGTTCGAACTGGACGGTCGAACCGTCGGTTGTTAGAACATTATTAACAACATTTATCAATACTAGTAAGTAATTATACTATTTAATTAAATAATCATTAATGATAGTTTTAATAATGTTATTTAGTTATTTTTAATATAAAAGTAAATATTAAATTATGAATAAGATCTATTAACAATATTCATTAAATTAATAATTACCAAAATTAAGTTAATTTAACAGTATTTATCAGTAATAGTAATTATAATATTTTATTAAATAATAAATAACAATACTTTTAATAACATTTTCAATTGTTTTTAATATAACAATAATTACTAAATTTACTAACAGTATTTATTAATAATAATATTTATCATTTTAATTTAAAGCAAAATTAAAGTAAATATCTATTTATTAATAATATTTATAATAACAGTAATTATTAATTATAATCACTAATTATATATTTATTAAATTACTAATTATGTAATAATCAGTAATAGTAATTACTGTTATTTATAATAGTAATTAATAATCAATAATTAATAACTATTTATAATAATAATAGTAATTTAAATTGTAATTAATAGGATAGGGGTGCTCTCACATGGGAATCTACTTACACGAATAGATTCCATTTGTTGTACAGGGAGAGCATCCCAATCGTATTAATATATATATATATGACACATCTCCCTTATACATGGGTTGGGTCGAGCTTGAATGGTCACATGGATTAGAGATGCAAATGGATTTGATCATATTCGAATTCGATCCGATCGGATATCACTAATGATGACTCGAATCGAATATAATGAAGGGTAATTTGGCCTGACTTGTTAACATGTTGTCAGGTGGAGCGACTTGTCGATTAGGAAACATCTTAGCATTTCTGGACACTTCAACAAGCCAAGTCACCTTGGGCCAGTCGGCCAAGACCAAGGTCCCGAGGAACTCGCATGCACCAAACTGCCGAGGTACCACGTAGCCCTCTTCTAGAAGCTAGCCAACAATCTCTGACTTCTTCGGGATCACGTCGTATGACAACAGACCTTATCCTTATCCCGCCAATATTGGAAGGACCCAGATAAGGCTTATCAGCTCACACGGAATCCATCTTCGGGTGCGAAACAAACTTCGAGTTACGCGGGCCAATGATCTCGAACACGTTTTGTGAGACCTACGACAGCTCGTCTATATAACGGCATCACCTCCAACCCCACAAGGTATGCGCAATTTAGCTCTCTTACTTGCATTCAAAACAATCAATCTCTCTACACAAACTCTTTGTTAACTTAAGCATTGGAGTGCCCACACTGGGTAAAGTACCCCGGGACCTCTGATACCATTTTCTTGCAATTCGATCGGCCGTGCAATAGATCGACGTCCGAGCTGCCTTCCAGTAAGGAGCGTTCAGATTGTGCATCATTAGAATCCGTTAAGGATGTTTGATATCCAAACCTGATCCGATTTGATTCAAATTATGAAAAAATCAATAAATTATTAAAAGAAAAAACAAAAACAAAAAATATAAGTATCTTTTCAACTATTTCATCACATATATTAATATATACATGCATTTTTTTATAAAAAAAGGGAAAATTCTTGATAGTTACCCTATACTTTAGGCCGAGTGCCAATTTAGTACCAAAACTATAAAACGTGACAATCTAATACCCGAGCTTCTGAAATGCGACAATCTAGTACCTACCGTTAATAAACCGTCAGTTCTATATATAACGTGACCTCATGTACGATTTAAGACTTTTGGAAATGTCAAAATTACCCTTAGACATTGTTCATCACCTTCTTTCTCAAGAAAATGAAACAGAGCCCAAACTCTCAATAGTCCACCATCATTTCATGACAAAAACCCAAGAGCCTAAAATAAAGGGTTCGTGGCTCGCTATCCTCCGACTCTGGATCTACTGCCCACACAAACTTTGCCCACATCTACCCAGATAACACCGCAGCTACACATGGAGAGCATCTCATCCGCCTAAATGGTATTATATAGGGGGAAATATTCCCAATTCACGGGGGTAGTGTGTTGTAAGTAGACGTGAGCAGAGTTCTTGTAGGCAGGTGATCCGGAGTCCTATCCTCCAAGAGCCCAAAATAAAGAAAGCGACAAATCCATGTTTTTAAAACCCAAACTTATATTAGAGTCCGAATCTGCTAAACCTTTTTTTAACTCTCATTTCTGCCAGAGGCAGATTTGAATTGGGGTTTTTTCACTCCTGGTAATTCTACCAACAACCGGTACCTGGGGATTTGGTATCGTGGTGTGTCTCCTCAAACGCTTGTGTGGGTCACCAACAGAGACCGCCCAATTCCAAATAGGAATGGAGTGTTTACCATCGCGGGGGACAGATTTTAGATGGTGAAGGAAAAGTAGTTTGATCTACAAAGGTCGCAATTGCAACCACTAACACCAACTCTACGCTCTTGAATTTTGGGAGCCTTTATCCTGACGGCAGGAGGAAGAGGAGGAGGAGGAGAAGAGAATGAGAATCACAAC
Source organism: Nelumbo nucifera (assembly GCF_000365185.1). Next base: position 8,476,846 of record NW_010729076.1, on the reverse strand, counting down.
CCGATATGGCAGAGCTTCGTCTATGATGAACGCAATCCATCGAGCACGTTCCTCCCAGGCATGAAGCTGGAGACAAACCAGATGCTAACATCATGGACAGATGAATATGATCCAGCACCAAGAGCATTCACATTTGAGCATCATCATAGTGGGCTATACCAGTTTACCATCAATAATGGATCAACCGTCTATGGAGAGGTGGATCGTCGGATGGATTATCTTTCTTAGTGACCTACTTGCTATCAAATTACAGTGTCGATGCCATTGATTATTCCAATGGAAATCTGTTGGACCAACTCACCACGCGTGCGAATTGTTATGGTCATTACCGAACGACAATTGCAACGCCCACAAAGCTTGTGGTGTCGACGCTGTTTGCAATGCCAATAATGCGCCGGCATGTGAATGTTTGCCTGGGTTCCGTGCCCAATCGCAGGAAGATTGGGATCCCGACAACTATTATGGTGGGTGCACGAGAACTATCGCAAATAACGAGGTATGGATTTAGAAAGATTCTTCTTTCTCGATTATCGTATTTTAAAATTTGGGTACTAAATCAGTACTCGACATACCAGAAAAAAAAAAGAATGGTTGGATAAGATATATACGATCAGGATCTGAACCATTTGCACTCCCAACATCAACAAGTTAAACTAAATCTAATTAACACCAATAATTAAGATATTGTATATATGATGCATACGTATTCGTATATATGCATGTAAATGGCCTTCTACCAAAAAAAAAAAGTGATTAGGATAGGTTAATAGTGAAATAGGGTCGGTCCAAATGGGTTAAATTTGGGCCCAAATCAAAAAAAACAAAATACTTGGGAGCCTAGGGATGCAAACAGATTGGATTGGATTTGAATAAAGGTATATTCAAATATGATTTGACATTGTTTATATTGGATCCGATCCAATCCGAAGATCCAATTGGATCTGATAGGACTCGATTTGAATTTGAATCCTATTGATAGGCCAGATCTACGGATCTTATCTGATCCGGCTTGTTTTCTTTACAGATGAATAAATTATTAAAAGAAAATTAAAATATACTAATTTAAATAAAGTAAAAACAAAAAATACACATATTTTTTAATTATTTCCATCATCATATATATACATGTTTTTTTATAAAAAATAAATAATATAACAAGTTTATAAAAATATAATATAAAAATATATTTATAAATAAATAAATAACATATATATGTATTATATATTTATATATATATATATATATATATGTATTATGTATTTATAAATAGGGTAAATCTCTTAAACTACCCCTACTATTTAGCTATTGGCTTGCGATACCCTTAAGTTTTCTGACAATTGTCATTGTCATTAAATTGGGATGGAAAAGTTTATTTTACGTTTTTACCCTTCCTTAATGAGGGAAGGATTAAAGGATTATTCTCGCCCGAACACTATTTATCATTATTCAGCAGAGAAGAATATCATCGTTCAAGCAGAGAAGATCCACATTCATCTTCCATGATTTCTGCTACAAACTCTAGCAGGTTGTACGGTGGTGCACAACAAGTTTGTATGAAAACCATGTGTTTCCATCATTTTTTTCGGTGAAAGGACAACATTTGTCATCTTTTTGAGCTAGTTCTTAGAATTTTTTCTTACAACTTTTTATTGTTTTGTAGTGGGATTCGAATATTAAAAGCCCGCGTCTACTGTTATCAGATAGGTATGGTTCAACTTTTTATGTGTTATTTAGCTAGGTTTTTGGGGACCACTCATAGGGATTTGTTGACAAATTTGGGTAAAACGACACTTGGAATTGAGATAGATGGCTAGGTTTTGGGAGACCATTCGCAGATCTGGGTATATGTGGTGTGTTGGGACCCATGTGTCTGCTTTAATTCATACACATGGGTCCAGGTGCTCGACAAAATGTCTAAAACACTGTTTCAACATGAATCTGTCAATACCAATGTCTAAAACACTATTTCAACATGAAACTGTCAATACTAATGAATAAATGTAGGGTCCATGATTGGAATGTTATAGATGGGGAATTTAGCTTATGTTTTAGCTTGTGTATGCTTATATGTTCTAGCTCATAGTGTAGCTTATGTTGTAGGTTGTAGTGTAGCTTATTTTGTATATTATGGTGCTTATGGTGTAGCTTATTGTGTAGCTTATGTTGTAATTATATTTGTCCATATCTATGATGTAGGTGATGGATGGGAATAAATACATGTTCATCATCAATTACGGTGGTCATTGGAATACCACATATGGGAAGTTATCATACGTAAATGGTCAAGTTGGACATGTGGATAATGTGGACAATGAGAGAATATGCTATCTAGACATCTTGAGTGACTTCTATTCATTGGCTGTTATACCTCTTGCAAGCATAGTGACTACCAACTACAAGATACTATGATGGGATTTAGAGGAGCATTTAGGTGTTCTTGGTTGTGAAAATGATGTGATGGACATGTTAGTCATCCATGGGGACCTCCCTAAGATAATGTTCTATGTTACTTATACTGAAGCCAAGTGTGTTAGTATGGATAATGGGTGCAGTGGCAAGGGAAAGGAACAATTGCAAGAAGATGATGATGATGTTGACTGTTATGTAGTTGATGATGAAGGAGGTGTAGCTAATCATAGTTGATGCGAGCTGATTTGGCCCGACCTATTGGACAAGGGACACGTGGACGCGACCCGACAGCAAGATTATGACTTAGCGCTCTCCACCACCTCGATTATGACCAAGGTGGGTGCAACTCAGGACAGCCCAACCTGCCGAGGTGACGCGTAACAGACTTCTAGAAGCCCGCCAGCTACCTCCGACACCTCTAGGGTCATGCCTCGCAATCGTCGACTTTATCCTCAGTCCGCCCGAGCATGATAAGCATTATCTGAAGACACGATAACTACTACCCAGTGCAGAACGGACTCCTAATAACACGGGAGTGGATCCCGGAAATGTTTCGTGAAACCCACGGCACTCTACTATATAAGGGCACAAACCCCCAAGACCTAGGTACACGCGATTAAGTGTGTTCTAGCTCTCTTACTTCCAAGCTTTTAGCTCGCAACCACGACAAGAATACTAACTTAAGCATCGGAGTGACCTCATCGGGTTAGCCACCCCAGGTTCTCTTATATATTTTCTTGCAGTTTGCCCATCTCATTCAGTAACTGGCGTTTGAGTTACCGTCCAACTAGGTGCATCCAGATCGTGCACTATCAATAGCCATGGAAATGATGAGGGGCTGGATAATCATCATGATGTTGATGATGGGGAATTTGAGGGTTTGTATGATGATGGTGATGATTATTCAGATGATGATGGTGGGGACCAATAAGGTTCGGATGAGGATGATGGTAATGAGGGTGTACATGATAGTGGTGGTGTTGATTTGTCTGACTATGAGCCTATCAGTGAGTATGACTATCTAAGGGAAAGGGGCAATACAAGGGATTTTGACTTTTCCAAACCAAGATTTCGGGTTGGTATAGAGTTTACCAATGTGAAGGAGTTTAAGCAAGCATTGATACAGTATTGTGTGGTGGAGGATATAAAGATCAAAAGAAAGAAAAATGAGAAGCGTAGGTTTACTGAGGTGTATGTTGTAGTTGACTGTGACTGGAGGATTCATGCATCCCTTGGCCATGATGGAGGTAGTTTCATAGTGAAGACCCTTAATGTTACACATAGTTGTATCTGGGTGATTATAAATAGGGAGGCAACAAATACATGATTGTCAACAAAGATTGAAAGGCTATTAAGGGTTGATCCTAACATGTCAAGCAATGTGCTTAGGTATGAAATTAGGAAAATGGTTGGGATAGATGTCACCTGGAGGAAAATACATAGGGCTAAGCTTAAGGTTATTGATAAGATTAGGGGATCATTGGCATATCCATATGCAGTATTCCCTCAGTACTGTACAACCTTGCTTGCAAGCAACACTGGGTCTGTTGTGAAGTTGCATGCCCCACTTGCTTCAGAATAAGACACATATGGGGTTTCAAGAGAGTCTTCATATACCTTGCAGGTCCAAGGGATGGGCTCTTAGATGGTTGTAGAAAGATTATTGGACTGGATGGTTACCACACCAAGTCTGGTGCAATAGGGGGTATAATACTCACAACTGTAGGGATTGATGTCAATAACAGAATCTTTCCTATTGCATATTCTGTGGTGGAAGTTGAAAGCAGGGACAGTTGGACATGGTTTTTTGTTGAGTTAAGAGATGCTCTGGGTATTGATGACCCGCATAGGTGGACATTTATGTCTGATAGGCAGAATGTATGTATATATTTGCTTGGTTGAGTTAATGCATAATTTTCTTTGTTTTGATTATAAATGTGATGTTTGTTTGCAGGGCATTGTTGAAACAGTATCATGTTGCATTCCTGGTGCAAATCATAGGTTCTGTCTACGACATCTATATAGAAACTTCAAAAAACTCAAGGGGGTGGTTGTTTCAGAATACTCCCAACCATGAAAGGGCCCATATGATGACATGGGTTATTTCAAACATATAACTTTCAGTTATGTTATTTTTTGAACTTTGATATATTTTGACACATAGATGTGATGGTTGTTTCAGAATACTCCCTACCATGAGAGGGCCCATATGATGACTTGGGTTATTTCAGACATATAATTTTTAGTTGTGTTATTTTTTGAACTTTGGTATATTTTGACACATAGATGTGATGGTTGTTTCAAAATTTGGTATATTTTTTGAACTTTGTGATATATTTCAGAATTTGGTATATTTTGAATAGAACGTAATTTAAACTTATACATGGATGTGATGGTTGTTTTAGTTTTGACACACCTATATTGTGATATGTTTCAGAATTTGGTATATTTTGAACATAACAGAATTTAAACTTAGGGTGCCCTTAAACTTATATCACACCCATGATCATAATTTACAGGTACATAGCAGTGATATAAACAGTTTATATTACTATTCACTGTTCAAGAGACAATTTAGTTGGATGAAGGAACTTTCTAAATTAGCTCCATTCCATCCCATGCATCCAATAAATCATAATTTGCAGGTACATAATGGAGATACAAACAGTTTATATCAATATTCACTGTTCAAGAGACAATTTGGTTGGATGAAGGGGCTTTCTAAATTAGTTCCATTCCATCTCATGAATAGGATTCAAGGGACAACTTGTTTTCTTAGAAGTCCACATCATGCTACCTACTGTATAGCAAAGGATTATTAGGTTCAAATATATTACAGTTTGTTTTCTTATAGGTTATGGATGTGAGTAAAATATATTACAACTTGTTATGGGTGTGAGTCAAATATATGACAATTTGTTTAATGGCCAAGATAGGAATAAAATATATGGCAGTCAAATATATTACATCAGTGATATTTGTTTAAGAATGATAAATGGACAATAAACATACTATAGTATTGTACTTAACAATATATGAAAAAAAGGTTCACAAATGTTTGATAAAACATATGAGTGAGAGAGAGAGAGAGAGTTATGAGAATCATCTCTACATATTAAACAGACACCTTCAAACACTAATGCAAAATCAGAAAGCCACATCATGCATCTTTTATGCGTAAATCCTCGATACGCTTCAATAACTTATCACAAAATTCGGACATCTTATCCAAAATATCCTTCTCAAATTGTACAACTGCTACTATTTCGTCCAATGTTTTCTTAGATGACCTTTCATTTATTCTGGAAGGTCCTAAACCATCATCTGCTTTCATGGTTACACTATCTACCAGTGTTACCCATGAAAAAAATTTACAGCCACCTGCATCATACAAAAACAATTGAATTTTCACAAGTCATTGAACAAAACAATTATGGAATAACACATTTTTTCTTACCTTAGGCTTTGCGCACACGTAGAACCGTTTTTCTTGGCTGTTAGGCTTTTTCGGTGTGAACACTCGACATAGCCCAATGTAATAAGACACATCACTGCTTTAACATAGAACATGTTAACCTACATGGAAGATGTTGAGCAAACTACAACAAAATTACCTAACTGATAACCTACATAGTAGTGGCACCCATAAAACTGTCGGGCAACGTTCTCAAACTTTCCATGCCTAGCCATGACAATGACACACTCTCCACCACATGGACACACCACATTCACGATGACAGATCACAACTGTTGTATCTGCAATCATTAGAATAACATATTAAACGTCACATACGGGTGACTAGGCATACGGGGTGGGGGAGGGGTTGGACGTGCGAGGCGGGGAGCTGGGTGTGCTGGGGGGGAAGGAGGTGGGAATGCCGAGATGGGTGGGGGCTGGGCATTTCGTTGAATAGATGACAACTAATAACTGCATCTATTCGAAATCCCACCGCTATTCTCCTCTCTCCTCCCCCACACCGCAATGGCAGTGGCACAATGCATTGGTCATCGTCGTTATCCTACCCCACACCGTAGTTCCAAAACATCGCAGGTTTCAAAACCCTCCTTGGGGTCACCAACGACGATGTTGGCGCTGCCGACGCTGCAAATTAAAATGACGCTACAAGTTAAAACGACACCATTGATGATCTGTAAGATGACGTCGGTGACGAGCCCTACTCTAAGAAGGAGTGCTCACAGTTTGGTTAACCGAATCGTGGGTTTTTTTCTTGAACTGAACTGACCTGATCTATTCTTTTAAAAATTGAACCGAAACCGAACTGATGTAATCGGTTAACCAATGGACCGATTAACCACGGTTCGATTTTTTGTTTTTTTTTTGCACTCAAAATAAAAAAAATAAAAAGCCTGAACAAGCATCGCAGAGGGGCGAGCTGGAGAGGGCGAAGTGGTGGCCGATGATTTGCTGGTGCCTGGTGGTTGTTGTCGCCTAAAGTGAAAGCCTGAGAGGTGGCGGAGCCGCGAAGATGAGAGATGAGAGAGACAAAGATAGTCAAACAAAGCTTGGGAGTGGAAGGTGGCGGTCTGGCGGAGTCAAGGTGGCGACCGATGTTGCACACTTGCACTGTTGCTGCGTGCTTGCTTGTTTGATGGTTGGCATGGCGGAGACGAAGATGACAGACAATAGAGAGTAAGAAAGAGACACATGGATTGGGGAAGACGAAGAGACAACAGACTCAAAGAGAAAGAGACGCAGGGATTGAGGAAGACGAAGAGACAAGAGTCACAAGAGTAAGAAAGTGAGAAAGGGGAAAGTGGGAAATAAAAATTTTGAAAATCCATTACTTAGACATTTGGGGAAAACTGAGAAGAAGAGTGTGGCCTCGACGAGTGTGCACCATTTGAAAATTGTGAAAATCCAATTTTCACAAGTCCCATTACTAAGCCTCTCTTTCTCTAAGGGGGAAAATTGTGAAGCATCTCATTTTTTGAAGAATGGAGCAACCGAAAAGGCCTGTGTGCGCACAAGTTTATTCACTCAGCCTCTACGAGTGTGCACCAGCCTGTTGGGACTTGGGACTTGGGACTTGGGAAAGGGGAAAATTGAAAAGATATGCATGTTACGGGTAAGATAAAAGTGGGAAAGGCGAACAGGCCACATGCACGTGACTGTGGCTGCTGATTTTTTTAAAAAGTATAAAAATAAATATAATATTATATATGTTATATATATTATTGTATATATATAGATCAGTTCGGTTAATCATCGTTTTTTTATAAGTTAATCGAAACCAAACCAAAATTTTCAGTTTTTTTAAGAATATCGAACTGAAACCGAATCGACTGGTTCGATTAACCAATTTTTTGGTTCAGTTTCGATTGGTTCGGTTTTCCAATTTTTTTGCTCATCCCTAACTCTAAGAAAATGTCCACTGCACCGATGATGCTGACACTAAAATTAACGATCTAGTGCTGGTGACTAGCAATAGGACGCCTGTGAGCCCTACACCGTAGTTCTAGTGTTGGTGACAAGTAACAGCCCAATCAGTTCAGTGCTGACAGAGACAGTGAGCCCGAACTAAAATCAAAAGGGTATTTTTGATCGTAAAAGGGTAGTTTGAGAATTATGAAAAAAAATTATCAATCACGTGGTGTCGGATGCAAATAGGACCCGTCGGTCGAGTAACAGCAGGGGAGGATTTGGACAATTGTCAGAAAATAAGGGTACCGTAAGACAATAACTAAATAGTAGGGGTACCGTGTATCATTACGCTAAACAATAAGGGTAATTTAAGAGATTTACCCATATAAATATATAATATATCGGATCGGACAAGGGAGTGATCCAAATCCAATCCGATTTCTGACCGAATCTTATTATGCATTCCAGAGATCCGAAGAGAGGTGACCCGAATCTTACCAAACAGGTTTGGTTATCGGATCGGATCATGATTAAATAGAATTGGTTATCGAATCGGATCATGATTAGATCCGTTTGCACCTTATGGAACCCTCAGCCGAATAACGAAATCCAAGGCCTGCACATGTAAAATGTCGAATCAGATACTTCCGGGTTCGGGTTGGGCTCGGTCAAGGTTGCGTGCCTCAGTCTGAATGTATAGGTGCTGTAAATTTCCAAAAAGGCAATTTCCATCTACGATGCCGGAGGGATAACGGCGAAAGCAAGATCGTGCGAATGATACACGCGTTTATTTAGGAATGATTGGGACCCTTCCGGCGGTGGATAACGAAACCACGTCGCTCTACCATTAAGATTACATTGTAACATGTGCCACGTGGTCGTACTTTGACCGTCCGATGTTCCTTCTCTTTCTATCTCACTGTCGATGAAGGAGCAAAGTGGCGTAGTGAACTCAAAGTCCATTGGGTTCGCGAGAGAGGGAAAAGAAAGTGGAATTTTAAGTGCTCCCCTAGCTCGAAAGAATTTGCTAAAACCCTAAAAACTTACGAGTTTCTTCCTATTGCAACTATTCAAGTTCGATAGACCGAACAACAATAACCTACGAGTTACTTCCTACTGCACCTGTTCAAGTTCGATAGACCGGACTACAATGGCGACTGCCCCATTGGACGAAGAAACGTCAAAGAAAGTCCTTCGCCAGGTTAAAAGCATATGATCTTTTCGCCTCCTATTTGTATTTATTTATTTATTTTTGCACCCGGGGGTATTGAATTTGAATCGGTTGCAAAATCATTTATCTTCTCCTTACAGGTTGAGTTCTACTTCAGTGATAGCAATCTTCCTAGGGATAATTTTCTTAAGAAATCGGTGAGCGAGAGCGAAGATGGCAGTATCCTTTTAAGTGAAATTGTTACCATTTTGTTGTCAAATTTGAGTTTTTTTTTTTTTTTTGCTTAGTTAACTCTGTTGTCTTCTCTGCTCCGTTGACCCTGACTAAAAATTTTAGTGGTTAGTTTGGCATTAATATGTTCTTTCTCTCGGATGAGAAGCCATCTCGGTTTGGGTGATTTAAAGCCGGACGACGTGTCGGAAGAGACGGTGAGGGCCGTCGCTCAAACTCTAAGAAATTCTGCTTCCCTTAAAGTTTCTGAGGATGGTGAGTTTTTACTCATACGATATTTATGCTATTTGTTTTTTCACGGTTCGGAAATATGATTCTAGTCTAGGGAAATATTAAATCAAACAATGCAGATCCTTCATGCTGTAGTCTTTGTTTTTATCTCATGGATTATTATTTCTGTGAATCTTCTTTTATTGAGGTTTCTTTTGGAATTTATCAACGAGGGTGGGCGAAGGAAAGAGGAAAAACCACTATGTTGATGTTTCTAGTCTGGCTTTAATTTATAGGCTTTTCTATTGTCTGAATACGTAGTTTGGCTAGCGGCTATATCGTGCTTATAACTGTTAGAAGTATATGCGCTGAGCTATATCAGCACAAAAGACAAGTTTTTTTCCTCTCATTTTTTGTATATGTCATCTTATGCATTGTTTTCTATTTTATTTTATACGGAACCTAAATGTTTCATATTGCAATGTAGCCCAATATTTTCTTTTATACTACTGAATTACTGATTCCAGTAAAGCTATGAATACTATATGATATATCCTTGTAAGTTACCTTGATGTTTCTTTTCAATGTTCTCTTGTTTTTATTTTCTCAATAATCATTGAATGGGGCTCTATTCACTATCTTCTTTGATGGCGATGCTATTTCTTTCTTGGACTATGTTGATATCATTTGTTTTTGACTGCAGTGTTTTGATCTTATTTGCTTAATGCTTTTCCTCTTTTTGCTTCCTGTTATAGGAAAGAAGGTTGGCAGGAGTACTGAACTATTAAAACCAGAAGAGGTTATAGAGCAAGTAAACATAAGAACCATTGCTGCATCACCTCTAGAGTATAATGTGAAACTTGAAGAAGTGGAGTCCTTCTTTGATAAATATGGCAAGGTACTGAATTTCTTTTTTAGTCACTTTACACTTTTGTCATGCTATTCTTGTTTTTATATGGCATTTACAACTTTATTACCAGCTAAAATCCTGGAATTCACGTAGTTGCCTTTAGTTAGGTTCTTGTTACATGTTTGTTTCTCATATATGATCTAGATGGACTATTCCCATGTTGGACTGCAACACTTCCAGCTTTCAGTCTCAGTCTTCTGTTTATTTCTTCATTTTTTATACCTAAAGTTTAACTTTTCAAGTTATAAGGTGAATAGGCTATTATATCCCATGTTTCAGTTAATTAAGATGCAATGCATATCTGCTATAGATTATACATTAGAAGTCATAAAGGAGCACAGAGCACTCATTGTATGTATTTTGCTTTTTGATCTATATGTATAATATGCGCTTTTAATACATAATTTGATCATTCTCTCCGGGTTATCTATGCAGCTAAAATCTGAATGTTATTGTCATATGCTCATAGTAAGAAGATTGACTTGATCTAGTCCATGCTATCTTTTTGTAGTTCTGAATCTTACAAGTGGGTCCTTTTCTGAATCAAATCTTACAGTTCAATCATTGAATCTCACAGTTTATCTGATTCGTGTGATTTGTATCAATTTGATTGGGGCCTAGTTTTCATCAATGTCTAGAATAAAGATATCTCGATTATTTATACCATTTTTTATTGAAGAAAGTAGTGTTTATCTTAATTGTGTGTTGCAAAATAAATACAAGTGTAGCTAATGTATAATGAGAAAAAAGACAGCCCTATGAAGCATGGAACACCATAAATCGACATTCATCTTTACATGAAGGATATAGTGGTCACAAAAAGCATGATTAGGGAAGTCCATAAAATAGCTGTGAAACAGAAAGCCATGAGTGGATATGGATTGTCATTTTTGCACTTCAATTACTTCCACTTTGAGTGCATTGCATTCAAAGCCTATGTTTTATTCTCCTTTTATTGTATTAGAATAATTATAAGAGGTACAACATTCCATGCAATGTCCCCATCATATGCCCCTCATACTCAATACAGCAAATGACCTAATGATTCGGGGCAGCCCCTACATAATTGGTGAGGCCACAGAAAGTTGTCCATAAACCTGAGTTGAACGGGAAATGCATGGAGGCATGGTATGCTGCTTCCTTCTCATGGGGACAGCTGGACATGACAACAAATAAGTCACCAGTCACCACCTTATTTTGAAATTGTGCTTTAAAAGTCAAGTAAGGATGAGCTGGAGTTATAGTTGATGACATATGAATGAACGTATACTGATAAGAATCTAGTGCTAGCTGTGCTATCTGTTGCCCTACTTCAGTATGTATTCTGTGGACACCTCTCTTGGCCTCTCCTTTCCCACTCACTTTTTCTTATTTCTTCTCTGATCACTTGCATGTTTTTATTGCAGGTGAATAGTGTCAGGCTACCTCGCCATATTGCAGACAAGAAGGTCTTTTGTGGCAGTGCTCTGATTGAGTTCTCATCAGAGGAAGATGCTGAAAATGTTCTGAAACAAAGTTTGATCTATGCAGGCACCGAGTTAAAGCTAAAACCAAAGTATGATTTAGTTGTAATTGTTTGTCTTGGTGCAAATATATATATATATTATAGTTTTAACACAGATATTAAAGTACTAATTTTTCTATTCATTCTTTTGCTTGTGTTTGTCTTGTGAATCCATGCATGTGAAGTGGCTGCATTGCATTTTTTATTCATTTTGGTGAAATCTGTCATTTCAAAAAGCTGTGTTTTTTCCATGGTGCTGGTGTGCAACATACATGTGAGAAGACTATAATACGATATTTGAAATGGAGAAGAAAAGTTGGGATTCTTTTAGCAATTTCCTGAAAAGTATGGAACAAATTTATAGGGGAAAGAATTCTCAAATTTTTTGTCTTTTTTTTTGGTAATTTGCTTTAACTCGGATTTTAAAAGGCTGTGCTTATCCCTAGATTAATGTATATTCCTCATTATACCCCAATAATGATTCCATCTGATAGATTTGCTGATTTACTTGTGAAGCTATCACCATATTAATGTGTAAAAGACCTATATGCTGATCTAGTATTTATTTCTACCCTTATAGTAATAAGCTCTTATGCTTGTTTTGAGACATTAAGCTTCTTATGTCACGTAGTTTTGAGAATGGGGCAATTGTTCCAACCTTTTTCTGTATGATCTTTTTACCAAGAAAAAGGTAATAGTTTAATTTCAAAGTTGGTGGACCAGAAAGTTTTGCATACGCTTGAAGGAGAAATAATTTTTTTTTGATGAATAACTTGAAGGAGAAATATTATACTAGCAGTTGAAATCTTTACATCATTTCCATATTATGTGATGCCATTGCCCTATGTTGGTTTTCTGGCATTCCATAGTTTTCTATGATTCTTGGATCTACATTGTGTTTTTTTTAAATGTGACATTTGAATCTTTGTTGAGATGAACTGACTTGAAAATGCATCATAGTATTGTAGTTTCTCATAAAGAAAATGGGAGATGCCTTAATTTTGTTTAAGTCTGAAAATAATTTATGGATTCTCAAATTAGGAATAACTTAGTAAAAGAAGATTTTTATAATTGTTAAGATATAAGAAAATCAACCATGCTCTTACAATTTCAACTATATCTCTATAGTCTTGAAAAGATCTCAGGCACCCAATATATATGGGTATGAAATTGTTAAATGGTTCTGTGTCACCGAGAGGAAAAACCATTTTTTTTTTTAATTCAGCTTCACTCCTATGTTTCCAATATAAGACAAAAGTAAAGCTGTTATTGTGTTAAGTGGCCACTTTATTTTTTCCCTTAATTGATATTTTGGGCATCTATGTACAAATTTTTCTTACTGTAATTTGTAATTTTGATGGTCAATTCTTTATGTAAAAACTTAGAGTTTACATGCATATTTTGTTACTTGGTAAGGCTTTCTGTTGAATGTTAGAGATTTAGGTTTTCCTTTGACAAATAAATACAAAATCACATTTCTTGATATACTTGTGTGTTAATCTTCCTGCATGCTCATGGCCTGACATGGTGGTTTTTCTTAGAAATAAATTCAGTTTTTGGCTTCTTTGCAGCATGCATGCTTTTTTCTGTTCTGAACCTTATGATCTTATATTTACTTTGTTGTTTTGTTCAGGAAAGATTTTGATGCTGAAAGAGCAAAAATGGTAGATGAATATGAAAATTCTCGTTCCTCTACAGGTTCCAAGTTTAAAAACAATTCTAGTACAAGTGGGAAGTAAGTTCCCAGTAACCATGTCTAACTGCTTATTCCATTGTCTCATTGTTTATTGTGATTATCTTTTTTTTTTTCTGTTTTAATGTTTTTTTTTTTTTATTTTATGTTCATCACAGCTATCCTAAAGGCTTAATTATAGCGTTTAAACTCAAGAAAGTGTCAGGAGGGCAAGGTGATATTCTTAAGACAGCAGATGACAATGGAGATGCCTGTAAGACAGGGGAGGAACTCGATTCCAAGGAAAATTCTGTTGAAGTGAGTGGACAAGAAGCCTCACGAAGTGATAAAGATGTTGAAGAAAAACCTTTGCATGATGTTGAAGCTGAGAGGGGAGAAGTTACTGCGAAAGTCGATGAAGGGAGTGCAGAAAAGGAGTCTGGAGAGGCTGTCCATGAGGCTGAGAAGAAACCTCCTGAAGATGCATCTCAAGAGTGCAATGTGAAGGCATCAGGTGGAGAAATAACCAAAGCTACTATGTACAAAGACAACAATGATGTTGTCTTGCGTGAAGATCTTAAGGATGTCTTTAACAGATTTGGCACTGTCAAGGTAATTGCTTTTCTCTTTCTTAGTATTGTTGGTTTGAAACTTTGATATGTTCTAGAAAAGTGGCCTTTAATTTTTTTATTGAAAATCATCTGCATTTGAATGATCTCACTTTCTAATCATGCAATGTTTACAATGGTCCCTTTGTTTTCTATCCTTTCTGTTTTGTTGAAGTTGAGTATAGAGAAATTTATTTATCTTCTTGACATTCATCTTCATTGTCCATCTTTCTTAATGTGGTATTTATGTATTCTGTTGGACTTGTTCTAGACTTCTAGTTGATGTATCTCCTACCAGGTTTGATTATTGTATTAGCATGCCTCATTTTTATTTGAAGCTATTGTTGTCTTGGCTACATGGATTTTTTTTGACAATAAATGAAAAGAAGTATTAGTAATATAAAAAGAAAATTACAGCTATGGAAAGGTTGTTGAGGTAACACTCCAGTCAATAATATAGCCAACCAAATTCCTACAAAAAATGTACAAATTATGAATGGATAAGAATCCAATCTGAAATTAAATTTCATGTTTCCATACAAATTTAATCACAACACTATATTTTGCTTCAACTTTTCTTCTTTTTCGTTCCTTCCAAATTTTCCCGCAAACAGCAAAGTGAACCTAGCTTCAAAATAACATTCATAAAAAAAACCTAGCTTCAAAATAACTTTGCCTTCTTACTTGAATATCAGACTATAACAAGGAAATCTTCATGGTTTGTCATGGATGCCACACATGCTTTGTAAGCAGTGAAAATAATCCTTATACAATCTTAGAAACCTGAAAGCAATATGCAGATGCCTCATTTAAAACATATTGGGTAATCTGTTGAGGGATCAACACAGAAAACCATTATTTTTCATTAACAGATTCGTCGGTGCATATTTTGTGAGTTTGGCTTCGACCATTAGGTGAAAATAAGTGCCTTAGGAGTTGCAGGTTGCAAAGTGGAATGCATTTTTAATGGGTGCACTTCCCATTATACCGTTATGTAAAAAAGGGTTATGATGATAATATAATAGTTAAAGATGATAATTTCATTTAATTTTCTATTTCCTTGTGCCATCCTGATCAAAGAAGTTTCATAATGTAGAAAAGAAATCATATACAAAGGATATAGTTGTTAGACAGTAGTTCCAATGTTATTAGTTCATTTATGCTATATTAAATTGCTTTACATCTAGTCAAACCATGTTAAATTGAGTTTATGTGCGTAAAAATCCACCTCAAAAGGGTCATGTGATAACTGAAAATGAGCTGTATTTCACTGTTTCAGATGGAAGGAAAGTTTTGAAACCCAAATGTTGTCCCTTATCTTGTAGGGTTGTTTGGTCTTCTTTCTACCCTTAACAAATTGCTAGTTGATATTCTTGTGGTAACAAGGTATATTCTCTTGACCGCAATAAAGTTTCCTATCGAGTCTCTGATTGTGTGTCTTGGTGTTGTTGCCAGCATATTTAAACCCATTGAATTTCAGCTTCATCTGGTCCCGTGTATTAATTGCCCCCTCTTTGATCATGACCTAAGGTATTCTCTTGACAGCAATAAAGTTTCCTATCGAGTCTCTGATTGTGTCTTGGTGTGATTTTGTTGCCAGCATATTTTAACTCATTGAATGTCAGCTTCATCTGGTCCCATGTATTAATTGGCCCCTCTTTGATCATGACCTGTTTTGGGTATGTTGATTTGTCGTTATTGAAAGAATGAGTTTGTGGTTAGCTTGAAAATCAGAATTGTTGAGCAATTTGTTGAACCATTATATCACATTAATTGGAGCTTGTTTGTTTTATTCACATTGCAGGTGCCATGGTTTAAAGGTTCCATCTATTGTTTTTCTTGTTTGCATGATTTTGTTGCATCCTAAATCTTGCAAAATTTCACCCTTCATGATTGACTATCCAGTTCCTTTTGGATAAAAAATTTATCATTCTTAAGATCACTGATATTGGGCAGACAGAAGATGTAGCCATCATCCCTTTACTCCATGCAGTCCTTTGGGGTATATGGGAAGAAAGGAACAACAGAACCTGTGGAAACCAATTCAGAAATGTGGAAGATCTAATCTCCTACATAACATTTCTCTGTAACCACACCTTTGGGTGGTTAATTCTGAAGCTTTCAAATGTCTGTCTCTAAATGACCTCCAAAGCAACCTTCCAGCCATCCTGCAGTCCTCTCCTAGATCTGAATCGACCATGAGAAGCCTTGTTAGGGAAGACGGTGGGATGACCCTAAACTTTGATGGCAGTGCCCAAGGATCTATTGGCCAAGCAGGAATTGGTGGTGTCTTCCATGGGGAGAGGGGGATCAGCTGGGCTTATAGTGGTCCGATTGGGAGGGCTGATGCTACAAAAGCCAGAGGTCTTGTCAGTACTCACAGGAATTTGGCTTGCTAAACAGCTGGGTTTTTGCTTTTTAACTATGAATGAGGACTCTCTAAATACTATAGCCTGGCTAAGGGAGGAAGGAGGGCCTTGGAGACTTGCACATCTGCTAGTTGATGCTTGAGATATCTTAGAGTCAATGAATGTAAATCTGGTCGGGATTCCTAGGGAGCAAAACACTGTTGCAGACAGCCTTGCAGAATCAGGGGTTTTTAGGGAAGGCTTGTAGTGACTCCTGCTTACCTAAATAATTCTGCCTCAGCTGTTTTAGTTTTCAGTACATTCACTCGTGTACTTTTTCCTGTTTTAATTCAATAAAAGTTACCTTTGCTCAAAAAAAAATATCCCTTTACTCCAAGTAGACCCTCAAATCATTGTGAGCCTTGGCTTTTTGACAAATCATAGGCCACTTGGGATATTATTCTGTAGACCTTTCAATCTTGGAGTTTTTAGGACAGTTATCATTAATTCCTCTCTCCCATGTCATACTGTTCAATATCTTTACTTTCTTTCATAGTTTTTTGATATCTCTATGGAAAAGTCATATGGATTTATGGTGCTGGTTTCTCCTTATACTACATTACTGGATGCATGTTTTGATGTTTCATGATATTGAAATGTGAGACCTTGGTTTGAAGATAATGATCCGAAGTGTAACATTTGTGTTTATCAATGTATATCTAGAACTAAGCCTTGTTGTTTCTAAAATTAACCTTGACAATACTGGTATTTCATCTGCATCTTTGATTTTTTGTCTGTTTCTTCAGCTGCTTGTAAACCACCATTTGTTTTGTTTTTTTCCTTGTCCTGCTCCTTCCCACGCTCATACTGCTTGCTTCATTGGCTATTTGCTGGTTCCATGTGACCCCAACATGTACCAAGTGAATCTTTTGCCATGGATAAGTGAGCTTATGCATGGTAGTTGTCTAATTCAGTTTTTTCTTACCTGGATTGTGGGACTATACAACCGGGGGGTTGCCTGTCCCTTTTTGCCCACAGCCCCAACCCGGGTGAAGGTGCTATCCGAGCCCATGTCTGTCTCCACTACAACCAACCTTGTCTTAGGTCAAATTATTTAGTGTTATATCACTCTTGATATTGTCATATTGTTTGTGTTGTTTTGATTGTCTTGGATCAATGTCGAAGAATATATAAATGGGAGAGGTTCTGAAAATATTCTGCCTATGTGTGCTTTCTACTTTGAAGTTTGTTGACTACAGAATTGGAGAGGAATCTGGATATATACGTTTTGAAGCACCAGAAGCAGCTCAAAAAGCTCGTGCGGCAGCAGTGCTCGCTGATGAAGGCGGGCTAATTGTGAAGAATTATATTGCTACCTTGGAAGCAGTTACTGGTATGCATCAGTCTTTATCTGTATCTACTTAAGAATAATGCAAAACAATATTGCAGATCTTACTGTAAATCTGTGTATGGATACCCATGATTAGACTTTGCTTGCCATCAGCTCAAAAACATCTGACTGATGGGGGTTCATCATTTAAGCCTTGTCCCAACTATAAGGGGCGAGCTACATGAATCCTTCTCTCCATCATCTCTAAAACAGGGATTGTGGTTGATGTAGATGCGCCATATACCCTTTCCTTTTTTGCTTAGCCTTCTATGTTGTGCAAGGTTTCAACAGCGTCTTTGACATATGTAGAAATGCACTATTTAAAGCCACTTTGTAGCATGTATAGCGCCTAGTTTGAGAATGTTTTTTATGTTTTGATAGTATTACGCAGTTGCAATACATATATCATTTTAAGAAAGCAATGGTTTATTTCAAGTGTCAACCTTTTGGTGGGGGCGGGGGTTGGGGTATATGGACGTGTGTCTAATCCATTACTATTGCAGATGTAGACTTGCCTATTTAGCCCTTTTCATTGTTGCATGATTCAATGGCATTCATGAACATGTTTAGCTCCTGATTGTGCTAGTACGCTCTACATAGTTCTGAACCCCAACCCATCTGAATTTGGATTTTTCTCCTCAGAGTGCGCCTCACACCAACCTCACAGTGCATTCAGCCATGCATTGGGAACATCACCCCATGAGTGATAACATCAAGAATGGGAGATGTTCTAATGCATGGATGCAATGTGCTGTAAGGTTGGTGTGAGGTGCGCTCTGTGAGGAGCAAATCTGATCTTAACCATCCCCCCAAAAGAATAAATAAGGAAGAAAAGCAAGAGATAGAAGGAAAAAATGATGGTTAGTCATATTCTGATTTTAACCATCCCCCCAAAAGGATAAATAAGGGAAAAAAGGAATAAATGGAAGGAAAAATGATTGGTTAGTCATAAAAACTACGATTGATATGTACTTATAAAAAAGAAAAGATGTAAATCAGGTCATGTTTCTATTCTTATTAATAACAGCTTGCACAGTTATAACTGCCTAAAGTGTCATTTTTTGCATGAGTTCTATTGGAAATGATAAGTGGCAATGTAGATTGCTTTTTTAGGAGAAACTAAAAAATAAAAGGGCGGGAAGGATCACAGATGAATCTTAATTGATAAAGGTAGGAAAATTAATGACATCAGCCTTGAGCTGGGCATTGTGTGGAAGTTACATCTAATCTATTACTTATTGGTTTAAATGTATTGCAGTTGTAATCGTTTCCCTTAGTTTCGTTTTGAAAGATACTGCACTAAGAAATTATCACCTTTTTTGCCATACTCTCAGGTGAGGCAGAGACGGAGTACTGGAACTTACTCCGTGGTAATCAGGAGAGGCACAGGGAAAGTAAATTCAATAGAGGAAGGTGAATATTTGCTTTATCTACTTTATATTTGCATGAATATTTGCTTCTGAAGGGGTCCATTACAAAAAGTAATGGTAAAATCTTGGGCTGGTAAGTCTGACAACTCGGGTTCAAGTCTGGGAGTGGCCAGTTTGAGCAAAGAAAGTTCCAAGGGTTGATTGTATTCGGTTTTACTTTTATTCTAATCCAAAATAAAGTTTTGATTGGGACATTTATGTCTTGTACAGGGGAGGAAAAAATGGTAGGGGTGGGAGACATTTTGGTGGAAAACATGCTCGCTCCAGAGAAAATGATTCTGTCGGACGCCCAAATAAAACCCAGAAGGTAGCAGTGGCTTGAGTGTCTTTAAGCTTTATTATGTTTGAAATCCATTGCTACAGAAATGCTTTCAACAATTGCAGATCGAGTGGGTAATCATCTCACGTCCATCAATATGTACTAGAAGGTATACAGTTGCTATTATTATTCATTCCATTTCTTAGTGTAATGCGATAACATCTATATTTTATTTTATGGGATCTCAATTTTTCTTGCCCTTCATTTCCGTCTCTTTCCCACCTTGCATAAAATTACCTGTAAATTGCACATATCTACTGCCAACGTCGTTCAAGAACCTCATTCAAAAGCTAACTCAGTTGGAATCATAAAATTGCACATGGGTACTATCTTATCCATACAACGGTACAACCCATGAATATGCATGATTTGGATTGTTCTTGAACCGGTGCTACACTTTCCTCGCACACGACCTTGTGTTGAGGACAATTTTCGACCTGCGTGGTCATTTCGAAGATTTAGGAACATTACCCTAATGGTGATGATTGATGTATGGACAGTCGAGACCGTGAACCTCGTCTTCCCTTTTTTAAATGCACATTGTCTTGCACCGTTCATTTGCTTTCTTTGACGGCTGGCCCCTGTTGGTCCATGACATCACCATATTTGTGATCAATATAACAGTTCCTACATATCCATGAACCAGGTGTATCAATTGGACCGTATTTGGTCCAATCTGATCTGGTGAGTCAGATTATGGATGGATCAGGTTCAATCCAATCCGTTGAATAATTTTGAGCATTTTGGACCAGTCTAATTCAGTGTCTGGATCGTTCAATCTGTTTAAATTGATTTTAATTTAATTTGGTCCCAATCCAAATCTTGTCCGTTGGCATATGCATTACGTTCTATCAACGGACTGGATATTGATTCAATTTGAGCTCGTCCAATATAAACCCATTGCGAATGCACCAGGGCCAATCCAATCCAATGAATGCTTTGGACCATTAAGTCTGGACTGGTCCAATTCAATCTCTTATTTCTGATTCATCCCACAATCAGTCCGCTGACACCCCTTCAACTGTTCCATCAACCAATCGTATTGTCATCAATTTTCATTATTTCCATTACTTGCAAATGCAATAATTTTAATTGCTCATGATCCTTTATTATCATTGAGCGTAATTTTTAGCGTCTCTTTGATTTTGCAGTCGGAATAGAATCAGAATCCTTGGAGTCAGAATGAGAATGATCTATTCCTCTTGTTTGATTCAAATGAGAGTTGAATCAGAACTGGAATCAGCTGGCATGGATTCTCATTCTTGAGGGGTAGACAACGAGTCAATGACTATTCCCTCAAATGAGGGAATGTCATTCCACCATAAATTGGAATGAAATTTCAATTGAACCCAAATAAACTGTTCTATTCCATTTCTGATTCCAGATCCCTATTCTTGCAACCAAACGGACTCTTGGTAATGTGAGTATATTTAAGGTTGATTTGGATCACACATGCATCTGTTAGACCTTTTAAGTGGGCCAGATCACCACAAGCCGGCATAGCCCAACATAACTTGGGCTGGCCCTGGCCCATGTTGGTCACTGTAGGAAGCAAGCTGTGCTAGGTTTAGACCAAACCCTCTTGCCAGGCTTGGGTTTTGAGGCCCAATTTGGTTGGTGGAGCTAAAATTTGTTGGGGTGGACTGAATAGTAAAAACCGTTTTTTTTTTTCAATTTCTATTGTTTATCTTAATAATTTATTTTAAATATTATATTATATTTTAGTTTTTTTCTAAAACTTAGTGCTGCTCACCACCTGTGGCCTGGCCTGGCCCGGGGCCACTTGGGCTCTTGCTGCAGGTCATGTGCTTCCCTTTTGAGGGATTGCAGTCACAGCCCACCCAAGCGTGTGTGTTGGTACAGCCCGCTACATTGCGGGCTGCCTGCAAAAGTGGGCCGTGCCAACCATTACACCTCCAGGCTCCAGCTTTTGTTTTTGAGATCACTTTAACTGTTTGGAAAAAACAGCCTGGGCTGTTTCGGGAACCTATAGACATCTTAAATAATTCAGGTCCTTATTTATCTTTTCAACTAAAAAGTATCGAGTGCAAATACTATTTTACCTACACTTATTATATCATTTATAGTAGGATCCCCAAATAGCGGTGGGCGTAGGCTGTTTTTTACAAACAGCCAAAGTTTAGCTATTAAATGAATCTGCTGAATGGTTTAACTTTGGCTGTTGGGGCCCAACAGCATAAGCTGGTGAGACAGTTTCTGGGTTAGGCACGTTCTGGGCAGTTCACCTATTCACGCCCAAGCTTTAGTTTTTAGTCAAAATAAATTAAAATGTAATTACTAATTTATCCATTCTGATGATAACGTGGCATTTTCAGAAATTCTCTCAACAGCATAGACTGTTGGCCCCAACAACTAAATTTTTTCTTTGCTGAATCTCGTTTCCTGCGAGCTGTGAATGAAATACTTTCCATGGCACATCTCGTACTGGACATGTCACAATTTTATGATGGGTCCCAGTCACGTGGTGAAACGTGCCGTGTGATATCATGTTGAAGGAGTGTTGGAACCTATTTTGTTGGGAGGAGATCTCAACTACCCCTACTAAGGGATTTATGATAGTTATGTTTTGGCTGCTGAATGCGGGTGGGCCGATGGGGGCTTCAAAGTGGATTTCGGATTTCCTGTCCACGATAATTCCGCTCACCTCTACCCACAACACACTACCCCCTACTCCCGTGAATTGGGAACATCTCCCCTTACATAATACTATGCAGAGAATGAGATATTCTGTGTCTCCTTGTATGACTAGTTCGTGTGCCCACCACTTCAAAGTGCAATTCGCCCTTCCTGGCAATAGCTATAAAGTCTCGACTTATGTAAAGATATTCTGTGTCTCCCTCATTGGAGATTTGAGTTGGAGGAACTGTGATCTGGCTTCATATTCTTTTTTTTTTCTTGTGTAAAGATATTCTGGATAAAATTGGGGCTCTGTTTGTCTATGTCACTTTTCTAAACAATGTGGCGTATCCCCCCGGAAAAAGGTCTGGTAGAGTCTGGTTTGGTGGGGTCTGAGTCTGATTGCCCTGGATGGCTGTAAAGTCTTGGATAGATCATAAACCTTCTTCTAGTTGATCAATGTGATCTGCTAATTACCAAAAAAACATAAAATAAAATGCAGAAGGGAACGGATCTTTGGACGGTTGTGGTCCAAAATCCAAATTGCAGAGAAGTGCCCCATCTCCGATTCCGGACTTCTAACGAGAAGACACTGGCCACAAGATCCTAAAACTGTACATCGGGAATATCATTCGTACTTTATGTTGTAATTCATGGGATATATTCCCGATGTGTGGTTGAGGTGTCTCGTGGCCAGCATATCCCAAAAGTCGCTTTCTCCATCGTCATTGATTCTGGTAACCAAATACGTGGTGCTAACACGCCCACAGCCCACTTAATCCATCTGTTGAGTTCAAAGGAGGTCCTAGGAAGAAGAAGAGGCTGCTTAAAAGGTCTAACCTTTTACACCTGAACACAAAATAAGAAGAAGAAGAAATGGGAATAGTGGAGGAAGCACACAACCTAAGGGTGTTGGGATCAGGCCAACAGGTCATAGTTCTCGCTCATGGCTTCGGTACAGATCAATCCTTATGGAAACACTTGGTTCCTCACCTAGTCAACGACTACCGGGTTATCCTCTTCGACAACATGGGCGCCGGCACCACTAATCCCGACTATTTCGACTTTGATCGCTACTCTACTCTCGAAGGCTATGCGTACGACCTCCTCGCCATCTTGGAAGAGCTCCAGATCGTTTCCTGCATCTTCGTTGGTCATTCAGTCTCCGCCATGGTCGGCGCTCTCGCCTCCGTCGCTCGCCCCGATCTCTTCTCCAAACTCATCATGATCTCCAGCTCACCCAGGTAATATTATTTTTTATTAATAAAAAAAATTTAAACTTGACAGTCTTCACCACCTATAGCCATGTGTATATTTCATTTCTTTTCCAACTGACCAAACTATTGAATATATTAAGGTACTTGAACGACGCTGAGTATTACGGAGGCTTCGAACAAGAAGATCTCGACCAGCTATTCAATGCGATGAGAGAGAATTACAAGGCGTGGTGTTCGGGGTTTGCGCCGTTGGCGGTGGGAGGCGATATGGACTCCGTGGCGGTGCAGGAGTTTAGTCGGACGTTGTTCAACATAAGACCCGATATAGCCCTCAGCGTGGCTCAGACCATATTCCAGAGCGATTTAAGGCAAGTATTAGGCCTTGTGACGGTCCCTTGTCACATACTACAGAGTAGTAAGGACTTGGCTGTTCCGGTGGTGGTGTCCGAATACCTGCACAGGAACCTCGGTGGCGAATCCATTGTCGAGGTCATGGCGTCGGACGGTCATCTCCCTCAGTTGAGCTCGCCAGATGTCGTTATTCCAGTTCTTCTCCGGCATATCCATTTCGACATTGTAACCTGATTCCCCCTGCCCCCACCCGGGGAAAAAATAACTAACAGTTTCCATTATCACGGTGCTTTCTTCTTCCATCGGTTGACAGCTCCGTAGCAGTAGCTAGCTAGCATATGCAGATCTGAGCTTCAGAACAGAAAACCGGGTTGGTTTGGAGAAAGAGTCAAAGAGACCAGGACAAGAAATGAGGTCGTATATTGTATTATTTGCTTCTGGGGAGTTCTGGATCAATGAATATGAATGGGTAGGTGGTAATTTACTAGTTTAGAACATGGTAGCGTTAAGTTTGTATGTATTTATTTAATGTTATCTGGTTTCCATATTCAAATTAGTTTTTTGATGAGTTGAAATGCACAAATGAAAGAAAAGATTTCTTTGCAGGAATCTCTTTCTTGTTCCATCTTTCCGGCTGTTTTATTTGGCATTTGTTTTCATTAAATATAGAGGTAATACATATAAGGGCAACTTTTGGGGTTTAATAGTAATATATTTAAAAAATTTTAAAAATAAGTTAACTTTTTAAAACTAATATCAATAAAAGGCAAAAACACTGTTTATCTTCTTCTTGCTGACCACGGCCGCCTTCGCCCACCTCCGCCTCCGGCAATGTTGTCGGAGGTGGCCAGAGGCAGAGGTGGCGGCGGCGGCGCTAGTGATTTCTCTGTCCAACGCCACTGCCGCCTTTGCCTCCGACCACCTCCGGCAAGGTTGTTGAAGGCGGAGGCGGAGGTAGACGGAGGCGCGGCGGGCGACAACGGACAGTAGTTCTAGTGAACAAATGGTAAAAAAAAGGAAGATGAACAACGTTTTTGCTCTTTATTAGGGCGGATTTGGCCTTCCAATGACATCATGACACATGGCATCTTGGAACAACTAGTTGACACATAGGCACCACCTAAGCAATGGCTTGGAGTCCCAGATCGTGGTTTCTCTTCGCCTAGACCCGGCGACTTGCCTTCACTACCAACCTAGTGACCTCGACCACAACTCAAGTCGACTAGAAGCACCTCGTCATTGGACGAAGTGACCTCGACGAAAGGAGCGACCTCCCTCGAGGGCGTGCTGGCCTAACTAAGGTCCAAGTGGCGACCTGCAAGATGTGCTCACCGAAAAATTTGGCATGCATATCCCGACACTCCCACGATTCTTGGAAGTTGGCCCACGTACCAAATGTTTCGGAGGGTGGTCAACATGCATGATGTTTACCTCCAAGGATTTCGAACCGGTTAGGCACGATCTCCCGAAAATCTCGGATGCGGTGCGTGAGGCCCACACTAAATAATGCCTATATAAAGGCACCAACCCCAAAGACTCAGAGAGGAGAAAAAAAAAGAGGTACGCGTGATTATTCTACTCACTAGCACTCAAGTTCTCAAGCATTCATCTCACATTCACAACATAAGTATTGACTTAAGCATCAGCGACCTTGCCGAGTTAGCTACCCCGGGTTGTCTGATCCACTGTTTTGCAGAATGATCCAACTCGCCTCCCAATTGAAGTTCGGATTGCCTTCCAGCTAAGAGTAGCCAGATCGTACACCAATTGGACGGGCACAACGAACGGCGGCGGACGACGATCCTGGTGAACAAATGATAAAAAAAGGAAGATGAACAGTGCTTTTACTCTTTATTGATATTATTTTTAAAAAATTAACCTATTTTTGATTTTTTTAATATATTATTTTTATTATATTAAACCCTAAAAGTTGCCTTTATATGTTAAAACCCTATTACACGGTGCAAGTGGTCAAGTGGGTGGGCTGGTTCTTGTTGGAACTTGGAACTCTCGTAGCTAGTTGGGAACTCGGAATCGTTCAGTCAATAATTAATAAGGCCAAGGGTGTTGGTATATATCTTGGTGAGGTGGCTGATCTTGGCTTCACTTTGCAGATGCAGAGCACCCGTGTGAAAAATCTCGTCCTTGAGAACTTGGAATCATTGATTCAATTAATAAGGGTGTTGGTTTCCTAGTATCTTGGTTGTTTGGCTTCGCTTCCGCCTTCCCCTCCAGAGTTCCGTGTGAAAACTGAAAAATCTTCTCCATTTTTCATTTACTGTCCTCACAACCCACACACTCTCCCTTTATTTTTTCTGTCCACTCAACCGGTATCAAACTATCAACCAGTCAACCATCAACTGAATTTGGACTTGCTCCATACAGATCGCGACTCACACCATCTCACATCGCATCTCAGTCATGCATTGTGAACATTTTCCACTAAATCAATGATAACATCGACTACAGGAGATTGATGTTATACACAGTTGCGGTGCACTGTAAGCAACAAATCCGGTTCTCCCATCATCAAGCCATCCGTGTGAAATCATTGCCTTCGATTGCAGAGCCCGTGTTTCATTTCCCAGTTTAAATCAGCCCCCCACTAAATTGTCCCCACAACGTCCCACAGCACATCCTCGCCGTGTATTACGTTGTGGGGGGCAAGCTGATTGCTCTCTTCATTTCCGAGATCATTCGAAACCTCTCAATTAAATAATTTAAATTTAACTATTTAAGGCATTTTATATCATATGAGATGCTGAAGTGTTTGCATTTCGTTGGGGGCTTGGGGGTTGCATGAAATGTTTTCTCTTGGATGTTTTCATGCGGCCCTACTTTAAATTAGATGAAGTGATGTGATGTCAAAATGGGCCACATCAATGGATTGAAGAGGCTGTGATTCACGGGTCGTCACGGCAAAAGTGAAAGTGATAGACTTTATTTCTGTATGAATGTACATCTCAAAATAAGGGAATCGTTAGGTCCCGTTAGGTTTGTGGGAATAGGGGTTTGGAATCGGAATTGGAATCGGGTGTTTATAGAGGTGTAAAACGGGCTATTCTAGCCGTGCTGTTTTCTTCAGGGATAATTTGGGGGGGTCAGCCTGGTGCGGCCCATCGCCAGAGCCCGTGCAGTCCCGTGCTGTGCCATGTCGTGAGTCTGGATTGGGCGGGCTGGGCTACAGGCTGTATCGTACCAAGCTAGGCCATAGGCTGGGCCCTAGGCATGGACCGAACTAGGCCAGATTGATTTTTTTTTTGTTTTTTGACATTTTTGATTTTTTTTTCATTTTTTTGCTAAGTAAAACTAAAATATTTAACTTTGAGAACTATTTGAAAAAATAAGAAATCTAACAAAGAAATGAAAAAATACTTAACTAAATAAGAAGTAAAAGAGACAAAGATTCAAAGTGAATAACAAATTGGAAGAAAATAGGAATTTTATTTCATTTAAATTTGAATGATACAAAGCATACAATGGTTGGATGAATGAAATATGAAAATTGGAAAATGGAATAAATTAATAAAATACAAAAATATAATATAGTTACAAATTGAAAATAAAAATTATGTTATTAAAAAATATCAAATAAATTAAATAAAATTAAAAAAAATACAATAATTTGAAAAAGTGCTTCACAACTATTGAATATACAAAAAATATGGTAAAATTATTTATCACTTTATCCAAAATGCCCTCAAACTAGTTGTTATATAGCTATTGGGGGGCATTTGTGTCATTCTTTCTCTCCTGAAACCAAAATACATAAATACCTCCATCAAAAAAAAAAAGTTGAGACTAGGCTAGTTCATTGGGCAGGCTGGGCATAACCCACTATAGACCTGCAGGCTGTGCCATGCCAATCCAAATTCAGGCCGGGCTGTGTTGCAGGCAACATGATTCGTTTTACTCCTCTAGGTGTATCCACACCATACCCTGTGATAGGGACCAATCCACACTACATCATAGTTCACAATTGTTCTAAACTATGGATAGATTATGTGGATCAAACCAGTCCACACCCACAATGGCGTTTTGTAGGCGCGGTGTGGACCAGTCCACACCACACTTTTTTTATTTCATGTATCTCATATACAATTTATGAAATAATCTACATAGTTGGTCATATGTCTAATTTTTATAATTTATATGATAAATAAATTGAAAATAAAAGGCTTCGGCAATTGAATATTAATTAAAAAAATATTAATTTCAACAAAAATGATAATAAAATAATTTAAAAAAATAAAATTATTATTTTATTGATAAAAATATTAAAAAATAATATTTGAACTGACGAAATAACAAATTGTTGCAAGATAAGCATAGTATCAACTATCAAACTATTATGCAAGCTAATAATCCATTAATTCCCGTACTAGTTGTAAGACAAGCATAACATCAAAACATTGATCAACTGGTTTCCTGAAATGGTGTATGGATAAACTACCAATATTAGAACTAGTTCTTAAACAAAAATAATAGATGAAGCACCTCTACTTGAGCCAAAGGATGCTTGTAGTTCTGATTCTGCTCCACAAGTTTCTACAAAAGCTTTTGAGGGAGAGAAAAAAGCAGAGGATATCAAAGATGATTCACTAGCCTTGGAGGGAGTTGGTGTGGTTGCCGCTAGTACTGTTAGTGCTCCTGTTGGTGAATCCAAGGAGTTGGAATCAGAAACAAGAATAGGGGAATTGGTGTCGTTGGTAATCGTTGTGTCACTGATCCTGTAAATGTTGTGTCTGGTTGTATTGTTGTATCTGCTATTGGTTGCTTGTGGGACAACAAATGAGTGTATATAGAAGGTATGGGTTATGCACCTCTCTCTCTCTCTCTCTATTGTCTGTGAGGATTCAAAATGTTTTCTGTTCCTATTTATTTTAGTTGTCAGTATTGCTTGTGCTCGTTGGTGCTTTGTACTTGACTGTAATTGTAGCTTTGTGGGACACCAGATATTTATAGGTGATATTACTCTTCAGGTACATTTTGTTACAGTACTTTTTATCCCTTTATGAGAGATTTAGTTAAATAATCTATTTTTCATCAATTAGTAAGTGTTTTAGTTCTCCACAGGGAAGGTTTTAAATCCTAACCATGTGCATCATGTGTACTACTGTAAGTACTGTACTATATTGATAGAGTTCATTATTTGAGCAAAAGGCAAATCCTGAGGAGGTGGGAATTAAGACTACGGTAGAATTAATCAAAAGCAGGGTTTCCACTGTCAATTGTTTCAGAGGAGAGGATTTTTCATCATCTTATGCGAGTGAAAACCTATTGGAGAAAAAGAAAATCAAGATTAATAAATTAAAAGGGAACACATCAATTCATTAAGTAACTTCCCCTCTACTTTCTGTTTCTCTCTTCTTTTTCTGTCAAACCAAACTCAGCCTTAAGGTTCAAGCTTGGGAATTCAATCCAATTCACGCATTTCCTTGGTTTCATCTTCTTTCAGCAACATATTTGATATGGAAAACAGCCAGGATATCCATTTGCTTCGTCTAACAATATGAATAACTGTCTGTTAAGTCTATTCAGCTACAGATTGAGCTGGAAAATGTTGAAGAAAATATCCATTACTTTGGGTCTAACAAAAAGAAAGAGAAACACTCAGATGCAAGCCATCAACAGTTCGAAGAAATGAGCATTGAATCGGTACGTTATAGAAAAACTTTACCTTGCCGAGCAGGATAGAAGCGACTGCATAACAAATGAGCACTGAACAGTTTGAAAAGATAAGAGCTAAAGCAAGGATGACTATGAAAAAACCCAGGCAAGAACATTCAGTTTCCAACAGAGTAATGAATGAGACTTTCACTAAATTTGAAGTAATTTTAAGACTAAGTGCTCCGCCAACTCAACCATGATACTGTGTATTTAACTTTGTGGACAGCTATCCATCAAATTGAAAATGCTTGGCAAATCAGCAATTAGGGAAGCTCACAATATGAGACCCCTCACAACCAGATTAACTCATAGGAATCTGCATGTCTCCTCTGGACAAGAAAAGATGATAGAGTATGCAACCAACTAGGTGGCTAATAGAAGCAAGGGGCACAAGATGCTTGTTTCAAGAAACAAAGTTGCACAGAACTTACAGCAATTGACAGAAGGAAGCTTGATATTTATAAGGCCATCTAACTAAACGAAGGTTAGATGATGAAAGGAACTGGTAAATGTTGATGAAAGATCTCATGGAAGTATAATAATCTTTGTAAAGAGTGCAGATACAGTTCACTTACCTGTTTAGCACTTCAGGGTACAAAGAACCAGATGGGACTGGATTGGCCTGCTTGGGAAGTATAGAGAAATTGTTGAGATGATTTATCTACATGAATTATGGAAAATAGTTGTAGTTTTTCCTAATCTTTCCTTAAGTTCTAAGCGTAAATCTGAATGCTGAATGCTTTTTCATGCTAACCCAAATAAATGCTGAATGCATTTTCATACTAGCCCAATAAGTTCTATTTTGGTGCCCCCTTTTGGCTAGAATATTTATTCTTACTATAACCATACTAACCCAAATAAATGCAAAAACTTGGAGATGAAATAAAATAATGTAAGGAGGCTATTAACTTGTATAGCAGAATGAGATTCAAAATATAATATCACGTTGCCTCATAACTTCAGATTCTCTTCTTTTTCGTTGTGCCAAGTGCCAACCACTCTGACTTCAGATTCTCTCTCTCTCTCTAATCCAAGCAAAACCAATAATAGGCTGGTTTATGGTGGAGATAATTAATGATCTTAACAATAGTGCTTATCCACATCAATGGATTTGCAAATGCATCTTAATCTTTTGGGTTTAATTAAGAGGTTGAGGCCAAAAAGGCTTGGCAATGTGCTTAATCAGTTAACTAATGCACAAGATTTTCTTTCTTTTTTTATGGTTTATATTTTATTCATATTTAATTTTATATAGATCTATTTATGTTTTAATCAATTCCAATTCAGATGTGGAGCTGTTATGTGTTCAAACTGATCATGTTTGTGCTTTTACAGAGTACAAAAACCCAACGAATTATGGAGGATAGATCATATTGTTGTTTTCAAACTGAACACATATGTGTTCAAACTGATCCCATTCTAGCAAAAAACAAACTAAAAGTTATAGAAGATAGATCAGATTCGTTAGCTTCAATACAAAAATCAAACTATTTCAGAATGCAAAAAACCAAATCCATGATTCGATAACTTCAATGCATACAAAAACCCAACAAATAGATACAAAAAAACCCAACGATAGAAAGCTTGAAGGTGAGAGATTTGGCAAAGGAGAAAGAGGGAGTAACACCACCGAAATCAACAACAACAACAGAAACGAATAGAAGTGTAAATTGGGCCGTTCCGTCCATGGCCCGGCACGACATGGCACGACGATATGCGGGCCGTGCTAGGCCCGACATGATGGTCTGGGCTGTACTGGGTCTAGGGCTTCAAGTCCACGAGCCGGCACATCATGGCACGACTGCTGCCCGCAGCCCACGTGCTGGCATAGCCCATCCCATGGCATGACATGCGGCACGATCCACGGGCATGAAGGGATGAAGATCCATCATATGGATGGCTGAACCTTGTAGGAAGGTTGAGCGAAATTTCAAAAATTTCACTCTCTCCCATATGGAATCGTATTCTATTTTGGAAAACTGCATTTTCAAGGATCAATGTTGAACCAAGCCGGACCAGATCTGAAACCAAAAGGGAGGAGAGGGATATACTTGATACGGAGTAGCAGTAACTCCCAATGAAGGTGTTCACGCCCAAGGAGAAAACCAAAAACTGCTTCTACTGAAAATGACACAGTGTGAGGTGAAGCAGGATCAGTAGGTTGGCTCTTCAGCAAGAATGGAGTAGAGGGCTGGTGAGCACGACTTCAGATTGCTTCTTCTGCCAAGAAACAATATCAAGAACAATTCTTGATCAATCCCACAAGTGGAGATCGAACTGGGTAGGGGCGACAAGAACAGGGAAGAATTCTGCACTTTTCTATGTCTTGTCTGATGTGTTTTGCATGTCCGCCCTCCTCTCTTATTTATAGCCTTAAAAGACAACTTCCTAGTTTGATTAGGAGTTTCTGATCCAAATCTTTATTTGGATCTGGACTCTTTAAGTGATAAAGTTAATCCCTTATCTTATCTGTAATTTAAGATCAGCTTAATCCTAATCAAATTAGGAGTTTCCTGATCCAAATCCTTATTTGAATCTAGACTCTTTAAGTGGATAAGACTTATTCTCTTATCTTTATCTGCTGATCCAAACCATATATGCCCCTATTTAATTAATCTAATTAACCCAGTTGGAATTGGGCTTTAGGCCCATTAAGTTTATGTGCTCACTTAACCTCTTAACTTGCTGCCCAGTTGGCTCTCCTTGTATGGCGTGAGACCCAAATATTGATTTATACATTAACCACATGGGTTCAGCCTAGCCTTTGTTAGAAGGTCTGGCCGAATTCACTGTAGGAGATAGTGAACCCCTGAGTCCATCACCATGGGCTCTTAATGGGCCCAATAGTTACACTAAATGGTCATTGGGTCCATCCACCTTATGAAAACCCAAGGATTGTGGGCAGATGCATGATTAGCCCATCAGGTATTACCCTCAATGGTCTTACACTTAACCTCTCAGCCCATAATGATCAAACACTGCCCGACAAGAGAAGACCTCTCCCTCGGCTGCAAGGAACAGTGTTGCACTCTCTACTCACATGGATCCCGGGAATTAAAACCTTTTCCATCAGAGAGAGTGCATCCCCGATCATTCACTTTGTCCAGCAAAGGGGCTGATCTTATCATTATGATCACCCACTCAGATGAATTTTTGGACTTTCCCAACATACTTAGGTTTTGACCCCCTCTAAGGATCTCACTGATTGGCATATCAAAGACAGCTCGATCCGACACCTAGTGCAGTACCATAATCGAGTTTAGGGGTTAGGTGTAACATTCCAGTTTTGCCCATTTATCTCCAAGGTTTAGGGTAATACTGAAATTTTGGTTCGGTTCAAGGTTTCAAAAAAACCCACATTGCATGTATCTCAGGTCTCACACTGGCAACTAAGACAAGCCACCCCAACCAACTTGGTGATACATCAGTGTCAGCCTTGGCATGATAAATCTCCCCAAATCTATCCAACGACTGTAAAGATTCTAAACTAACACGAGTCACATTAAGTGTCCAGTTTAAGGGTATTACATAGAAACACACCACAATGACATGAATAAATTATGTACTTTATTCATTTACAATAAATGTCAAAAGATACATCAATCTGATTGTAGCTAAGGGCATAACTGTCCAACAGGGCCCGTAACGGGTCGCGCTTGGCCATTCCGATGAACTAGCTATTAGGGGGGTCTCCAACGTCTAGTTTCAGCTTTTTTTTTGGGGGGGGTTACAGAAATACCCCCCCAACAGCTATAAACAACTATATAGGGGGGTGTTTATGTATTTTGGTTTTGAGGGAGAAAGAATGACGTAAATGCCCCCGAATAACTAATTTGGGGGGAATTTTGGGTAAAGTGATAAATAACTATACAATGACCAAAATACCCCTCCCAACAACTAAAAAATGACTAGTTTTTAGGGTTTTGGGGCAATTTAATTATTTTCAATTCCTATAAATAGTCCTATCCTCCACTATTCTCATCACACCAATTCAACAATTCTCTTAATCTCTTCTCTATTTCTCAAGTCTAAATCTCTCATGCGTTCTATGATTCTCTAATTCTCAACTTTATTGAAGTTTCAACAAAAAAAAGGCTTGCTCAACATCTTAAGTATCTCAACTCTCAAGTTAGAAATTTAGGAGGTTTGGACTCTTGGAGTTCAAATTCTTCAACCATTGAAATCAAGTTGAGATTCTGAACAGGCAATCTGGGTAAGTGTATTTAAATTAATTTTATTTTTTTTAGAATTAAAAACATGGTTGGCTCCTCCCAAAACCAATTCCCCAACATGTTCAATGTCGATGATATTCAGTTATAGCATGGTAGTATTAGCACCGATATGGATGCTATTGATATTGACGAAACTTTCACCCCTAGTACTGATACTAGAGAAAAGAAAAAAAGGCCACTAAGTTGATTAGCCCGGTTTAGAAAATATTTAAAATAGAGGAGGTTCAAGATAAGGGAAAAAGAGTTGTTTGGCAAAAATGTAGGAAAGACTTTAACTATTGTAGCAAGGGTGGTACTGGCCATTTAGGCAAGCATTTGGTCACCCATGAGAAAGAAGAAGAAAAAGGGAGAGAAACAACACAAACACAAATTGGGCGGGGGGTTTGTACTTTGAAATATTCTCAAGAAAAAATGAGACAAGAATTAGCAAAATACATTGTACATGTTGAACAACCATTTTTGTTAGCTGAAAATACCAAACTTGAAAAATGGTTACGTTATTCTATAAATCAACAAATTAAAAACATTTCTAGGAATACTATTAGATCATATGCTTTAAAATTTTTTTATTCAAATAAAAAATTAATTTATATGTTATCAAATCTTAATTCTAAAGTTGCAATTACTTATGGTATTTGAACTTCTAAATTTAAATAAGTTATATTTGTGTTACCGGTTATTTTATTGATGGGAACTGACTTTTAAATAAAAGAATTTTTAAGTTTTACTAGGCTTGAATGGCTACATATTGTCCCAGCTATTGTTGCAAATGTTTTAAATACTTTACTTGCTTATGGATTTGACAATAAATTATTTTCTATTAGTTTTGATAATTCTAATAATAATGATTCAGCAATAAATATTTTAAAATCTCAATTAAAACCATGTTTAAATGGAAAATTATTTCATATTAGATGTGCATGTCACATCTTAAATTAATGTATTTAGGATGCTTTAAATATCATTTTTACTCATATTTCTAAAATTAGAAATTGTATTATATATTAAAAGTTCTGAGCAAGAAAACAATAATTTAAATATTTATGTCAAAATTATGGTTTAAAATATAAACATTTTATATTAGATGTTAAACATAGATGAAATTCTACCTATGCTATGTTAGAAAGTTGTATTTTTCACAAACAAATTCTTAGTGATTTTTATAATGCAAAAATGCCTACTGATATTATATTTGAGGAAGACTAGAAATGGAAATTTGTATAAGAGATTTTTTAAAACATTTTTATGATACAACTAATGAAATTTTGGATATTTATTATCCAACAATTTGTAATTTAACTTATCAATTAATGATTATTAGTAATTGTTTTGCAAAATATAGAAAAATCCATAGTTTAAAAGTATTGTTGAAATAATAAAAAATAAATTAAAAAAAATACTAGGAGAACATTTCTCCTCTTTATTGCTTAGCTACAATATTATATCCTAGGATTAGGAAAGATGGTCTAGATATTTTATTTGAAACATATTGTAAAAATATGAATATTGAAATTAGAAATAAAAAAATAAGAAATTAATAGTTTATTATTTAAAATGTATAGTTTATATGAATATGACGTAACAGGGAATAATAAAAATTTATAACTTGTATAATTGCATCTTCAACTTCTGAACTTGAGTCCAATAATGAAAGAGAAAAACTTTTTAATTTAATAAATAAGAGGCAAAAATCCATTGCCTCGACAACAAGTTCATTTACTGAACTTAAGTTTTATTTACAAGCAAATTTTTCTACTTTAGGTTATTCTTCCTTCACCTCGGAGGGAACAAATAATTTTGATATTTTAGCCTGGTAGAGTAAACATTCAAAAAATTATATAGTGGCACGTGATCTACTAACCCCTCTGGTGTCTACAATTCCATTGGAATCTTGTTTTAGTAAATGTATTAGGGTGTCAGATGACAAGAAAAGCTGTGTGAATGATGAAAGTCTAGAGATGTGCATTTACTTTAAAGATTGGTTGGATGTTGAAGATAGATTACAAGACAAAAGAGGGCATGACACTAAACTCGATGTTTCACCTGAAGCAGATGATTAGAGTCAAGAACAATATGAGAAAATGATGAAGTCAATTTTTTTTTGTATACTCAATAGTTTTATAACATTTTTTAAAATTATTGTAAATTTTGTTTTAATTTTATTTTATTTATTTGATATTTTTAATAACATAATTTTTATTTTCAATATGTAACTATATTGTACTTTTATATTTTATTAATTTATTCCATTTTCCAATTTCCATATTTCATTCATCCAACCATTGTATGCTTTGTATCATTCAAATTTAAATGAAATAAAATTCCTATTTTTCTTCCAATTTGTTATTCATTTTGAGTCTATCTCTTTGACTTCTTATTTGGTTAAGTATTTTTTCATTTCTTTGTTAGATTTCTTATTTGTTCAAGTAGTTCCCAAAGGAAAGTTAAATATTTTAGTTTTACTTAGCGAAGAAATAAAAAATAAAAAAATGTCAAAAAATAAAATAAAAAAATAGTTTGGCCCAGTTCGGCCCACGCCCAAGGCCTGACTTGTGGCCCAACTTGGTACAGTCTGCAGCCCGTTCGGCCTAGGCCCGCACGGGCTTGGGCGTGTGTAATACCTAGCCAACCCCCCAAATTATCTCTAGGGAGGGTGACGTGTCCCAGGATGGCCCGCACTTTGTGTTGGTCGTGCCATGCCATGCCGACCCGCCATGACCCATTTTACACCTCTAGAAATGAAGGAGAAAGAAACGACGGAGGAGAAAGATGACATATAGGTGGTGGAGAAAGCCTGCAAGAGAGCTTCGGTCAAGGAGACCTCCCTTTGTGGCGGAGCATAGCGACAACAAGATTTGGTGGTGGAGAGGTTAATGGTAAAATGTTGTAGGGTTAAGAGTGTGTATGTGAAACATAATATAAAAAATGAACTATGGACACACAACCCTTCCACATAAATAATCATTGCTGATATTTTGGGGTGTGGATAGGGCCGATCCAGTATATAGTGTGGACGGGTCCCATCTATGCTCAACTGAATTGCATGTTCACCCCGTGGCATGGATTGAAATGGTTCACCCCGAATCCCATTCCTATTCCCGGCGGACATTCCCTCTCCCTCTTTTGAGAATGAAATCCCATTTCAGCTAATTCTAATTCCCATTCTAATTCATGTCTAAACTAAACAAACTATAGGAATAGAATAGACCATTCCCATTCCAATTCTGACTGTGGGGCCAAATGGAAAGGGAATGAAGCCTTTAGACAAAAGATAAATATCTCGATATCAGCTTCACTATAAAGGAGACAAAAGAAAAATGCAACAAAAATTGGAGATATGGATTGCTAAGATTTCTATCATAAGAGGGAGAACCACATTAGTCATATTTGTGACAAACTATTTCAATTTTCTTGATGCCAATGAATTTGTTCCAAGCTAAGATAATAAAGAGAATAGGGAAAAGGCAAAGAGTTTTTTGGTGAAATGGGGATAAGGAGACATTCAATAGCATCGGGAGAAGCTGTGTACTAAAGAAAGAAGAGGGTTAGGATTTAAGAGAGGGAAAGAGCTGAACTTAGCTCTATATAGCAAATGCAAACTTGTTTGGAGACTCATGATAGAAACAAATAATTGACGGCCGAGATGTAAACACGTCCATATGCAAACACAGATGAGATGCAAATTCTATTAGTTTGTAAACTCAGTAAAAATGTCATTTGAGATATGCCATTTATCTATTTTCTCAGCTTTTTTATATTTTTCTTATTTTCTTTTGTTTTAAAAATATAAAAAGTAATCATTGCTTATTTTGATTAGATTAATAAAGCTGCACACTATTAGAGAGAAAGACCTTTAGGTTTTCCAAAGCCTCTTATATTAATGCATGTTATTATTATAGTTAAAAAAAGACATTTAAGAGAGGGGGTGGGGGGAGAAAGGGAGTAGTGATAATAATTAATGTATTTTAAAATTTATAGTATTAATAATAATTGCAATATTTTTAATAATTAACAATATTAATCATATTAATTAAAAATAATGTAATTATTAATTAACAATATTTTTTTAATAATTATAGTATTTTGAAATAATTATCAATATTTATTCAAAAATAGTATTAAATAATGTATTTTAATTAATATAATGTAAGTTATAATTTATTAAAAAACAGTATTAACAATTATAGTATTTATTAACTAATAGAGATTAAATCATTACAGTAGTTTATTAATTAACCATATTAACTGTACTTTAAATTAATACATTATTTTTATAAATTACAGAATTATTTATTAAAATTCTGAATTTATTAATTAACAATATTTTCAATTAATATAGTACTTTTAATAATTATAGTATTTTAATTATTTAACATTATTTATAAAAAATAATGTATATTTTATTAACAATGTTTTTAATAATTACAGTATTATAATGATTAACCATATTTTAAAGTATTTTCAATGATTGCAATATTATTAATTACATTACTTATTAATTAATAGTGTTTATTAAAAAATACTAATATTTTTATTCATTTATTAGTTAACAGTTTTTTAAATTTTAATTAATGTAACTTATAATTTAAATTGTATTTTAAATATTATTTAAATTATATTTGAAACTATAAGTAACATAATTAAATTTTAACCATATTTAAAAGTAACTATATTTAAATTATTTATTTAAATATGTTTTAATCTATAACTAGCAGAAAATTACATTTAATGAATAGAAATTAACCAAGAAAATAACCAAAAATAAAGTTCCATTAATTTTGTCATAATTACAAAAAATTATCCAAGTAATTACCAAAAATGGATTAACATCATTTCTAATAAATATGATAAGTTACCAAAAACTAAAAAATATAACCATTAAAATTACTTTTTTTAGAGAATATATTTATCTATTTTCTCAATTTTTTGCATTTTTTCTATTTTCTTTTGTTTTAAAAATATAAAAAAGTAATTATTGCTTATCTTCATTAGATTAATAAAGCTGCACACTATTAAAGAGAGAGACATTTAGGTTTTCCAAGGCCTCTTATTTTAGTGCATGGTATTATTACATTTAAAAAAGACATTTAAGAGAGAGAGAGAGAGAGAGAGGAGGGAGTAGTAATAATAATTACTGTATTTTAAAATTTACAGTATTAATAATAATTACATTATTTTTAATAATTAACAGTATTAACTGTATTTATTAAAAGTAATGTATCTTTTAAATAACAATATTTTTAATAATTACAATATTTTTAAATTATTATTAGTATTTATTAAAAACAACATTAATTAATGCATTTATTAATTAATATAATGTGAACTATAATCTATTAAAAAATAGTATTAACAATTACAATATTTATTAATTAATAGTACTTTTAATTAATACCCGATTTTTTAATAATTATTTATTTAGTTAAAAGTATTTATTAAAATATTGAATTTATTAATTAATATATTACTTTTATTAATTATAGTATTTTAATTAATTAACATTATTTATTAAAAATAATGTATTTTTATTAATAGTATTTTTAATAATTACAATATTAATATTTAACTCTATTTTATAGTATTTTCAATAATTGCATTATTATTAATTACAATATTTATTAATTAGCAGTGTTTATTAAAATACTACATTTATTAAAATTGTTAAATTAATGTAAGTTATAATTTAAATTCTATTTTAAGTTTTGTTTAAATTATATTTGATATTGTAATTAAAAGTAATTATATTTAAATTGTTTATTTAAATATAATTTATGCTATAAATAGCAAAAAAGTACATTTAATGATAAGAAATTGTCTAAGAAAATAACCAAAAATAAAGTACCAATAATTTTGTCATAAATAACAAAAATTATCCAAGTAATTACCATAAATGGATTAACATGATTTCTAATAAATATGATAAGTTACCAAAAATTTAAAATATAACCATTAAAATTACTTTTTGAAAAATGTACTAATTATTAATAATCTTTAAGAAGTAAATGTAATTTGTTCATAGTGTATTTAAAATACATTTGTTTTTTCATATAAATTATAAATTATATAATTTAAACATTAATCCTTGCATATGATGATATTAGTTTATAGTGTTACAATCGAAAATAGAAAAAAATGTGTTTACTATTATGTATTTTCATTATTTTAGTTTCAATCAACAAAGCCTGTGCATCGCACAGGACTCTGATAGTTTGATATATGTCTTGTCTATGTCACTATTCCTTGGCTCTTGTTTGTGATACAAACATCGAACTTAAGTGTTTATGTACTCTGTTCGCGTTTGAGAGTATTTGTTTGACATGTAAAAAGATAATGATTAAGAGATCAAAAATGTATTTTGTTACATTTTTTACTTTGAACAGAGAGCATTGTTGTAGTTATTTTTTAGATACAATTTGTGCTCTTTCTGATAACTTTTCTTTTTGACCAAAGTTTAAGAAATTGGAGCATAATTGGAGTATTTAATGATGGAGCCCATGCAAAGACAGTTTAAAAATGTAAACCAATTTTTATTCATGAACCAAAAGGAAGGTAATTATATAAAGCATATATTTACATTTACATCGCAACCAAACGCAGCCTTGAAAGAAAATCTAAACTCCGACTCCGGAATCGGAATCGGAGGCGTTTGATTGAACAGAATCGGAATCCGATTCCCATTTCAGGCGAAATGGCCTTTCCCGAATCCCGGCTCACCCCCGGCACGGAAGGCCATTCCCGCTCATCGAAATAAGAAAAAATGAAATGACACAAAACCCCTCAACCCTCCTCTCTACCCGATTCCAACTTTCTAACCCCCTCACCCTCGTCTCTCGTCACTATCTGAATTGCGACGGCGTGGTAAGTCACCGCCAATTTCTCTCTCCCCTTTCATCATCATCTTCTTCTTCCTATCTTCTCTCTCTCGCATTTTTTCATTCCTCCCCTGTTGCTCCGCTGCAGCAAATCAGACCACGAAGAACCATTTTCGTGTGCTCAGTTGCTCACTCTCATCCTGCAATCAAGGTATGATTTATAGGCTAGGCTTGCTATTTGGTATTAGCGTATAGCTATCTAATTCTTTGTAATCTTCGATAGGATATTCATAATAAGATCTATATCATCTGGGTTAACGTTAGCATCACTGAGCTCATCTTGCATAGTTTTGAGTGTAAGGCTTTCAGATTTGGGTTTAGGTTTTAATTTTTACTGGCCAAAAAATGGCAACTCTACTGTATACTCTATCGCTTTTTTAATGGATCTGATTTTTACAAAGATAAATGCTGAATATCTTTATAATAATTACTTGCTCCTAACATCATCACAATAGCATATTAATGGATTATTTAGCATTGAAGCCTGAAAAGAAAGGGTTGTGTGGTTTCAATGCCAAAGCTAAAACTGAAAATTTGATGTAAACGTAGAGAACCCTCTTTTGTGACCATGCTCTAAGTGCAGACTCTAAAATATGAAATTAAAAATAGGAGGAACATGCAATGCAATCTCAAATTCCAATTTTGAAATCTAATATCAATATGAAATTAAAAGTCTATTTCGTAATTACACCTTAAGTTCAAACATTGGAAACTGAAGCAGATATGCAATTTATGTTCAAAATTTAAACCTAATGTCATAATTGAAGATGAAAATCAGTACCCACACTTTGACTTGAAGGCATAAGACTGAAACAAATAAATAAAAGGCAACATAGGAAACTAGCTTTTTTGAAACTAGCAATTGGGAACTAGTTTTTAGAATAAAGTTTAGGACTGAAATTGAAAAGTCACAATGTACATCCCAAAGATGGATTTAAAGCCCAAGCCCTACAGTTCATTAATTTCAAGTTAAAACAAAGAAAGAATGTTGTCATCCATCTTTAATTTAAGTATGAAAACCCAAATCCTTGTTCAATTTCCATGGCCAAGTTCTAAAAAAGACTTTTTGTAATTTTTTTTGTACTTTGATCTAAAATGAATTGAAGCCCAAAGGCTACATACCCTTCTCAAAGTTCAAAATATAAATAAGGGGGAAGCTACAGTTTGGATTGAAAGCCAAGTTGCAGGCTTGGGTTCTGGTCTACAACTCTTCTAGAAAA
The DNA here is from genome assembly GCF_000365185.1 of Nelumbo nucifera. The sequence goes on along the minus strand of NW_010729076.1, from coordinate 8,435,062 downwards.
CCAAAATGCCAAAACTGAATTCCGGTTTTTTGACCATTTTTCCCATTTGATTCCAAAACTAGATCCAGCTTACTAAGCAAGTTGCTTCCTTGCTTAAATTTTCTAAATCTAGCTTACTAATTAGCGGAGTAAAGGTATTGGCTGCTAACCTGAATTGCTCATTCAGGTAGATCCAAGATTGGCAAATTGTTTGATGGATAATTTGGCTAACCCTGTACACTAGGAGTAATCATAGAGGTAACCCAGGGCTGGATGGGACAAAGTAAATCATATTAATTAGTGTATAGGAGCAGTCAGTTACATGTTTTTGCATCACCACCCGTTTCTAACATTCTTAACTGCTCCTTCCTAATTCAAGTCACACATCACCATCTTTGTTTCTGAAACATGCCAATGTTCTCTAAGTTCAGTATTTAGTTCCTTTACCTTCTTATAAATATTGATTCCCACCCATGGGTGTTTCTAAAACAGCACTGACTTTTTTTTCAAAGAGCTGACCTGCTTCCAATGCTTCATTCTTATTATTGCTGAAATATGCAGGTTGAGTGGAATTCTCTTCACTGCTCAAAACTTCAAGCCTTGACTTAATTCCTAGGACTCGTAGACAAATGGTTGGATATGAATTCCTATTTTAACATAAAAGCCACCTACTGGCAGGAGGTAGGCATAGCAATTCTGCTGGTCCCAATTGTCATATTAACAGATTCCTAGGTCTAGTCCAGTGGCCTACAATTATCATATTAACAGATTAGCAGCTCTATGAAACATTCTGTTTAGAGGACAGGTTAGATAAATGACTCCTGTGTGGCTGGAATTTAAAGGGTAAAAGACTTAAACATACCTTGAGTTTTTAGGTATGTTTCAAAATAGACTTAAATATACCTTGTGGGCTGACCCCACTGGACTTAAACATACCCTCCATCAGTGAAACATCAAATTTGAGCTCATTTAAAATTATTAAAACCTTATTTTGCCCTTCTATCCCTTTAATAGATGCAACTTTTGAAAATCTGAAACAATAATTAACTTCAAGTCTACAACTAACAGTTTGATGGGTTCCCAGTGATGTCTATGACACATGAATTTATCATCCCCCAAGTTCTTCAACAACATTTATAATTTCTTGGGTGATATGAACCTGTTCAATTTGATATCAAATATCAATATAACATTCAATTAGGCAACCTCTTTCCTGTTCAACTCAATAAGCCCATTGTCATCCGAATCAACCTGCACCATCTTTTACAACTCCTCTCCTGCCGTTGGGTTTTCCAAGCTCTCCATCCCCATTCATATCAACTTTCTTGAAAACATTCTCTGGTTCTTTGATCTGGGTTCTCACTTCTCAAATGAATTCACAGATTCAAATAAACCAATTTCTCTCTTGGGGAGTTCTTTGATCTAGGAAGTTTTCCCACTGAACACGTCTTCAATTGGGCAGTCAAAACTTCCATTTTTAAGTTATTATAAATGATTTTGAATCTCAAAAATATGAAAACTAGTAAATGGAGGTTGCTTTTAACATATGTTTTTCTTGCACATAATCTCAACCTGTGCGGTGCTTATGTGTTAGGCTGTGATTAGATATGCAGTATAGAGTGCAGGAGATTGGGATTCAGCCATGACCTCCTTGGTCACATGCGACCCAATATGATCACCACCCACTAACAGATTGAATGGGCAGTATTTAGTAAACATGGGTTATGGACAGAATTGATACTTGAAGGCAATGGAATGACATGGTGAGGCATTAAATTTTTACTTCACATTCTTTTTGAGGATAGTGATTCTAGAGAATGTGGGTAGGGCTACAATGTAACTTTTGTATCATATAATGCATATATTTGGTTGAGCTTGAGGTTAATGCGTATAATCCATTATATTTGTATCATATATGCATATAATGCATATATTTGTTGCATTAGTTAAAGGTCTGATATGTATACAATGGATGGAACAACTTAAATCTTAGGATAACTGATAAAGGGACAAATTATTCTCATAGCTTAGGATTACTATACTATTAAAGTCTCTAAGTTTAATGTTTGTAAATCTTATTCTATTGAAATTTATAGCTTTTTAGAAGTTACACACCTATCCCAGGGTCACTTTACCTGTTAAATGATCTAAACTATTAATGAAAGGCAGTTCATTGACATTCCCAACGTCAATATTAAGTTCTATGTATAACTTGCACCTATTTTTCTCTCTGTTCGATGATGGATTAAGAGAAGGCCTGGCATCTCTTTTTTGCATTTCATTTGTTTCATAATTGATGAGTTTCAAGTCAACAATGAGCTCAGTTTGACAAGAAATTAGAAGCCAATCTCCCAACTTGATCACAATGAATTCTTTTATCTATTAAGAATTTGCTAAGATCAGAATCATATAAAATTTCAATGTATTTGGTTCTTTTTCTGGGGTTTAAAATGCCTTTTCCATGGTAGTATTGGAAAAGATTTTCTTCTTAGGGAAGAAATCAAGGAGATAACAGGAGTGATGTCAAGGATACTATTTATAGTCAACCAGTGTCACTTTTTTAATATTGAATAGTAGTCTATCAGGATGAAGGCATCAATGGGATCTTTGAGAAAGATGCACTTGTGAATAGAAAGTATGGCTAAAAAACATTAGGGGAATGCAGTTATGAAGATCTCAGGCAGCAATCTTGTTCTTACAATCTCTCTCCATTACAATGTTGACAGAATTTCAAATGTGCATTCTCCTCAATTTTGTGTCTGTGTGAGTCTATTGGGGATCTGGGGGTTGTGGGTTTAGTGTGATTGTTGAGCTCCAATTATATTGATTGGTTTTAGTTATGGGAAGTTGTCATGGATGGTGAAAACTACATACGTGTCAAATGGACTTTACTCAAAACAACTTGTTAATTGAAGGAATCTTATCTATGCTGTTTGCACTCTTGCTCAAAGACATCGTATCTAAACAATACTTTGACTTTTAACTCAGATTTTATCATGAGTCTTGTGTGCAGGTGCTTTCTGTGTAGGTATAAAATCAATGGTCATTGCTAACTATAATAGTCATGGATATGGTTTTTTGATGGTTATTCTATGAAGACTTTTAGAGAGGAAGTTTTGAAGTGCCATCTTGTTATCAACCATCTTTTAAGTTTTAGTTTAGAGCTTTCAAAATCATTGCAATCATAACACATTTGAGCTATCTTTATTACATGTTAGCCATAAAAAATCTTCTATACAAATGTGCAATATTTTCCTAGAAGAGATTAAATTTGTTTGGTATTCTTCATTTCCTCACAGATGAAGTATATGAAGTCAATTAATCTGTTCCATGATTTACTGAAGTCAAACACAGCAGGAAAAGGACGGTTACTTGGATTAGATGTTGGCCTTAAATATGTTGGTTTAGCTGTTTCAGATCCCTATAATAAAATTGCTTCTCCTCTAAGGTATGAAATCCAAATTAGCTTGATATACACATTTAATCTAAATAAAGGTGATCATCATTATTTGTATGCTTTGAAAATTCTGTGTGCTATATGTATATGCCAGCTTGTATATTGAATTAGCCTAATACTCATTCCAGCATGTGACCACTAAAGGTCACTTTAGTGGGATCCTCTAACAGTTGATGCAGAAAAATGTTTTTAATGTGTTTGCTTTTGAACAGTTAAGAAAATGTGTTATTTCCTAGGTGTAGATATATCCCGTAGCAATAATACTGTCTCTGCAGGATGTATTAACCAATTAAGATGTTAAATGAAGATTAGTCTCTGTATTTCTTCATCTTGAATGAACTATGAAACTAGCTAAGAATCCATCATATGCTTCAGAAACTGTAATGTTTATTCTTTGCTTTACCAATTTTAAGTTTCTTTTTTTGAAAAATTAGTTTTATTAACCTATGTTAGCAAGCCTGAGCCTGGGCATTTATTACCAGGCCCTGGATGTGGGCTGGGCAGGGATGGGCATCTCAAAATGCTCTTATCACCCTGTAAAACCTGGCTCGGTTTGACTTATGATCATTCCTATAGCTATCTGATTGGGACCTTCTGGAATGGGTTGAAACTGGTGTTCCTTGGGCTCAACTCAACGACTTATTCAATTTTGATTTTACTATTGCAACATTTTAGACCCATTCTTTTCATGTGGGTTGTTCACATTCAGCCTTTTGTGTGCAGAAGAGGGAGAGAGCAACTATGATATGGGGTGAAAAGGAACTGCCAATTGGAGAGAGAAAAAGTGACTCTCTCAATTGGCTAGGCTTCTATTTAATATTGGTCTCTTAAAACAGAAATGATGTTAAATCATTTCCCCTGTTCAATAATATAGAAGAAAAAGCTACTCTACCTCACTAAAGTAATAAAGGCAAATAGACAATTATACCCCCAAATAAAGAATTCTCAGGCATGAATATTGGATATCATAAATAACCAGAAAAATGCTCTGCCTCAACATGGACTTTTGAAAATCTAACCACTGGCCCACTGTGACAACTAATGAAGGTCCATATAGGCTAACAGTAAAGTATAGGGTTGATTTCTTCCTTAGACTTTGCCCCCAGTTCAACAGCTTTGAGTTCTTGTCCTCCCATAAGCTCTGTATTATCACTTCCTGTGTGCACCTCCACATAATCTTCTCTTTGTAGGAGAAAAAAGAAAACTGTGCTAAAAAAGAAAAATTGTCTATTTATTGCTTCCCATTATTTGTACATATAATGTTTTTCCCTTGAAACGTATATTTACTAATAAAAGCCTATAACATATTCTCTTAACATCTAAACTCTATCCTTCTGATTTATCCACTACTTTGTCCTACCAAGCTGGGATCTTATTTTCCCCTACCCAAAATTGTTCTTTTTGTTTTGTATTTTCTTTACTATTTCTGCTTGTAATTTATTCCTTGTATTTGTCTTTTTCAATTCTGCAGTGTACTGGTTCGAAAGAAGTCAAATATTGACTTGATGGCTAAAGATTTTCAATCTTTGGTGAGTTTGCCAAACCTATTTTCTTTTGACCAGTAATCTTGAATTAGTGAATTGGTTAGCTGTATTTTTCTGATGTAGACTACCTGGATGATTGATGCTTGTGATTTATTTCATCTGTATTCATCTCAGGCATTAACGGATTAGGTCTCTTTATGCTATTTGTGAATACTTGTTGGAGGTATCTGTCACAGATATGTTTCAATTTCCAATCTTTCTGGTTTTAATACTTCTGCATGTATAGTGGTTTCTGATTGGCACTTTCAAGTTTTTAACATTGGGAATATGAGAAAAAAAAAGTGTTGTTAATCCATCTTGGGAATATTGCTTTAGTCGATCACTATTGGAGTAGCTGTGGCTGTTGCTTTTCTCTTACAAAGTTTTATTTGCTAAGAGCCTAAGACGAGAGTGATAAACTAGATACACTGACCGAACCCAGAACCAGGTTTTAGATACCCATTTAAAAGTGATGTAAAATGTAGCCATGTGTTATGACGTGACAGCATGCATGGTTGTAGATCATATATTGAGATATTGTTGAATTTATGTTTTCTTTCTGTTAACTAAAATTCCACAGCCTGATGTTTTTGAGCTCTTCTCTCACCTAGTGTTTCTATGCAGATTTCAGAATTTTCTCTGGTGGGCTTTGTCGTTGGCTATCCTTTCGATTATCAGCGTAACACTCCAGATGTATGTTTTTAGTTAGTCCATAATCAATTAATTTCCTTTTCTCTTCTTCCTTTCAACTTCTTCTACTTTGGATTATAGGCTGTTCAAGTGAAGCTTTTTATTGAGGATCTCCGCAAAATAGGAAAACTTGAAGATGTGAAGTATACATATTGGGATGAACGTTTTACATCAAAGGTAAAGGGTCGTACTTTCATTGGTGAAATGTTTTTCCCCCCGTTAAGCTAACTCCTGGATCAAAGCAGATGAGCATGAGTACACATTGTAACAGTTGAACCCAGTTGCACCGATTGGACCAATAATAATATTAGTGATGATTTCTTTCAGTGTGTGGAATTACTATTGAAGCCTTTGAATCTGCATCCGGTAGAATCCAAGACAATTCTTGATAAATTTGCTGCTGTTGGAATACTCCAGGTAGTAATCTCGTTAATGCCACCTAGTTATACTCTCATACTGCAACTGCATGCCATATATCATTGTTGTCTTGCCTAATATTATGCATGTTTATGCTGGTGTTATTTTGGTCTTTTGGCAGGGGTACCTGGATTACGTAAACATGAACTTGAAGTTGGAGAAAGAGGTAAATGATACATAGCTAGCGGAGTAGTGTTATTTTCCTTGATATTTTGTGACTTCTAATGCGAAAACCTCGTCTTGTTACTCTTACTGGTTTTATCCTTCGGAAAAGTTGTATTTCATTGGATAGATATTTTAAGGGGAGAGAGAGAGATCCCAGTTTACCGTGGGATCAATTTGGATCACTTCTGATCTAGTCGGACAGGTCAGCATGACTGGAAATTCATGTATATATATATAATATAGAATTATGTTTACATATAATATATGAAATATTTTGTATTTAATTTATGTTTTTTTAGTTCAGTTTTAGATTCTTTTATTTGTAAAAAATATTAAAATTATAATTTGAGGCCAAATAGGGATTTTTTGGAAAAAAATAACTGGGCAAAGTGCCTACATCCCCTTGGGACGCATAGATCTCAAAAAATGATCCGAAGTCTCAGTAGTACAAATCTACAAATTTGCATTTGTACTCCTTCCAAACTGAGCCAAAATAAAAAGTTCACCTCAGACATTGGAATACAAAGTATGGCCTCCTTAAGTTTGCAAACACATTTAGCATTCAACCCTTGGCCCAGTCATCGGGTTAAATGAGTCAACGGTCCAACTATTTGGGTCAGATGATTTTGACCAAGTCAAAGGTTTTTTGACTTTTAGGATTTATTCAAACTGGACCTAAAATCTTGATTAGATGACAATTCGAGTGGTCCAATCAGTTGGGTCAATGACGGCAAAACAATGATTTTGAGTTTTCAGAGCTCACTGATGTGTCACTTGGCCATTAAACATTTAAACTCATATCCCAGGTTTATTGTTGGGAAGTGAATTTCATTCATTCAGGGTTGTTGCAAAACTTTCTTATAGAAGAGAGAGATCCCAGTGGGAATATTTCATCATTTTGGATTGCATTTTGCAGGAAGATGCCAAGTGCATTTCATTCATGGGTTTGTTTTGAAAACTTGAAGAATAGTAAAGGGTTAAAATAGTATATTTCGTTATATATCAATTGTCAGAAAAACTTAAGAAAGGGATTAGAGTTGGTCCATTTCCTTAAACTAGGAGATTCATAATTTTATGGGTACATAATTTCATGGATGCCCCACGTACATGGATACATGCATAAATATTGGTATTATCAAAAAATTAAACCGAAATTAAAATATAATTTATTTGTAACCCATGCTATTTAAAAAATATATATTTGTAACCCATGCCCGTTGTTAGGGTCAAACATATTGATGGTTCATCCATCTGGATTGACAGTTGACAGTTGACAGGTATTTAACCAAGCCAACAGTTTTTGACTGACTACTGGGTTTGGGATTAACTTAAACCAGATAGTTGTTAGGTGATGGTTTGAACGATTACTGAGCTGCCTAAGAGTACGGAAAGCCACTAAAATCAAGTTTTTTGTATGTAGTAGTAAAAGGGCACGTGCGCAGCATGAAAGGTTGTCATGAAAATGCATAAGAATGGAAAAAAAATACTTTACATTACCTCACGACAAATAAGGGTGCCAATGGACCGGTTTTGGATTGGATCCCATTTGGTCTAAAATCAATTTAGATGGATTAGATGGATTAGATGGACCAATAAGACATATTGAATTGGATTCATCCGGTTTAAAATATTTATTAGATTAGATTGGACCTCCCTGGTTCATTCATAACAAATTTATATTAGACTAGGTTGGATTAAGCTAACATCTCGTCCATTGATATAAGATAAGAATATATGTGTCGATGGACCAAGCTTGGGTTGAGACCAATCTAAATCAAAATGGGTTTGAATAGATTGGATGGTCCAAACATTGAATTAGACCAGTCTAAATTAATCCAAAACATTCATTGGATTGGATTGGACCTGATCCATTTATAATGGATTCACATTGGACTGGATCAGATCGGACCAAATCCAGTCTAATTGACACCCCTAACGAAAAATTTCAAAAGAGGACATTGAGGCAAATTTGAACAGAGGACATTAATAGTATACAAAATTTGACATGAAAAAAATACTTAGCCTCACGACATATTTGAAAACAGAGGGCATCAATAGTCCAGCATTACCTTTAAAGATTACCACTTCCTCTTGTCCGGTTGGCTCCTCTTTAAAATATCTGAACTTTGGTTGCTCTCGTCTTTGAATAATGTCTCATGTGCTTGCTGTTTTGGACTTGTGCTTAGACGAAGGGAATCCCAAGCTCCATTTATATACATTCCCAAATGAAACTGAAATATGTTCATTGCCAATCGTGGAAATCGTGGAAGTGGGAATATTTTTCGGTTCATCTTTAGAGCGTGGAATTCGTGGGAGAAAGGGCCTTGTTTCCTTCGACTTTGTGGAAGAAAGAGCCTTTGTTCTTAGAGACAAATTTGTGCAAATGGCAGAAGTGGATCAAAGTGGGAGTAAATTCTGATTTCTGAGAGATAACTGCTGCAGTGAGTTGTGGGAGATGAATCTGATTTGTGAGAGAGAGGGCCTCCTTTCTCTGTTATAAGATATAACTATTGCAGTGAGTAGTGGGAGAGAAATCTGATTTCTGAGAGATAACTATTGCAGTGAATAGTGGGAGATGAATCCGATTTGTGAGAGAGGGATTCCTTTCTTTGAGAGATAATTGTTGGACCGAGAGAGGAACTGTAAATGTAGCAGTAGTAAAAGACAATAATACTCTCCATATGCTCACTATCTGGTTAGACTAATGGGGTAATAAAAGTCTAATGAACATTACAGTATTGGGCCTTCCGGAGTTTGGGCCCAACTTTGCTTAAGGGCTCTGTGTTCTGTGGTGAGAATACGTGAACAGCACAGGTTGTTAAATGTAAACCAATTTTTTCCATATTGTGAGACCCATTGGTAATACTAATAGGGCACTAGCAATAAAATTTGGACAAATTTATTAAAGTACTCCTATGCATAAAAAATTGATTAATTTTAATCTGTTTTCGTATTGTCTTAAAGTACTCTCACAATTGACTAATTATTATTAATTTTTAAAAATTTCTAAAATACCCTTTTCCATTCTTCTTCTCCTCTGGTTCGGTTACCGAAATTCGGTATCCTGTCACCGGCTCACCGCTGAACCAACAACAGTGATTCCATTCTCATTCTCTCTCCTTTTTTTTTCTCTCATTTCATCCTCTCTCTCTCTCTCTCGCTCGTTCTCATTTTTCTCTCTCTTGATTCTACTCCACCGGTTTCCCTTGTTTTTTATCAATCAAACTAAATCGCCGTCGTTATTGCAACTTCTGGCGGCGGCAGTCCTCCACCTTTCATTGCAGAAGCGTTTCATTTTTGGTTTTCATATCTTACTTGATCTCCTCCTTGAAACCATCACTTGACTTCCTGCAAAACCTTAACTCTGTTGATCCAAATCGCTCTGGTTTCTTTGTTGTATCAAGGAATTCGATCCCAAACCCAACTTCTTCTATTCCTCTGAATTCTTCACCGACCACCCGGATTTCCCGCACCCCACGTCACCTGGTCGTAGGGAAATGACATATTAAAGTCTGATGTGTCTCCTTGTCCCATTCCTTTTTCTACCTTCGGAAGCATTGTGACAACGAGGTCCTGAAAGCGCTCTACAACAAAGCCGGTTGGACCTTCGGAGAAGACGGTACCACTTACAGAAAGGTAAGCAAGAAAATTCTCCCTTACCAATCTATTTTTCTACTCATTCTCATTGCTCTCACCCAGTGGTATCTTGTTTCACCCGACGCATTTTTTTTACTATAAATGTACATAGAAATTTTCATAGAAATTTTATAGGCACTTTAGTAACAGAATCCATTTCTTTCCCACACTTTCACTCTTACCAGTTCGGTACTTCGGTCCAAGCAGATTTGTGGAGTCAAATTAATCTGAAGAGGGCTTGGTCTTGAACTTGTAGAGGCGCTTCTTAGAGCTTTGGTTGTCAATGGTGAGGACGATCTTGCCTGGTTCTAAGATTTTGAAGCTACTGCACAACAGTGGTTCCTCGCTTGAGGCGATCATCTTCGATTTCTGAATGATCACAATGTATCCATCTTCAGCGCTTGGCACGAATTCATCGCCATAGCTGACATCCCAACCCACTTAAAAGGTTCAAAATAGGGCGTATCGGTACTGCTTTTTTTTTTTTTTAATTTCAGAGGGATCGGTCTATAGGCGAGAGCAAAGAAAAACCGAAAAATCGAACTGACCGAAACCAAATTGAAAAAACGGTTAATCGAACTGGTCAATTCGATAATATTAAAAAACTGATAGTTTCGATTCAATTTTAATTAACCATTTAAAAAAACTGGCGGTTAACTGATATATATTCATTATTTTTTTTTGAAAATCGAATAAGCACTTTCCGCGGTTTGAAAGTTTAAGACTGCCGAATTATATAATAAGCACTTTCAGACATTCTCTTTGAAAGTTTCAAAGAGAAACTTTGAAAATCAAAAATAAAAAGTTTCATACAGAAACTTTCGGCCTCTAGACTGGAGACTGTCAGCGTCTCAGTCTCGAAAATAGAAAAACTTAAAGCCTTTAGCCCTTTTTTCTCTTTTGTCTTGGTGGTTTTCCTTTCACCAGCTTCTTTGAACCAGATTCTCAATCTCTCATAGTCTTATTCTCTCAAATACTTAGTTATTTTTTCCTCAACGGACCGACAGCCTCTGGTGCTCTGCTCTCCGATTGAAACACTGATGGCCTCTGACAATCGAGTCACCGTTCATTGACGTTCGACACTCCAACCAGGCGACCAGTGTTCACAGTTCTGTCTCATCTCTCACTCTCAGTTAACAGTTCTATCTCTCATCTCCGACCAGCCCTTTCTCTCTCTCATCTCTCTCACTCTTGGTTTACAGTTCTATCCACTTGTCCAGTGTTACTCTCTCCAAACCATCGGCAGGGAAGATTTTTTTCCTTTTTCTTAATATATTGAAGGCATAAAAAAACTGAAAAACTAAATAGCGGTTAACTGGTTGTATCAGTTCGATTTTGGTTTGGTTAAATTGAAAAATCAAACAGTTCGGTTCGATCCAGAAAATCATCCCACGATTCGGTTAACTGAACTATGAACACCCCTATCGGTCTACCCCTAAACCACTTGCTGACCCAAAACACCCCTTAGGGTATATTGAAAAGACTCCGATACCATACATATTGATCAATATAGGCCAATACATAACAATATTTTGAACCTTAAAAGTGGCATGCCTCAAGGTGTAGGAAATTCCATGGTAATCTCGTTAGCAGAATCAGGGTTGGTGAATTCACCTTCACCTTTTATGCTATCCTCCAAATTGTCTTGATTTTATGAACTTTCAACTCTAAAACAGAACTGAAGTCCATTATTCAATGATTGGCCCTATTAGCTTCTTTATCATCACTAAATATGTTAATGAGTGCAGATGTTGGAGGATTATTAGGTAAACCACTGGTCAGATTAAATGAGCTCCGTACCTTGGACCCAAGAAATCACGCACCTATGTGCCCTTTCATTCTTCTTTCGTAGGATAGAACCGGTAGAACAATCCTTTTGCAGTGTTTTCTACTGGCGCACGTTAGATCAATTTCAGGGGGTGCTTTCTTTTCCTAGCCGCATGAAGCATAAAGGTTTTCTGCTAGTCTACACGATGACTGTAAATTTGAAGCACTGCAAGCCTGAAGGCATATAGGACGCCATGTTCCCGGAGGCATGTTCTATCGAAGCTAAAGCTCCTCCCGTAAATGGAGGCATGGAAGGCTCCTGTATTATCGGAATGGTTTCCCTTATCTTACCGGAATCTGTCAACAACGATGAAGGTCTATTATTGGGCACTAGGGATGTCAATGCAGTAGGCAAAGATGGGCATAATTTTGAAACTTTAAGGATATGTTTGGTTTGAAGGAAAATGTAGGGAAAGGAAGGAAAACCTTTACAACACTTGTATTGGTTTCCCTATCTTTCCCTTTCTTTCCCTACCTTTTCCTTCAAACCAAACATAGCCTAAAGAAGAATGGAGGGTAAGATAGTCTTTTTCATATTTTCGTTAACAGACACTAATGACAAAGAAGGATTAGTCAATAATATGTAAACAGTAAGGGTAGAGTTAGTTAATTTCCTAAACCAAAGGGATACTTTAAGAAATTTACCATAAAATTTTATGTTGGGTTTCCGGTGATCCTTAATCCCTATTTGGGAGTTCTTATCCACTAAGCACTTATGAGTGTTTGGTGAAAAATCTTATTTCAAACAAGGGCAATATAGGTAGTATATAGGTATTCTCAGAATGATGCCATGGGTCAAGATAGGCTATAAAGGAAATAAGTGCCTAAAAATAAGGGTAAATAGCAATGTTTTAAAAATTGACCTAGAGGCCGAATCGTTTTTGCCTCTGGGTTGCAGGTCACCAATTTGACCGGTTGGGTCGAATGGTTCAGACCGTGCCATGTCGGTGTATATATGTATTAAGTATATATATTTATATACGTGTGTGTATGTATACATATTTGACGCACCCTATTGGTAGACAACTGGGACGATAGACTAGGTAGGTCGCTTGGTCAAGCTGTAAAGAAAGAGAGAAAAGATCAGAGTACCCAGGCTGCTTTACCCGGTGTGGGCACTTCGATGCTTAAGTTAGCGAGTTGGAGTTTTTAGAAAGATAGAAAACAAGAGGGAGAGAGAGAGAGAGAGAGAGCTTGAGTGTTAAATTGTGTGTCCCCTTCTTAGAAAATGTGGGCGCCTTTATATAGGCATCGGTTGGTGTGAGTTTTACACACCACGTCTAAGATCCCCAAGAGGATGTGACTTTCCGGTCCAAATTCCTTGGAGGTAGTTTCACATGCAGATTAGGCTTCTGTGCCTTATCCGATTGCCTTCGGAACAATCGGTGTGGGAGCTGACTTTCGAAGGACCTGAGAGTGATAAGACATACGCAGAGGAGGTCGGCGAGCACGGTCACCACCTAGACCTCAGTCAAGTCAATAAGTCCTTCGAGGTAGGTCACTCCTAACACCGAGGTCCCTTGGACCGGTACTAACAAGGTACCACAGGTCAGCCCTGGACGAGGGGCTGCTAGCTGCTCTCCCAAGGTACCACAGGTCAGCCTTATCCGATTGCCTCTGGAATAATCGGTGCGGGAGCTGACTTTCGGAGGACTTGGGAGTGATAAGACATACGCAAAGGAGGTCGGCGAGCATGGTCGCCACCTAGACCTCAATCAAGTCAATAAGTCCTTCGAGGTAGGTTACTCCTAACACCGAGGTCCCTTGGACCGGTACTAACAAGGTACCACAAGTCAACCCTAGACAAGGGGCTGCTAGCTGCTCTCCCAAGGTGCCCGAGCTGTATGCTCCAGTGTGCAACCCGTAACCGTCACTGGGTTGAACAGATCAACAATCGAACCGACCGAGCCGAACGGTACCTAACTAAGTCAACGGTTTTTGATCATTTGGCGGGTCTTGACAGAACCATACCCAAATTCTTGGCCAAGTGATGGTTTGAACGGTTCAACCGGCCAGATCAACAGTGGGTTGAAAACATTAGTAAATTGTTGAAACTTCCTTTGAAGTTTTTGGTTGTTGTTGAAACCAACTTTGAAGTTTGGTAGTTGTAATTGCCTCCCTGATGTGTCTGGAAGCGTGTCGTTAACCACTTCGGAACACTAGTTTAAACATTTATAAATTTTTTCGATTCTCAAACAATTACAAACGCAGTAAAAGGGTGAGAATGGATCGTATCCATAGGGAAGCGAGGGAAAAATTAATACATACTCAAATCCGGATAAGAGAACACAAGAGGGAAGTGCAGAAATATAAAAATTAATTAATTAAACTAAGGAAAATATAGAATTCGAATAGTATTGAAAGTTAAATGTGTAGAAACATAAATAAATAAATGAAAAAAATGAAATAAAAATATGTAATCCGATCAGAGGTAGCAGTCTCCGGATCTCTCCTTTGACCCTCGAACTTCTCGAACTAAGCCTTCTGTTTTACCTGGCTAAATTGCAGATCTGCAGAAAAGAAAACAAAAATCAAACAGAATGAAAATAACGAAATTGGAATTGAAAGAACATAAATTAAAACTAAAATAAATTAAAAGTGGTTGGGATCCGATTCCAGAGGTAGCAGTAGTGGTGTTGGCGAACTGCAAATAGGAACCCCTCCTCTCGCCTGGGCGTCCTCCTCTTCCTCTACCATTGAACTTCTCAAGATCAACCTTCCGTCTTACCTGGGGGCAGAATCCAACCCTTTCTCAGGAGCTCTTGGGCGTTTTTTATAGAGAAGGATGGATATAACTGGAATTAGAGAGAAAGAGGGGGTGGTAGCTGGGTTTTAGCAAAAATATGAGTGCCCTAGGGTTTAGAATGAAGGGTTATGATGGTTCTAGGGTGATCCTAAGGCTGAGAAGAAAAGGAGAGGGTGGCCAATATTATGTAGGGTTGAGATTTAATGGTTAGGGGTTGAATGGTGAGGATTAGCAGTTAGGTGGCACCCTAGGGTTTAAAAACTACAAAAAGAATGCCTTAGAATGGATGGTGGAGATTAGAAGGAGTTGAGGGTGGAGATTAATCAAGTAGGGGTGGTTAGGGTTTGCTAAGAGTGAAAAGAATGGGTTAAAAGGCGCCCTAGGGTTTTCTAAAACGTGGGGAGCATGCTAATACAGTAGGAGGAGCGCTAAACTAGGTTTAGTAGCTAGGAGATGCCCTCCTGCTTTCTGTTTTTCACAAAAACACCCCATCTCTCAGTTGGACTTCACACCACCTTCCCAAAATCTGCATTTTAGCCAAGAAAGCTTCCCAAATTTGCATAAAATTTGCACATGAACTCTTATAGGTCACAACATTGAAATTAACTGGGAAAATGACACAATTTGACTATTCTAAGGTTAAAAATACCCCTGAATTGATGCCCTTGAGGCATTAAAATGTAGAGTTATTATTCTCCTAAACTTTCTAACATAGTTGCAAGTAGATCCCCTTTGTTAGAACCCTCTAAGAGGCATGAAAATGTCCAAAATACCCACATAGTTACTTTTTATCAAAATGTAAATCTTCTAAATTTTCTCTTCATCTAGTCATGAATGGCTAGTCCAAACCCTTCTAATCTCTTTTTTGAAATAAGATTTATTTTCTAAATTTGCTCTTTGATTAAATCGCTTAAAAGTAAAGCTGCAACTTTATATTCTCTTTTTTATTGTTTATAAAATTTATAATTTTTTTTCTATGGAAACCAGCCTCAATAATAATTGCATAAATATTTTAGATATTTTTGTATTTTTTGTTAGAAGATTCAAACATAGGCATCTACTTACAACTGCATCAAAAAGTTGAGGGAGACGATTGCATTTACCAAATTTCAGGATAGGTTTCAACAAGGGTAGGTTTTAGCAATGTTCAAAAACTTCAGAGGAAGGTTTCAGAAATAGACCCAATTTTTTGGCTTCTTAAAATCTGACTTATTTTTACGAATAAGCATTTATTCTGCTTTTTCATCAAATGCACTTGTATTTATTGATATCATATCAGCCTAAAATAAGTGATTATTCAAATAAACGCTTAAAAATAACTCTTTTAAACAGGGGCTTAATTACGATTGTTCAACCACTTAATTGTACGTTAGTAGCATCCATAGATTTTTGCCTAGTTTGAGTGGACGTTTGTTCCCCTGGCTATTTGTTGCGATATTAAGTAACCACATGGCAAATGCAGTGATGCACTGATTTTGGGTGTGCAGGAAACACACGAGAATTATTCATTGATCTGATACTTATCATCGCACATCACATCCTTACTAAAGAAGAATTAAAATATAAATAAAAGACGCGAATGGGGAAGAAGAAGACGGAAAAGGAGAATTATAAGAACAACTCAGAAACAACATGCACGGAGTGCGGGGAGTAATCCCAAGTAGATATGAAATGTGATCTATTCCGCCCTGAGCAAGTATCTATATGCGAAGAAGAAGCCGGCAACCAGTAGTGGGACGAAGAACTCAATGAAGGCAGCGTATTTGGGCAAGCCATCGTCCTTGATCACGAACGCAGTCATCTCCTTCCCTTTGGTTTCCTTGATGACCCCATCCTTAGAATCTTCTTGTTGGAACTTGAAACCCTGGAGGACTCCCACTTGGTACTTTAGCACTAACGCCTGAGCAGCTTTGCTGTGGCCGATCGCCTCGAATTCCTTTGACGCATCCTTTCCTGCCGACTCTAACAGCACCTCTTCTCCTCCCGGGTGTTCTACCAGGAAACTTGTCGCGTCCAATACCTGTAAATTCACGAATCATTTTAAGATCAATCACAGAGAGAGAGAGAGAGAGAGAGAGAGAAAGAGAGAGAGACCTTGCCATTGATGACAAACCAGCAATCTTTCTTAGATTTGTGTTGGGCGACCTGTGAAAGTGTGAAGACTCTTTTATCTGCCATTATTTTCGATCTTTACGTGTGTGTGTGAGCACTGAGCAGGAAGGAAATTAAAACTGGCAGAGTGGACACCACGGAGATGGAAATTTGTAGGGGGAAGACATCCCTTCTCAGTTCTCACGTTGTCTTCATTTTTTTTTTAGGTAAAACCCGTTGTCTGCTTTGAGGGTTAGGTGAGTTAGAAACCCAACCACCGAACCAAGAGGTTTAAAGAACTTCACGGTCCAGCCCAGGGAACATGCGTTTTGCAGATGGTTTAAACTTTAAATGCTTCGGAATCGGCCGGAAATAATGGTCCTCACTCCTCAGGATCGGATTGGGGAATGGGGATGTATATTATCTCCTCCCTATTTGGTTCTGGCAATGGCTGCCAATGTTAATTGTGGTAGGTGCCACACGACTAGCTACGCACCCACGCGAAGTAACAACTTCTGTTAGCTACCTTTTTAATTGGGTAGTTACTCACGTGTTCTTCATAACCAGAGCTTAATGGTCCAACACAAGACAACTCTACTTCACCTCACGTGTTCTCATGAGTTTTCTTTTCACAATCCTCCTTTATAGTTTCGATTTAACAAAAACCCCCTATACTTTTTAAAAAATATGCAATTACCTCCCTTTTTAAACAGAAAAGCCAACTTAATGTTTTTGTTTTTTTAAAATACCTATTTGTCCTTATATTTATTAAAATACTATCGACACCATCCACACACCTTTGTCTTTGTCTCTATTCTTTGCAGCATCTCCAATTCCTCCGATTTTAGACATGATCCTTCTTCGCAGATGCATGGCGACGGCTTCAACCTTGCTTATTCTCTCTTCGTGCAAACATCATCCTCACTAACGTTGCCTTAGATTGCTTTTGCCTTTTCAGATATCCCCAACCAACACCGACCTTGTAAGTCCTGGTTCCAGCTCTTTTACCTCTTATTCGGCGGGAATAAATGGCATAAATAACATGGTCGTGGGTTCTCCTCCGGCCACATCATCTTTGTTAGCTACTACTTTGGCTTCTCCTTTCTATGATGGTGGTACCGATCTGATTGATGAGCTTTAGCTCCAAGACCAGTTGTCATTCCTCAACAATGATTCCTCCACACATGGACTAAAAAACATGCCCCTCCACGTCACCTCGTGATCTCTATCGTATGGTATGTATCTTCGTCCTCATCCTTTCTTGTATGCTTATGAAAAACTGCTTAAGTGCACCTCCATTCAAGAGATGGCTTCCGTCCTCGCGACTGCAGCAAAGAAGGTTGGTCCAGCTATACAACAACAAGCACTTGTGTTGATGGATGCTGCAACCGTTAATATACGCCATCTTTTGAAGCTTGGTGTCAAGGCTCATGGTTGTAATGGTTTGTCTTATGCTCTCAATTAAGTAGGTTTGAACTTCTTTAATTTCATTATGGTGTTCTAAAATTTGATGAAACAACTGTCTTTTTGAGATTTATAAGGCCAATGGATTGCTTGAAATGTAGAAAAGATGCTTGAAGCACAGAGGGGTTTTAGATTTTCATTATTGTCAATCAGAAGCATAGAAGGTCCTTGTTTACAGATCATTTGATCTCCAAAAATTCTACTTAGATGTTTCCGTTTACTACAATGGTGGATTCTGTATCGTTGCCAATCCACTGATACATTTTCAAGATGTGCTGAGAGTCTCTGAAATTGATTTTGTTTAGGAAAAAGGCCATGAATATACGATGGACATGGTAAATTAAAGAAAGTGGGGCAAACTTAAGAGATACAAAAGGCTGCTGGTTCTCAATTCTCGAAAGAAAATAAACAGTGTTTTGGAGGGTATTTTAATAAATTCATGTCTAAATAAATAGACATAAAGGCAAAATAAGCATTTTAAAAACAAACACATTTGATCGGCTTTTTTGTTTAAGAAGAGAAGTAGTTGCATATTTTCTAAAAAGTATAAGGAAGGTTTTTATTAAAGTTAAACTATATAAAAGGTTTTTATGATTGTTAGAAAACTCAGAGGAGGTTTTTGTTTTTTAGCTTTTATTTTGATAATATGGAACCGTAGGAATGTATTGTAGGCCATGATTTCACTTCAGCGCTACTCCCTACCAATGGATTTTTTAATGTTTATTTCGTTCATTACAGATTACATAAGAAACACATTTGTGGTGGGTTGTGCTTGATTTTTTTTGGTAAAAGACTTAAGTCTCCTTTAATATTTCTCCTAAAACCTCCCGTATTTTTTTAATGGACTAAGACCTCCCCTCCCAGAGACAAATAGCCTTTATTACAAATTGATAAATTAAAAAGTTTAATATACCCTTACAATAAAAAATACTATCATCAACAGTATTAAATATAAACATAACTTTGCACAGAAATATACATAATAATTGGAACAAAAAATGTTTTCGGTTAATATCAATAAATCCTTGGTTCAACAATATAAAATTTTCTTATCTAATGTTGCCTTCAAGTATCAAGTCAATTATTCTCCACGCATGTGTACACTTAATTCACCAAATTCATCATCGGCTTCTTCAGTTATCTCTGACGAGTGGATAGCATCTAATTTCGTTTGGGGAAAAACTATGATACAGAAAAGATATAATATAGAAAGAGTTTTGGCCAACCAAAATTCACCTATGAATTTTGATAAATAACATTTTATTTGCTTTCATGTTTATGATTTTAATTTATTGATCAGTTATTTTTCTCATATCATAATCAAACCCGTTTGTTTAAGCACTTTCATTGATTGATAATCAAGGGTGAAGCTTTAATGGTGCTTTTTTTGGGATAATTATTTATGTACACGTTTAGGAAATTAAATGTATCCTATAATTTTAAAAATTACTTATAAAAGACAAAAATATCATTTAACTGTCTATTAAATTTTCAAAACATGCCAAACTTTTACTTCTCCCAACTCAACGAATTTGAGAATGCAGGTTTCTCTATTTCTACAAAAGATCCACATATCGCACATATTTGCCACTGCACATCGCTTTTCATGCTTCACAACACTCCTTAGAAGTATTGAACATTTTTTTTTGGCGAGATAAAGGCAGCTTCATTGCTTATAAGAGAGCTTTACAGATGGTTGAGTGACCAAATTATAACTGATCATCACTTGGCCTTAACTGATTAAACTGTCTATTTATATGCACAAAGGATATAGACAAAAGCCACCCAAAGCTCCAATTTCTTGATCCCCTTACAACACTTCCCCTCCTCTAACTCTGAGACTCCCTCCAAATTGTCGTTAATTAGAGTTGACAATGACACCGCTAAATCCAAGTCTACACCTGAAGGAATTCTGGGTATAAAGACCACGGATCGATATACACATATAAACTAGATAGCAAGAGGAGAGACCAATCAATAAACAGATTAGAAGAGCCCAACAACTAGCTCCGGAATCATTGGCCACATATTTCAAACATTTTCAATGTCTTTTTAGTTTTTTATGTTCTCTCTCTCTCTATGGGGTTTGGTTCAACAAACATTGTTTCAAAGGGGTTTGGTATCGTCCACGATTGAGTTTCCGTAGCAAATGCTTCAATTATAATGTATGTATTTGATAGAACTTTCATTTATTAATTAAACGTCTGTATTTAATTTATCTTTAAAACTGAAAAAAAAAATAATGTCAACCATTTATGATAAGTAGGCGCCACTAGATGCCATTAGAAACTATATTAGTAGATCAGTGAATAAACGTTTAATTGTTGGGAGAAGTGTTAAAATGAAATTTTCTCCAACGGTAGACATACACATAAATCAAAGTAATATTTTACAAGTGTCCATATGTATGAATTACTATGAAGGGCTAAATAATGATTTGACAATGACATGATAGCATTTTGATAAATACCTACCATTAAACAAAATACATGCTATATGGTTTGATAAAACGTTTACAGGGTTAGGAGTTAGCGGCTTGTGAGGCTAATGATGCAGAGTTTCCATTATGATTGGAGATTGTCTCTTTGTTCTCAACTTGATGAATTAACAGCTTGTTCCTCTGTGGTGTCTTTCATCTTTAATCAACTTTCAAAGAAATATATACTTGTACTACTATACTTGATTTTGATGCATGTCATAAATGTTAAATTTAATTGTATAATCTCAATTTTTATTTTTACCTTTTATTTATTAGAATGGAGATGTTGATCTATACCCTGAAAATTTCGACGGGAAGCGACTAAAACGGAAAGGAGAAAAGAAGGGGAAATATGAGTTGATAGGATCGTCGGAGGGATTGTTTAATACCCTCTGGCAAGAGACGAAGCCATTACGAACCCTCCGGCAAGAAACAGGCCATTACGACAAGAGGAAGGAGGATTAATGTTGGTCATAGAAGAAGAGGAGAACTGGAAAAGAGAGGAGAGGGAGGAAATGGATCTCCAATGGGTAATGGATGAGAAAAGTCCCTAAAAATAGGTTTGGAGCTCATATTTATAGAGCTTTTTGGTCCATATTCTTGAAGTTTCTTATCTTATTCTTTTCTACTTTTACCCTTAATTATTTTGTAATGTTCTAATACTTAATTAATCACATGTTTAATTAACATTCTAGAATATTTATGACCTAATCTGAATGCTTTGTTTTTCTAGAATATTTTATCATTTAATTAATATTCTGGAGTATTCAGCACTTGGACCTTTAGTTGGGTCTAACCCAAATTTATCCCAAGTCACCTGAGTCCAAATACTTATGTAATATCATCCTCTTACTGTATACATGCATAATGCATGACTACACACCAGTATTATAAAAAGATATTATATATTTATAAAATATAAAAAAGATTATATTCTTTTATAAAATATAAAAATATATTCATTTTTGAACTTTCAAGTTAAATTCAACTCATTGGATATTTAATGAAATTGAGCTCAAACGTGAAAATAGAGTTCAAGTCAAATATAAAAATAATAATATTCTAGTAGAACGGAGACATGACATGTCAAAATTCAACTTGACTTAGGGTAGATTACACGGGTGACTGAAGGTCCTGACACCACACCTCATTGCTAATTCATACACAGCCCAACTGTGGGATCTTCTGTTTCACTTTTGTCTGTGTTTGGTAACATTACATTTATGTATTGATAAATGATAGACCAATGCATATTTACATTGATAATAAGATGTAAAAATACATTAATAAAAAAAAGTAAATTTGTATTCAAGTGGGCTTTTGATAAAAAAAAAGTATATGCATTATTGAAATTTATGTTTGCACCCATTACAGCTAAAAGTCTATTTTATAAGTTAAATTTATCGGTGCAAAATTAACCCAACTTTACAATTTATATGAACTGTTTTACACTACATATTTGTATTCATTTATTTGCATTGTTTCCAAACGCAGCCTTAAGCTCAGTTTGAAGAAGTATAAATACAAATATGTATAAGACAAATACATACAAAATACACTCTACATATTCATATTTGTACTCATTCCAAATTGAACAGAACTTTTGCTCCTATTAAATTGTAGGTACAATCACCATTTCATGGTGGATTTAAAGCCACCTCATTCAGCATTGAAAAATTTTGACAAAAACAAGGAGGCGTGGATTCATGTCCACGTTAAAAGCAATTGCAACTACAATTTAGTAGGACTGAAAGTTTTTTCTCCAAATTGAGCCTTAAGCCCTTGATGCGGACATTGCTCCGTTCCTGTTTTTAGACTTAATTTATCTTTTTGCATCCCCTTAAGTTATTTTAATGATTAGTTTTTATGGAGAATGACATTTCAGTCCAAGGTCAGAATTTTTAGGCCCAAAGTACAGTTGGAGTGGGTGCCAGCTCGGAATTGATGCCAATTCATGGCCAGGCATTGGTATCTAGAGTGGGGTTTTTTGACATTTTGAATGTTTATAGCTCTGCAGTGGAAATCAGAAATCTGCATTGGGCCTGTCTGTACTTCTGTAGTTTTTATAAAAAAAAAAAAAAAAAAAGTGGGATCTTGGGACATAGTTCACAGTCCGCTATCAGAGCAGGTCATTTAGACCATGGTTTTCAAAATCAGACCAGACTGGACAGTCGGACTGGAAAAACCGGGAACCGGTCATTGGTTCCGTTTTCCCCCAAATTCGCTTTTTCCCCAAAACCATTGATTTTTGTCAACAAACCACTGAACCGGCCGATTAATTGTTCGAACGGTTTTGACCGTTTTCCAATTTTTTTAATTTTTTAATTTTTTGTTAGAATGGACCAACCATTCGGATCGAATAATCAAACCGTTCAAACCGATAACCGAACCCCTAACCAGTTTGGTCTTAAAAACCATAGTTTAGACTAAACTCTAGATCTCAGATTTAACTGCTTCGACTACAGCCTTAGCATCCGAAACCATCCAAACTTTTGGAAATCCTTTCAGCCTTTCTCTGTGCTTGTTTTTGAGAATTTGGGAGAGTATATATGTATGTAAAGCAAGTATTGGCATTATATTCTAAAAGATAAGCTATGGATCATTTAGGAGTCCTGTTTCTTAAGTTGTCGGCATTGGAGCACTTCCGAAAAAAAAAAAAGGACAATGGAGCACAATTAAGGCTCAGTTTGGAAGGAGTACAAATGCAAATTTATAGAATATAAATATATACAAAATAATATAAAATACAAGGTTTTATACTCCACAAATTTGCATTTATACTCCTTTGAGCCTAATGACATGAGTGGAGAAAAACATGTGATGTTTACGCATTCACTTTTAAATAACGATTGAACTCCTTGATATACAATTGTGGAGAGCAGATTTTTTGATCCGTCTTCACACCATGTTCACAGCTATTGCAGCCATGAATTGGGAACATCTTCTTATTTGTATATTTATAGTCATAGTGAGATATTTTCAATGTACGGTTGTAAAGGTTGTGAAGATGGATTTTGTTAGGACAATATCTGAACTCACAATTGTTGGGGTGTGATAGAAGTCCTTTTTTAGGTTTTCTAATATTACGTAGCACATGTTTCAGGGCAATCACGGGTTGGGAGAGAGCACAAGCAGAAAAGACCAGTGTATTCAAAATTGAAATGGACCGGATGGTCGGATTGGAAAAATCAGGAAATGGTTGTTCTTTTCACCCCAAAATCACTTTTTGGCCAAAAACCGCTGATTTGGTCAGTGAATCATTGACTCAGGCAATTGAATTGTCAACCCAGACAATGGTTTTTAGCCTTCTTTTTTTTTGTTAAAATGGGTGATCCGTTTGGACCGGATGATCAGACCATTCGACTTAGTAATCATACCCCAGAACGGTTCCCTATCTAGTCTAGTTTTAAAAACCTTGCAAAAGACCCACTAATCGTATCACCCATGGTTTTTAAAAATGACCCGGTGACCGAACTGGTCAGGGGTCCGGTTATCGGGTCGAACGGTCCGATCGTTCGAACCAAATGCTCAGCCCGTTTTGACAAAAAAATAAAAAATTCAAAAAAATGGTCAAAACCGTCCGAACGGTTAACCGCCTGGTTCAACGGTTCACTGACCAAAATCAACAGTTTTGGGGGGAAATATAGTTTTTGGGGAAAATGGAACCGATCACCTGACCGGTTCCCAATTTTTTTGGTCCAACCATCCGGTCCGGTTTTGAAAAACATGGTATCACCATACCAAGGTTCAAAATATTGATACGCCTGATGCGCTAATACACCCACTATAGGGGCATATCGAAAAGGTCCTAGAATGATACGTATCGGCCGATATAGGTTGATACGTAACAATACTTTGAACCTTGCACCATACGATGGGAATCCTGTGATCATGCAAGCTTGATCCCACACCTCTTGTTGTGGAGGGTTGCCAAATGACCATTTCAATCACTAGATCAGCAAAGAAATGATCACAATCATCTAAAGTGCTTTAAAAGAGACACATAAGGGGAAAAAAGAAAAAAAAATGATTTGATAACTCACCCCCACCAATATACACATGACTGCAATCGAATGTAGTTCTAATTGAATAGTTCGGGCTCGAATTCGATTAGGCTTAATTTGAGTTGGAGTCAAGTTTGAATCTCAAGGTAAGTTTGATTAGTTATTTGAACTTAAGCTTGACCGATAAAAAAATTGGCTCAAAAACTTGTAAACTTGGCTTGTTTAACACACACACACATATACAATGTTTTTGAACCGTCGTTGACCTGGAAGGTCGGATCGTTCGGACTGGAAATCGTTCAGGCGATTGGTTCCGTTTTACCCCAAAACCGGTCTCTGGTAAAAAATCGTTGAATTAGTCAATGAAGAGTTGACCTGGACAGTTTGACTGTTGAATCGTTTGACCCAGAGAACGGTTTGTGGTTTATTAACTTGTAACAACAAAATGAAAAGGGAAGACGATCTCTCAAATCTAAGATCTGAAATCTCTCAGATCTGAGATCTACTGAGAGAGATGTGTGAGACAATGAGAGAGATCTTACATTTAGAGATCTGGGAGAGAAGTTTAGAGTCTTTAGACTCTAGATGAGAGAGAGAGAGAGAGAGAGATCTGAACAGAGAAATTTCAGATCTACTCTCGTTTTTCACCATCGTCGCTGCAGCCTTCAAGCCCTCATCTTCCTTCTTCTTCTTCTTCTTCTTCTTCTTCTTCTTAACTCTTTCAGCCGACAACTTCTCAAATACCTCTCATTCCATCTTTATTTTCTCTTTATATTTATATGCATCTTACCCTAATATTTCAATCTAATGGATAAGATGATATATCACTGATACTCAAACCGTCCAAACCATTTGACCCAGATAATCGAACTACTAACCCAAAAACCGATGGCTAAAACGATTCCGTTTTCAGGTCAGTTTTTAAAAGTTTATATATATATATATATATATATATACACGTATATATCCATACATAAATATAAAAATATATTTTTATGTAAAAATACAGATATATTCCATGAGAAAACCCTAGAACCACTAAGGCTATAATTGACCTGGAACCAACATTTACATATAGACTCGGTTCCAAAAACCTGAAAAACCCTTATGGAGTAGGTTACAAGTTATGCCATAAAAGTTAAAACATTCTCACCCTTATACCTTTCTGTATCATAGATTTTACCCAATTCCTCAACCGTATACCTTGTCTTTCACGCATACGCGTGGACGAATTAGGTCACTACATAAAAAAGCGATCAACTGTAAATCCAGACCAGAATCTCAATCTTTCATTCTTGCGACTTTGGGACTCGCTCCCGCTAGAAATCCGAGCAGAAACAGTTGATTTCCAGAGTGCATCATCAACACATGAAAAAAGAGAAGAAAAAAAAAATATCCCCTTAACTTGCATGGGAGGAAAGCATTTCTCTTTTCGACTGTATTTCACATGCCTGCTGTTCTTGATACTAAAACCCTTTTACGGGTGAAAGTGAAACCTAAAAATGAAAAAAAAAAAGAAAGAGAATTAAAGAAAACCATACGATCGAAAATAATCGGAACCAAATAATTAGCCAAATCAAATACAAAATAATAGACCCATTTAACATGCATATTCGGTATTATATTTATATAGGAATCTACCCTGCAACCATCGGATTATGATTTTTACCTGTTGTGTAATGAGTAATGACATATAGACTTGAGTTGAGTATTAACAAGTGTTCAGTAGTCGATGTTCCATACATTACAGTCTGTGTTTGGCTGCGTGAAAGCAAGAACCGTCGTCACCCCCCCCCCCGGTTGTCCCAGTCTATTCTTTTCTTCATCGGAAATAAAAGTATTTTCACAGGATTATCATGGGCAAATCTTTAAATTTCACAGTGGACCAAATCAATGGAGGTTGAGGATTTAGCCATTGATTTGCTGCACAATTAGGTACGTGCAGGACTATTCCAGTGGGTGACCACATGAATGATTTATATCAACATATCTTCCAATTCCTTTGCCTTCTGCGAAAGACCAAAAGATCTTGATTTTTTGTTGTTATTCTCTTTCATATTTTTTGCTTAAGAGAAACTTCGTTTTAAATGAGATAAGTGAAATAATAAAATTTATTCATTAATTAGTTAAGCAATTATGCTTTATTTTTATTATTTCACAAAACTTAACTTATTTAATCATTTAAAATCAACCTTATTATTTTTAAAGTTAATTATATTATTTTAAAATAATAAAAAATATTAATATAAATTCAATTAAAATAATAAAAATTAATGCAAATTTATCTAACAATAACTAATATACATAAAGTATTAGTGAAATTAATAATTAACAAATACTATCATAATTTAAAAATCCACTTAGATTCCATTTAAAAAATAATAAAATTTTATTAATTATAGAAACTGTTTTTATTTTAAAACCCATAAAAATAATACAAATTTATCTAAAACTATATAATCAAAAATAAATAATTGGGTTGGATTTACCAGCTATTCCTAAACGGAAATGTCTTAAGGCTCCTTATACTTTAATTTTGTTTAGCAAAGTGTATGCATTTCAAACATAATTAATAAAAATAAAATTGTTGTTAGAAATAAAATCCATTTAAGTTTAATTTAAAATTAATAAAATAGTAGTATTTATTATTTAATAATATTTATCTAAAAATAAAAGTTAATAAATATAACTGCAAAAATAATGAAAATTATCAAATAATACGTGAACACAAAATTTGCTTGGGTAGATTCAATTTGGCTTGGCCAAATTAGGAATTTTATAAGATTCCTTGTCTTTTAATTTCAATTAACAAAGCCCATTCATTTCAGGGTCCTGACTAGTAAATATTATTAAAACCTTTTATATCCCCAATAATAATTTTAAGTATGAGATGCAAGAGTGAGGATAAGCCAAAAAGCTTAACGGACGGATTTTCCACTTGCTTTCACACAAATTAGGGCTGCAAGTGAGGCTACGTTATTTGAAGAATTTCAAAATTTCAACTACATCCAAATTGGATCAAGGTCCAAGTTAATTTTCAGCTTTATTTAAAAATTTTATAATTTATTAACCCAACTGCACCTATATCTCCTGCTCACGAGAACATCTCATCCACCTAAATAGTATTATGAACAAGGAGATGCACTCAATGCATGGGGTAGTGTGTTGTGGGTAGATTTGGACAGAATTCTTGTGGGCAGGAGATTCGGAGTGCAAGTTGCATCCCCAATGCAAAAAGAAATCTGAAATGGTTAGCCAATTGCTCCTAAAAAATACTGAAAATTGTAGAAGCTTGATATCAAACCCAATGAAAGGATCTTTTCAGCTTCCAAAAGCCAAACATCCAAATAAAAATGCATATGGACCAACATTGATCCAACGTAAAAAACTTGCGGTACAGGATCAGAAGAAGAAAAGCCATATGAATAAACAAATATGGGCATTGATGTAGGGATATTTGGCCGAGACCGGATATTCTCCTCACACGCACATCCTATCATCTATTGTGAACATCTCTCGTACTTATTAGTTATTATTCACGGGAGATGTTCCCAATGCACGGTGGATGTGCTTGTGAGGAGCATATCCCATCACTATCTGGCTGACCCACGAACCTTGGCATGTGGCATCAGACGGATGCATCCTTGCCATTAGACCTGTTCATGGACCGGGTGGCCCGACGGGCTTGAACATGCTTATAGGCCCGCGGGCTTAAATTCGGGCCAAAAAGCCTGGCTTGCAATAAATTCGAGCCGGGCTCGGGTTTTGTCAAAATAGCACGGCCCGAGCTCGGCCCGGCCCGACCTAATATTAAACTTAAAATGAGTTATGTGATTATGTCCATTTGAATAAATTTTTTGATTTAATAATGTAAAATTGTGTTTTTAAATATAAAAGAAAGGGAAAAAATACTATCTTGTAGGCCCATTGTTCATTTAAATAGAAAAAAATACTATATGAATTTTTAATTCTAATTTGAATAGGAAAAATTGTTTTTTTTTTCAATTAGGTCGGGCTTCGGGCTTTTTATCAGGGCCGGGCTTGGGCCCAAGTTATAGGCTTGTTGGTTGGGCCAGGCTTGGGCTTGGGCCTAGTATATTTTCATTAGTGACAAGTGAAAGCCCGGCCCGAGCCCGGCCCGGCTCGGCCCATGAACAGGTCTACTTGCCATCCATCATCAATCACTGCCAACCGCCGCCACCTGCTCCCAATTGTCCATCTTCTTAGGCAACTCCGACTATAAAAGGGGCTCACACATTGAGGTAAACACACAGATTTAAGCTCTAAGTTTCCTCTCTTGCTTGGTCCAACCCCTTACAGCTCTCGGCTAACTTGATCGTCGGAGTTTACGCCCCTGCCCCTAGGATAACTCCTAGGGCCTCTGACACTATAAATTACGTTGTTTCCCTCGACTCCATATTTGGCAGTAACAATTGGCGTCATCTATAGAAAACATCTTCAAAACCCTAACTTGCTCCATAATGTAGTACTTCTCGACCAAAGCCCTAACCTGCTCCTTGTCAAGAATGTTATCTAGGTTAGAGCAGGGATAACGCCCCAACGTCACGCCTCGGCCTGATCCTCAGCTATGAGTCCCTCAATCTCTTCCACGTCTACTACTTTGGGAAGCGCAAGAACATTTCTAGTGGCGTTGGCCCTCGGCCGCATCAAGCCAGTACTCTTATTAGCAGAGTCCGCACTCTGCTAATCGCGCTCGGCCCCGCAAGACGTGACCCTCTCCCTCAAAACTTGGACACTAGACGTTCGAGAAAAACTCTCGGAGTCACTACTATTGCTCTCATCGTTGCTAGGAGTGTTGCTATGAAGGTTGTAAGCTTCAAGCTCAGAATCCGAGGTTGACATGTTAAGGAAGGAGGTTGTTTACCTAAGAATTGTTTGCAAAAAGAAGTCTAAGGAATTAGTTGTGGAAAGCCAAGGTGTCCTTAGTAGCTCATAGACTAAAGGTTCCAAGCAAATGGTGAAGTCTCGCTCAACTAGCCCCTTATTTAAAGGAAAATGTATGGCCGAAATTCAATTGATTCAATGGCTGTGGACCGACCGACCTAATAGCCCGAACTGATAGGCTCCACGTGGCACCGGCCTTGGGAGACGAAATGATGCCAATAGATGGGGCTGGTTCGCCCGTTGACTCTGACTCAAGGACGCACCGAACCGGACCCCCTATGCCATCTCGCGTATGACTTCAAGCAGTCGACCCCAATGCCTGTTCTGTGTATGGACCTATGACGGATGATGCCAACATCCGTAGGGGGTATGGGCAATGCACGTGCGTAGCCTATGCTCGTACGACCACGGTCATACACCCTTGACCTGGAATGATCCTTTGCTGACACAAAGGGTGGATAGAGGAGTAGTCGCCACACAACCACTGAGAAGAGCTCCACAGCCGAGGCTTCAACCATACTCTCTTCGGCCGAAGCCGAGGCTTCAACGCAACCCGCCTACCAACCTTGGCCGCTACAG
>NW_010729076.1:8378842-8405075 GCF_000365185.1 Nelumbo nucifera | reverse complement strand
GGCAAGTGATGTTGGGATATCTGGATGACCCACGAACCTTGATACGTGGTGTCGGCCGGATGCATCCTAGCCATCCATCATCAACTACTGTCAATCACCGCCACCTGCTCCCAATTGCCCATCTTTTAAGGCAATTCCAGCTATAAAAGGGGCTCACACATTGAGGTAAACACACAGATTTAAGCTCTAATGAGTTTTCTTTTTTGCTTGGTCTGATCCCTCACAGCTCTCGACTAACTTGACTGCTAGAGTTTATGCCCCTGAGATAACTCTTGGGGTCTTTAACGCCTTCTTTCTCTCAACAAGTTGGACCCATCGGCTTTGAACATCAGAAATTATATTATTGCCCTTGACTTCATATTTAACACTAACAAGCATATACGGATCAAGTAATGAAACCAAGAGAAGATGACAATGCCAATGATCACAATCCTCAAAACAGCCAGCAGTACTAACATTATAACATACCTGTGCCTTGGATAACATCGAAGGATATGTCACGGTTGGATGTTTTGTAAGAAATTGTTTTAGGGCGTATTCATGGGGTCCATGCCCGTTGACACCCAGATTTCCTACTCACTTTATCTGCATTTCAATGCGAATAGAATGTAGGTAGAGACTAGAGAGTAGTGAGGCAGGAAATCAGATTTGAGCCTTGAGCGATAAAAGAGATGGCAATTATTCATAAAAAAAAGAGATGGCAATTAGATATTTGGATTAAATGCAAGAAATTATTAGGTGCCGCTGCCCAAGTTGCAAATGTGGATCCGGATTTGCTAGAAACAACATTTTACACACCTGTCTGGAAATCAATCATGAGTAGTGACTAATGAACACGCCAGTATTTCATCAAATTAACTGAAATTCATTATATAATATATAATATACAATAAATAACATTTAATATATAATATGTTATATATTTATATAGTTATATATTATATATAATGTATTATAATGAAATTCAATTTTATAATATATATTATAGGTTATAATATATAATATTTTATATATATTAATTAAATTCGATTTTTAATCAAAATAACCAAAAATCGAATCGAAAATTTCGGTTTTGATTATTTTAGTTTTTTTGTAATTCGATTTCAGTTTTTTAAAATTTCAATTTATTTGATTCGATTTTTAACTGAATAAACTAAATACTCACCCCTAAATTTGATCAATTTTTGTTATTTATCAGAAAACAAGAAAAAAGAGAAGACATCCCTCTTTTAGGTATACTTTAGGATGCCAGTATTTCTTTACTGCTGTTGAGTAGCTATTACCATTTAAAGAGGTCCGGTGGTGGTCCTGATAGAGTGATAGTAGTGGTCCAGTAGGTGGAACTTGGAAGCTAGGTTTTAGCTTTATCGTGACATGGTGTAGAGATCTCGACCTGCTAGTCACACAAAACGCTAGGCACTTCACAGTTCTGTGCCATACTGCCATTTCTACTCAACAAATGAATATCATGAATTTTTTGCAAATTATCTTCCTGAAAATTTTCTATAGATATGGCTAGAGGTGTAAACCGGGCCGTGCTGTCCGTGGCCCATCACGAATTTGAACTGGTCTGGCATGACGGTCCGTGGGCCGTGTTGGGCCTAGGATTTTAGGTCCATGGGCCATGCTGCCCGCGGCCTGTGGGCCGGCACAACCCACATATATATATTATATATAATTATATAAATTATACATATATAATAATATATAATATATAATATATTAATAAAATAAATATTTTTTTAATGTTATTATATTAATTTATTTAATTATTGCATATATAAGCAATTTTATACACAAAATTCATATAAAATTAAAATTTTAAGTTTTTTGTCAATTTTTTTTTTAAATAAATAACTTTGGCCTAATGCACGGCCCGACCTGGCCCAAGGTTTGGCCCATGGGCCAGCCCGACCCATATCACGGCACGGCTCAGGTCGACCCTCGAATTTTTCATCGAGGAAGGTGGCATGGCTCGTAATGGTCTGCAGACCAGAACAGCTCAGCCCGCAAAAAATATAGACCGCCCACGGGAGCATGACCCACTTTACACCTCTAGATATGGCGCAAAACTATTATTTGGACCAAATGAGATGTTTACGGTTACAGGTGACCGAGGGAAACGGTGTCTAAGTTGTATTTGTTGTGGTGGGCGTATGTATCGTATTGGTAAGACTGTTAGAAGTAGGTAAGAGGAGTAGTGCTGCTGGGGCCACCGTATCCTTTGGACAGCTTCCACGAACAAGATTTACAGGCACGGTCGCTACCCGGTGACACTGAGAAACAGATAAAAAGAAAAAAGAAAAAAGAAAAAGAAAAAGGAAAACGAAGGAAAAAAAGAATTGAGAAAGAAAGACGGCATTAACCTACTTAAAACCTTTTCTTTTTTAATTTTATACCTCTTTGGCTCTTCTTCTATTTCTTTTATCTATCTATCCATCTATCCATCTCTTCTTAATCGAAGAAGAGCAGCAAAAAGACGGGAGAGTAATAATAAACGGAGAGTGGGGGAGAGGGATCCGATCCGTACGATGGGATCACCCGTCTCCCAGAGGGTCGAGATTGCCAGGTTCTGCACCTCTCGGAACTGGTCTAAGGCCATTCGCGTTCTCGATTCTCTCCTTTCTCAATCTTGTACCATCCAAGACCTTTGGTAATCCTCTGCCTTCTTTTCCGTCTCCATTCTGCCTCTTTTCTCACTGATATATTATAATAATGATTTCGTCTTTCTGGTCTCTACTGATGCTGAAATCTTGGATTGACTGAATTATGACTGCAAATGTTGGTTTCAGCAATCGAGCCTTCTGTTATAGTCAACTTGAGCTGCACAAGCACGTGATCAAGGACTGCGACAAAGCACTTCAGCTCGATCCCACACTTCTGCAGGCATTTATCCTCAAAGGTCTGTTTGATCCAATCAACCCACCCTTCCTCTTTGTTTCCACTAGTTCTCGGCATCTCGCTTCTATATTCCGCTTCAGATAATTGAGTTTCACGGTTTTGTTTGATGAAATGACTTAAGGCAATCGCGTCAACCTGGTTTTCTGAATCCCTGGTTTTTTGCATGAATAGTTCTGTGGAATCGAGTCATAGCTTTGGGCAGTGGCAGTTTGGTCTAATTGTTTGAGCTTATTATCGGATTCTTACATCTGTTTGTTTTGAATTTGGATAAGTAACGTTACTGCGTTGAGACCATAGGGCATGCGGATCACATTCTGGTTGAACTTCCTGAAGTCCTCAATGTTGAATCATGTTTATCTAATTGCCACAGAGCTTTCTATGTAACAGTACTGTCCTCAATACTTAGAAGAGTATTTATCTCAAATCCACTGAAATTTTAATATTGAACTCATACCACTGTTACTATGCGATGGTTCTTTTGTTTAAATTTCTTGTTAATAACCCACATTCCTCGTAGTACCATTTATGAGTGAACGACAACTTATTGGTATTAAACATTGATGCATAATTTGGCTTGTAATCTCTTCTTCACCTGCATTGGTTAGGTTTCTTTTTGAAATCTTCTTTTGTAGTTTTCTGTTTACAATTAGGTCATTTTTTTTTCTTTTTTTTTTTCCTGCTCTAAGCCAATTGAGTCATACACAATCAGGTGTTTAGGACAGAGCAGACATATGTTGATGAATGCAGATAAACCTATACCTTTCCTATTGTAGTTTAAGGCATTGCCACTTTGGATGATAGGTCCTGCCTGTTTGCCAGTTGATGCCTGGGTAGTAGTTTAGAGTTTAGACTACTTTTCATGTTAAATTAAAACGATTGTTTTTTTTTTATATATATTTTTTTATATATGAAACCCTTGTTCAGTTGCATCCCTAGATTCATCAACTCTCCAGATGATATACTCGGGGAGGATGCTTTTTGTCTTTTTTTTTGCAGACCTGATAGTGACCATTTTGTATCATGGATTCTTTTTTTCCCCTTTGTAAGGAGTCTATGAGCTAAAAAATTCCTATACTTTTTACATTTTTTATTGGTTAGATCTTTACATTAATCAATGCATTACATTTAAAGTTGCTGATGAAAAAAAGACATTGATCCACTTTCTTACCATTTTTTTTTTGATCAATAACAGATTCATTAAATTCATTGAAATATCAAACTATTTACAGCAAGGAAGACAAAAACTCTTATCTTCCGAATACAACTTAAACCCTCTAAAGAAAGAAAAAGAGAAAAAGAAACAATTAAGTTACAGCTTAGCCCAAAACATTGCTTCCTTTTCTATCCCTTGTTTAGCTAAGCCATCAGCTAAGGAATTAGCTGATCTCTTAACCCAACTCATCATGATTTCCATCTCCCGTACCAGCCACCTGAATTTCCTCTTCTCATTTCTGTAGTTCCATAAACCGCAGTTGTCTTTAATCAGCCACCCTATCACCGCCTCTGAGTCTCCTTCAATTATGAGTTTCCTGACATTCATCTCCTTGGCTTTCTGAACTCCTTCCATAACTACCAAGATCTCAGCTCTAAGGGAATCCCCCACACCAATTGGGCCTGAGAACAGGGCAGAAATGACCCCGTTCTCATCCCTAAAAACACCTCCAATCCCTGATTGTCCCGGATTCCCCCTACAATTCCCATCAAAATTTAACTTTAAGAAGCCAGCAGGTGGGGGAGTCCAAGATACCCTTATTATTGGTTTGATCTGAGTGCAATTTGCAATCTCACCTCACTTTCTCAACATGTCTTCCATTGTGTAGTCTGTAAATAGCTATAGTGATTTCAGCCACTGTACTGCCCTTATGTGGATCACAACCCTCAATTCTTCAGCCCCTCTCTCATTTTCTGAGAAGATCCTAGTATTTCTTTCTTCCCATAATGTCCAACATACTGCAGCCCTCAAACCTCTCTACATAGTCCTTCCCCTTTTCATGTGCCTCCTGAAAAAGGAAAGGGAAAATAGGCTCTTCAAGTCTGATGGAGGGTTCCACCTATACCTAAAGAGAGAAAAAGCCCACTCCCAAATTGACTTAGCAAATTGGCAAGACACCAGTAAGTGAAAACCAGTCTCCCCATCCGCTTTGCAAAGAACACACCAATGAGGTGACAAACAAGTATTGGGTCTCTTCTTTTGGAGCAAATCCCCAATGTTGAATCTTTCCAAATAGGCTTCCCAACAAAAGCTACTAACCCTAGGAGGAATCGGTCTGCACCAAACCTCACTAACCGGGAAAGGGGAGGTTGCAGGATTGGTGGACTAGCAAAGGACTTTGAAGAAGGAAGCGCAAGAAAAATAGCCCGTGGGGGTAGGGGTCCAAATTCTAGAGTCCATCTTAGAAGGGTCCAAGAAAACATTATGAAGTTCAAAGAGGCTCGAAATACTATCAAGGTCTGAGTCCCTCACAACCCTCCTCAGACCTAGGTTCCACCCAAACCTCGAACTGGAAGAGGAAGGGGTGATGAAAGAAGAAACTGACTCATTTTTAAATTCAGAAAGATAATACAAAGAAGGAAACTATTCCTTAAGAGGAACATTCCCCACCCAAATTTGTTCCCAGAATTTTATGGAATTACCTGAATTCAAATCATACCTGACATGAGGGGAGAAGACTAGAAGCAAATCATGAATGGCTTTCCAAGGTGAAGTGCTTGTGGTCTTTGCTCTGATTCCAACATCCCATCCATCTTGTTCCAGCCCATGTATGCTTGCCACTATTCTAGCCCATAGCTTCTCCTGCTCCAGAGGGAACCTCCACAACCATTTCCCCAGAAGGGCCGAATTCCTCATCCCAATGTTCCCAAGCCCCAAACCCCCATAAATTTTACTTCTGGTCACCACCTTCTAGCTAACCCTGTGGTCCCTCTTCTCCTCTCCCTGGTCCCAAAGGAAATCTCTCATCAACCTCTCCAACCTACTACAAACCTTCCTTGGAATCTTAAACACTGAAAGAAAATAAATGGGTAAGTTTGCTAACGTGGTGACCAAAAGTGTAAAGAAAGCATTCAATCTTAAACACTTTCTTACCATTATTACCCAGAAAGCATTCAATCTGCATTAATTACATCATGGCATTCATAAACATTCTAGAAATGGAACTTGGACACTAGTTATTAATAAACAAAATCAATAATAAATGAAACTATATTTACGTGAAGATTTATTATGTCTATAAGTGTAAAGAAAGCATATAAACAAGTTAAGAAAATCATGACCTCCATTTCAATCCTCAAAGTCAGGAACCCCAATTACAAAGGTTATCAAGGCCAGCTGCAGAAATTGAGACATTGAAGAGATGGACAGTAATATAAAATTCAGTAGAACTGACGTGTTTGAGGGTTAGTTAAGTTATATTCATTGGAGACTTGTGTCAGCTATAGCCTATAGGTTATAACATTTGTTTTTTTGCTTTACTTGCGTCTTGGTTTATTTCTAGGGCCTAGATATTGCTAGGAAACAGAAATCATTCTAACGGAAGAAATAAGTTGGAGACAGAAATCAAGGGCCATTTGGCTCAAAGAGGGGGATAAGAATTCAACATATTTTCACATGTTTGCAAGTGTGAGAAAGATAAGAAAACTGATCACAGGAGTCAAAGTAGGAGATGAGTTGTTGGAAACTTGGGAGGGGATTCAGAGGAGGATAATGGAGTTTTACAAAAGTCTGTACAGGCTACAGGGGGAGAAGGTGGAGTTGGGTGTCCTTTAGGGGATTGGAACCAAAAAAATTAAGTGATTTTTCTGCAAACTGGTTGGAAAGGGAGATTGGGATTGAAGAAATTAGGGAAGCTTTTAATAAGATAAATGGGGACAAAGCACCAGGGCTGGATGGATTCGATTTCAATTTCATAAAGGTTGGGAGTTTTTTGGAGGAGGATTTTGCTCAGATGATAAAGGAGTTTTATGATTCAAAAATTTTGGAAAAGGCTCAATGCAACTTTCATTACTTTGATTCAAAAGAAGGATGGGGCAGTGGACAAAAAAGATTTCAGACCAATAAGTCTGATTAGCAGTCCTTACAAACTGTTGTCCAAGGTGTTATCTAGGAGGTTAAAGGGAGTAATTCATGAAGTAGTAGGAGAAACCCAAATGGCCTTCATGTTTGTGGAAGGCAGGCAAATCTTAGATGGGGTCTTGGTGGCCAATGAATGTATTGATTCCAGGTTAAGAAGTGATAGACTGGGGCTGGTTTGCAAAATTGACATCGTGAAAGCGTACAATCATGTGAAGTGGGGTTTTTTTGGAAGAAATGCAAAGATTAATGGGGTTTGGGGAGAAGTGGAGAAGATGGATGTTCGCATGTGTTTCATCTGTCTCCTTCTCCTTACTTATTAATCGAATTTCTTTGGAATTCTTCCATGCCTCTAGGGGTCTCTGACAAGGAGATCCAATAGCACTGTTGTTGTTTGTACTAGTAATGGAAGTATTGAAATTGCTCATGGTTAAGGCCTCACAACAGGGTTGGATTGAAGGTTTCAAAGTGGGGATGGAGGGTCCTAACATTTCACACCTCCAGTATGCTGATGACTCGCTATTTTTCTTGGATGCTTTAGTGGATCAGGTGCTGAATCTGTTAATCTATGAGAGAGAGAGAGAGAGAGAGAGAGAGTACAGGGAGAAAGCCAGGAGTTCAAATCTGTTAGAGTTGATCGGTATATTCGAAGCAACCCAGAAAGAAAGAATTTATATTAAGTAAGAGAATGGACAAGATTGTCCTTACAAAAGAAATAAAGGTACGATGCTGTACAAGACAAAACACTAATGTGCACGCCTACTAGATTACAATAAAGAAAAAGTAAAATTACAGAACTACCTTCCATCTTCTTTGCACTTCCCCTCAAACCGATGTTGGGGAACAAGCATTAGTTTGCCCATAAGAAAATTATGCTGGGCTTTGGTCATAGCTTTGGTGAAGAGATTTGCAAGCTGCAAACCCGAGGAGACATGTGGGAGAGAGATGTGACCTGCAAGGAGAAGGTCACGGATGAAGTGACAGTCCACCTCAATATGTTTAGTATGCTCATGAAATACCGGGTTGGATGCAATCTTGATAGCACTCATGTTGTCAGCAAACAAAGGGATGGTGGATGAGTGATCAATGTCCATATCATGAAGTAAAGCCTTGAACCAAACTATTTCACTGCATACAAAGGACATTGCTCTATATTTTACTTCAGTAGATGACTTGGAAAACGTTTGTTGTTTCTTGCATTTCCAAGAAATCAGAGTATCACCGAGAAATATACACCAGACAGTAGTAGAAGTATAGAACGATGAGTGTCAAGGCAACCTGCCCAATTAGCATCGGCATAAGCTCGAAGATGAGTAGAGGAAGAAGATGAGAAAAATAAGAAATGGGGCTGATGTGGAGCAGATAGAAACTGACTCACAAGCTGGACATCATAAGAAATATCTAGTCTAGTCATAGTTAGGTAGATAAGACTACCTACAAGTTATCAATATAAAGTAGCATCAGGAAGGAGCTCACCCTCATCCTTACTCAGCTTACGATTATTCTCTAGAGGTGTATCCACTTGTTTGGAATTAGTCAAGCGAGCTAGTGCAATTAAATCAGAGGCATATTTGTGTTGGTTGACAAAATAACCTTGAGGACATCACTGGATTTCAAGACCAAGAAAATAGGTGATCGGCCCAAGATATTCATTTTGAAGGAGTTGTTGAGAAGGAGCTTCAAGTTATTAATACCGTCCACATCATCTCCAGTGATAAGGATATCATCAACATATACCAAGAGGAGAGTCAACCCTTGTGCTTGCTTGAGGGTAAAAAGAAAGTAATCTGAAGCACTTTGCTAAAAACTAGCCTCCAACACCACTATACAGAAGTGGTCAAACTAGGCTCGTGGGGCTTGTTTAAGACCATATAATGATTTCTTCAGTTTACACACCAAAAGAGGATTGTCACAGTATCCAGGAGGTGGTTTCATATAGACTGTCTCTTGTAAATGCCCATGGAGGAAGGCATTCTTAACATCCATTCAATGAATTGTCCGTTGTCTAAGAGCAGTGATGGCCAAAAGTAAACGAACAATTGTCATTTTATCCACTGGAGCAAAAGTTTCTCATAGTCAATCCCATATTCTTGCTTGTAGCCTTGAGCAATCAAGCAAACCTTATATCTGTCTAGAGTACTGTTTGATTTTTCACTGAGTAAACCCATTGGCTATCAATGATGGAGGCATCTGGGGGAGGAGAGACAAGATCCTAGGTATCATTCTCCAATAAGGCTTGAACCTCTAAGTCCATGGCATCTTTCCAATGCTTAACTACTACAGCCTGGTTGTAAGACTTAGGAATGTTTGTGGAGGACAAAAACAACAGAAAAAGAGCTATGATCGGAAAAGAAGCCATAGCGGTCAGGTGGGCGAGAAATACGAGATGATCAACACAAAGGAACAGATGAAGGCAAATCAACAAGAAGAGAAGAGGAACTTACAGTAGTGATGGACGGAGAAGAATGGCCAGTCATTGGTGCTGGAGGTGGAGGAGGCATAGGCAATGAGTGAGCTAGATGTTTCCTGAAATAAACCTGAAGTTGTTGAGAGATAGGAGGAGGATCACCTGCAGAGCCAAAATGATGCAAAATAGAGAAGGATGGTGTAGGCAATTTACTAATATGTTCAAAGAAGGAAAGGTTCTAAAGAAAAATGACATTACGGGGTATGTGCAGTCTACAGACTTTGGGATAATAATAGAGAAATCCCTTGTGTTCCATACTATATCCCATGAATGCACACATAGATGATTGAGTTGTTAGCTTTGTGCATTCACAGGGAGGAAGATAGACAAAGCAGACACAACCAAAGACACGAAGCGTGGACAAATTTGGTGAATGATGAAACAAGGACTGATAGGGAGAGGAATTTCCAAGGACAGAAGTGGGAAGAATGTTAATGAGGTGTACAATAGTGTGAGCCGCCTCCACCAAGAAGGTAATGGGAACATGGGAGTCTTGTAACAAGGATTGCACCATACTAGCAATGTGACGATTATAGTGCTTAGATACCCCATTTTGTTGAGGTGTACCTGGACAAGATCTCTGGGACTGAATGCCATATTGTTTGAGATAGGTTTTAAACTCACCATATTCATCATCAAAGTACTCTCCCCTTGAATCTGACCTCAAGATGCTTATAGTATTTTTAAATTGGGTCATAACCATAGCATGAAAGCTCTTAAGTGTGGAAAAGACTTTTGATTTATTTCGAAGAAAGTAAACCCATGTGTATCTAGTGCAATCATCAATATACAACACAGAATATCTGTAACCCAAGTGTCAAATAACTGGAGACGACCAAACATCATTGTGAATAAGGTAAAAAGGTGTAGAAGCATGTTCAGTAGAAGATGGAAAAGGCAAAACATGACTTTTACTATAGCAGCAAGTTAAGCAAGATTTATCAACATTCTTAAATGAAGCAACAGTCATAGGCAAACAACCAGAAGAAAACAAATAGTCCAAGTTTTAGCATGAGTGTGGCCCAAATTTCTATGCCATAAGTGCCACACATTATTACAAGAAGTAGAAGAAACACTAGTAATAGACAACAAACAAGAGTTTGATGAAGCTTGCTTATTTTCAAATTCCAAGCAGACAGTCTCCCAAGCTTACACCCCTTCCCCTTCAGCTCCCGGTGTGTTGGTCCTGGATAAAACAACTATCACGAGTAAACAGAACATTATTGCCATCATCAACAAGTTGTCCAACGGAAATAAGACTAGTAGTCAACTTAGGCACAAAAAAGGTTTTGGAAAGATGTAAGGGTGTAGACTTAGAAGTGGAAAGAAATAAATCATCACACCCACATATAGGAAGAGAATCACCATTAGCAGTAATAATATGGTTAACAGAGGTATAGGGTTTAGAAGATTAACCAAAGGAAGCCCCAATCATGTGGTTCGAGGCCCAGAGTCAATAATACACGTGTGAAGGAGAAGAATACAAGCAAGCATACTTACTAGCCGGTCCAATAGCAGAAAAAATAGAGGAAATAGCCGAGGACATAAAGCTCATGAACCTTATCTTCAGTCAAGTTTCATTGTGAATCAGTTTTGTTAGCTAATGAGGAGGAAGCAGTATTAGTTAGAGTTGGTTCAGCTGAGGCTTGATAAGCCTTATGTTGTCCTTTCTTGGGGGGCCTAATTGGGCATTCCACTATAATGTGTCTTTGCTGTTTACAGTAGGTGCAGAAAATTTTCCTCTTGTAGTGGGATGCCACATGCCCAAATTCCTTGCATTCATAGCATTGAATCTTTGAAAAGTCCTTCTTCCCCTTCTGTTTGGTAGCCAGGAAGACGGTATCTATTCCATGTTCCTTCTTTTGATCAAGAGCAGTCTGAGTGAGAATACGGGTTTCCTCTCTTAATAACTCTCCAAATATTATGTCAAGATCAGGTGTAGGTTCTCTGCTGAGTATGCTAGATCGCAATGTTTCATAATCAGGTCTAAGGTGCATAAAAAAATGCATGGTCTTTCTCTTATTAAGGTGTTTCTTCATAGTTTTCACACAACAATCTGTAGAAAGATCCCCAAAGTGAGCCAGTTCATATTCAATCCAGAGGTTCACAAAGCCAACATAATATTCTTGAATTCGTTTCTCTCCTTGAACATACGAAAAAATATCAACTTCAATCTGATATTGCTTAGACATGTTTGATTGCTGATACACCTTGTCAAGGCATTCAAACATGTCATGGGAAGATTTGAGTCCCCCCATTGGAATACTAACATCCATTGTGATAGAACCAAGAATCCATGAAACAACCTGTGCATTCTTAATTTTCCATTGTTTCAGTCCTTTGATGTCACCAACATTGGGTATGGATGTGGAACCATCAATATAGCCCCACATACCCTTCCTTCAACAAAATATTGGATGTGAAACTTCCAAAGTGCATAGTTGCTTCCATCTAATTTGATTGAGATAATTTCACTCTTTTCAAAACCCATGTTGAGTAAAACACAAAACATAACTAGCTGAAGCAAGCAATATAAACTGAGAACCAATCCAAGAGAGTCAATAAATAAGAAAACAAACCTCTTACAGTCAAGAGAAAGTGTCCAAAGCACAGCAAGACTGAGATTTGAGAACACAGTCCAAAAAAGGAAAGATTGACTGCTGCTGCCTAGAAGAGATGTATAGAAACTTTCACTCTTCTTTTTTCTTTTCTTCTTTTCCTATATCAAAAATAAGGGTTCAGCCCCTATATTTTTAAAATTTTCTTTTCCTTCTTTTTCTTCTCATGAATATGTTGCTTTTCTATACTTCAGCATGAACTCTATACTTTTCTGATGAAACTTATGAATAATTATTAAGGAAATCTGGTTATGGTACCTAGGGAATTACCCTATGCTTTATACATAAAAAAAGGTGCCCCCCTGTCGCCTAGCCTCGCCTTGGCGCCTTGAAAACTATGCTTGGAATAGAGAACATTTTAGGAGGCTAGGGGAAACCAAGGAGAGGATATCAACTAAGATTGAGGAATTGGGTAAAAAAGAAGCCCAAAGAGAAATTTCAAGAGAGAAAAGAGAAGAGAGGTGGAAATTAAAGGTCAAAGTGGAAGAGATTTTGAGAAAAGAGGAAATTTCTTGGAAATAGAAATCTAGACGTAAGTGGCTTGCGGAGGGAGATGGTAATACATTTTTTTTTCACTCCTTAGCATATGGAAGAAGCATAAAAAACCTCATAACCAGCATAGAAGTGA
Organism: Nelumbo nucifera; assembly: GCF_000365185.1. The sequence goes on along the minus strand of NW_010729076.1, from coordinate 8,392,392 downwards.
ATGGATAAGAAATAAGAAGGGAACAGGAAATCATTAAAGCTTTTCTGGACTATTTTAAGGGTATTTTTGCTAACATAGGAGGAATAAGATTAGAAATCCCAGACTTAGAGTGGGATAGAGTGGAAAGTGTTCAGTCTGTAGCCTTGGAGAACAATTTCAGTCTTGGGGAAATTAAAGAGGTTGTGTTTTCAATGGAGAGATCTAAGGCTCCAGGACTGGATTTTTTTATGGCATTTTATCAAGACTGTTGGGAGATATTAAAAGGAGACTTGTTGGAAGTCTTTAATGAATTTCACCAAAGAGGAGACATTTCCCCATGAGCGAATGCCACTTTTATGGCTTTGGTGTTGAAAAATAAGGAAGTTGAGATCCTAAAGGATTTTAGACCCATTAGTCTAGTGGGGAGTCTTTACAAAATCATAGAAAAGGTCCTCTTTGGAAGATTTCAAGAAGTCTTACCCTTGGTGATTTCCCAATTTCAGGGTGCTTTTGTTGAGGGACAACAAATTATTAATCAAATTTTGGTTGTAAATAAATGTGTGACAGAGAAGAAGATGCTAGGAAGAAAAGGCAACATATGCAAATTGGACTTAGAAAAGGCTTATGATTTATTGGATTGACCATTCCTCCTAGAGATTCTAGAGAAGATAGGTTTGGATGATTGATGGAGGATGTGGATCAAAGGAGGTATAAGCTCAGTGCACTATTTGATTATGATCAATGGTGTTGATAGAGATTTTTTCTCGGAAAAAAGAGGTTTGAGGCAAGGAGACCCACTATCACCTTGTTCACCTTGATTTTTGCAGTCCTAAGCAAAATGATTATTAAGGCTAATATGGATAACTCGATTAGAGGTTGGAGGGGGTTTGGGAGGAATGAGGTAGTAGTAACTCATTTACAATTTGCAGACGACATAATTTTATTCTTTGAGGAAGCCAATCAAGATAATTTGAGGAATTTGAAGGAGCTCATTAACACCTTTGATATTGTCCCTAATCTATAGGTGAAGATGGAAAAAAATTGGGTAGCAAGGATCTACTTGGGAGAGGAAGAAGTTCAAACAATGGCAAAGATTTTGGGTTGTGAGGTTAGAGATTGGCCATTAGAGTATTAGGACTGCTATTGGGAGGGAACCCGGGGGTTGAAAGCTTCTAGAAACTTTCAGTGGAGAGATTTGCCAAAAAGCTGGTCCTTTGGGCAAAGGATTTATGTCTCATTGGGAAGAAGAATAACCTTAATAATTTGTCAAAAAAACAAAGAATAACCTTAATTAAAGCCACAATGGCTAATCTACTCATCTATTTCCTATCTATCTTTCATATTCCGGTTAGAATGGCCAGGCAACTAGAGAAGTTTATGAGAGATTTTTTGTGGGAACAAGGGGAAGAAAGGAACACTTGGTGAAATGGGAATAGTTTAGCAAACCTAAGGAGCTGGATGGGCTAGGAATTGGACACCTGATTCATTGGAATGCAACTCTCTTAGGCAAATGGTTGTGGAGATTTCCCCTTGAAAGAGATAGATTGTAGCATACGATTATTGCAAGCACTCATGGTGTGCAAGACAATGACTAGGATGCAAAGGTAGCTCCTTTCTCCATTTTAGCATCTCCTTGGAAAGCAATACAAGAACTATACCCAAATTTCCTCATTTTTACTTGTTTTGATGTGGAAGTGGGAACAAGTTCTCTTTGGGAGGACCTCTAGTTGGGTGAGACTCCTCCTAAACTGCAGTTTCCTCTACTTTATACTCTTTCAAATTACAAACTTAAACCTATCTCAACTTTTGAGACCTTTTCCCAGGTGGGGTTAAATTGGGATTTTGGGTTTAGCTGTTTAGGGGGAAGCCTTAGAGATAATGAATGTCATTCCCTTGCTCAACTACTAGCTAAACTGGATTTAGCCTTTTTCGTTCAAAAAACATCAGCTTCTCCTGATTTTTTTTTATTATTTTTTTTAATTTTGTACTTGTGCTTTTTTCTTTAATACCCTTTTACAATCCAATACTTTGGGGGAGAACTTCCTAGTGAAAGAGATTTGGAGTAAGACTGTTGGGAAGTATTCCTTGGAAAGATAAATACCTGTGACATGCTCTAGAAAAGAAGGCCAAATAAATGCCTATCTCCTTATATGTGCTTCCTATGCAAAGCAAGTAGTGAAACTATCTCCCATTTACTAATCTCCTGCCTTTTTGTACTTTCTATTTGGGAATACTTTTGCTCTCTCTTTTTGTGCATGTGGGTCCCTCCTCCAGATGTGGTAAGTCTCTTTAGCTCAAGTTTTTTTGAGGCAGCCGAAGAAAAGAGGGAGAGCTATTTTGAGTTTTGTTTTCCTCTTGGGGAGGGTTAAGAGAGTTTACCTTTCCCTCTAGCTTGCTTTGTACTTTATCTTTAATTCTTTAATAAGAGGTTCTGTTATTGATAGAAAAAAGTGGGAGTGTTATGTAGAAGACGGTTAGAGCAGCAATGGTGTGGACTATATGGGAAGAAAGGAATGGGAGAATTTTCAATGAAATTAGTAGATCCAAGGAGAAATTAATATACACTATAAAGATCAAAGTGGCATGTTTGGTAAAGACAATGGAAAATTTCCTAGCTTTCTCGGTGAATGATATAATAAGAATGTGGGCTGAAGTGACACAATCATCTAAGGAAAAAGACAGGTTGGTTATGGAATGGAAATCTCTGCTAAGCAATATGTTAAAGCTGAAATTTGATGGGAGTTCTATGGCAATCCAGGGCCGGCGGGTATAGGGGGGTGTTCAGAGATTTCTGAGGAAGGGTGGTGGCTACACACTCAGGACCTATTGGAGTGGGAGACTCTTTGAAAGCTGAATTGATGGCCTTACTACAAGGCCTAAGATTAGCAAAGCAATCTGGCTTCCGCTGCTTGGAAGTAGTGGGGGACTCAAAGCTGATCATCACTTGGGAAAAGGCATTTGCCAAGTCCCTTGGATCTACAGGCATGTCTTCAGGGAAATAGAATGTCTCTCGAAATAGTTGAACACCTACATTTGGGTTAGAAGAAACTGCAAATGGGATAGCGGACCCATTAGCAAAACAATGGGTTAATAGACATCAGCTGTTTTGGGATTTGGTGTGAATCTTTTATTATCCTGGGTTGTTGGAATATCTCAATCTGATGTACTAAACTTCTTTCATATATTCAATAAAATATTCTTTACTGATAGAAAAATTAGGTTGTAGTTCTATTCATATCCCACCAACTATCCTTGGGCTGTCCTTTAACTAAATTATTAGATCCATTTAAATCGCATCCACTATTTTCGTTACACTTCCCAAAACAAATCTAAGATCATTCATGCTGAATACTGTAAATTGGTTTGATTTCACTGAAACTTGTGACAATGGTTTTGATATAAAATGTAAATTGTTTTTTTACCAAATAAAAACCCAACATCTGGGCATTTGGGCCTTGCATTTGGTATGATAGGCCAAAGTACTCATCAGGTTGACGGCATATGTCTCATTTGGTATGATAGGCCAAAGTACTCATCTGGGCATTTCCTATTCAACTTCTCGATATGCTTAATTATTTCTACAATCGGGCATATGTCTCATTATCTTGCATGTTTCTATCCTACCTAGTTCCCATTTCCCAGTAAAAACTCCAAAAAGTAAAGATTTTGACAGGACTTTCTTTGTGAAGAAATCCCTTGAGTGATAGTTGGTAAAAGTTCCTTTTGCAACCCAACACAAGAGCCATTATTCTTCATCCAGCTGAAACTCATGTGTCTCTTATTGATGTTCAGGACTGTTTCAAGTGTTTTTTTTTTTTTTTTTCAGTTGGTTATATGGTTTTACTGATTTAAAAACCTTGATCATTTTCCTTGAATCTAAATTATGAATTGAACTGTTATCACTTTTTATTCTTACTAACTTTTGTCTTCATCTTAGTTTTAACTGTCATTTTGTAATTCAGGTCGTGCGCTATCAGCTTTAGGAAGAAAAGATGATGCTCTTTTGGCTTGGGAGAAAGGTTATGAATGTGCTGTTCATCAATCTGCAGATTTGAAGCAATTGATGGAGCTAGAAGAGCTAATTACTTGTGCAAAACAAACAAAAACTATCATTTCTGAGGATCATGTTATGGAGTCCTCCAATCAAACTGTCCCTCTTTCTGATTCAGGACTTCAGAAATTTAGTGAAAACAATAAATCAAGTGATACATCTGAACTAAGCAGAAAGTTGAATGATACACATGAAATGTACAACAAATCAAGCGAAACATCTGAAATACACACCAAATCAAGTGATACAAATGAGATACACAAAAAGTCAAGAGATGCACCTGAACAACGGTGCAAATTGAGTGAGGAACCCAAGAGGAATAGTAAAATCTTTGTAACTGGCATTCCCAAAACCAAATCGATAAGCTTGGATTTTCGATTATCAAGAGGAATAGCACAGGTTTGTGTCAATTTCTCCTTTCTTGCATGCCTAAAACCTCAAAGCTTAGTGGTTTTTCTAAATTAAAATTTTAAATTCAGACTTACTGACCATTGTGTTAGTCTCTCCAGATCCTTTATTGAATCCTTTCTTATTTCTCTTAGATCATTTTGTTGTTGTTTGTAGTTATTTCTCCATATTCTAATTTCTTATCAGCACATATTTTGATTTTCATTCCAGCATATTATCTATATGTTGCATCCCTATTCAACACCTCTATCCTTGGCTAAGCATCTGTTATGCCCATTCTAAATCTATGCCCATAAACCCTGTTAGGCCATCCACAGTTAAATGATTACTTCTTATAATCCCTCTTTTCCACCTGATAGCTGTCAGACTCACCAAGGCATTTGATAGACTTATGCTATACGAATTAGATTTTTTTTTTAGTAGAAGATCAAGACTGTAATCAGTCTTGAATCCTAATAGGTTTTAGGTTTACAAAATAGAAGAAAAGTGAGAGAAAGAAGAGAGAATAGAAGAGGAACAGGAGAACACAAGTGGTTGAAAGGAGGAACAGATTCTAACAGTTCTGCTGCCGCCACTTTCTTATTATTTATAGGTTATGTTTAGTACACAATGGAAAGGACACATCTGCCTTTAGTACTTACATAATAAATAAAGTAAATAAGGCTGAAATAAATAACAACTGAATTAACAAACTGACTCAAACTGACACTACTATAACTGGAACAAATAAGTACACATGCTGTCCTACGAACACAGTGGGGACCACTGCAGTGGGGCCCACATCAGTGTTCTCTACACTTTTTTTCAGTAGACTTTTTTTCCCTTTTGATGCATTTTCTGGTTAAAATTTGATGGATGGGGAAAATTTGTATATTGAAAGAGTTTCACACCATGAACTTCTGTATCGACTGCATGCTACCTCCTCCCTATTTTCTTCCTGTGTGTTACATTGTGGTTCTGTTGGAATTGCAAACTTCTACTTTTTTTTTGGGGGGGGGGGACAACAATGTTCTCAACCCATCTTGTACCGGCCAGTCAGACTGGTGACCTGACAATCTGGTAATAATCCCAGTTTGTGTCAACCTCTAACCTGCCATATTACAGAAAATTGTTGGCTCGGTCAACAACTCAATCGAATGGTTGAACCATTGACCTGTTTAATGGGTTTCTGTTTTTTTGTAGTATTTTAGTTTTTTGATATTTTTTTATAATGATGACATCTTGGGTTGACTGTTGATCCGGACAGTTGAACTGCTGAACTGTCAACCTGGAGGGAAAAGTGATTCAACCTCCAGGCTAGGTTTTTAAAACACTCATGGACAACTCAACCAAGCCTTACCCCAACTATACTGTTTTGATGAATTCCTATTTGTAACAATGCAAGAGTGTTTTTTCCAGGTAAATGAAGGGAAATATGCAAGTGCTGTTTCTATCTTTGACCAGGTTATACTTTCTAGATACGTGTCTCATCATGCTTCTTTCAATTTTCATCCGTTTTTGAATTTGTCCATTTATGCTGTTTTTTGGTTCCTCTGATTATCATCAAAACTATGCATACAGATATTGAGAGAGAATCCTACTTATCCTGAGGCATTGATAGGAAGGGGAACAGCATATGCATTCCAGCGAGAACTTGATGCTGCTATTTCTGACTTTACAAAGGTACAAACCACCTGAATTCTGTCACAACTTGTTTTTGCAGATTTCTTCCTCCTAGTTATAACTGCATTGCATATTGTATTTTCTAGGCCATAGAATCAAACCCATCAGCTGGAGAGGCATGGAAACGACGGGGGCAGGCTCAGGCTGCCTTGGGGAAATCTGTAGAGGCAAGATTTCACTGCTTCTTCCTCGAATTCAGCTGCCTTTTTACTAATAACTTGGAAAAATTTACTAATGCTTTCTCTGGTCACCTAAAATTTGTTGCTTCTTGTTTTTTGGATCTGAGATAAAATTTAACTCTAATGAAATGGTTAAGAAGGGGAAAACAAAATGAGGAAGGAAAAAGAAAGGGACCATAGGAGAAGTTTATAATGATGATGGCAAATTGCAATACAAATTACCCCTTGGGACCAGTCATCCAACATGATAATCCTTCTCACTAATCAACGTTAATCAGGGGAGAACTAGGATTTTGTTTGGATAAGCTTTTGCTTTTGTGTTTTTCAGAGGACAAAAACACGAAATATATTTCATACTTTTACTGTGTAGTTTTGCAGTTTGGTAAATATTGTTTTCAAAACAAGGTTTTGAAAGTGAAAGCATAAATAAGCGTTTGGTTGTGACATATTGCTTTACCACAATCGACATGAAAAATTCTACATGTCAGCATATTATTTGTGCCGTGTTCATCTTGCCACGTGGCAAATCCACATGTTTTCAAAGAGCCTATCTCTTTTAAGCTGCAATGTGCCATCAAATCAGCCAGGCCATGTGCTGTGGTTTGTAAAACAGTTGTTAAAAATGACAATGGTTATGACATGCTGTACAAATTAATACCACGTGGCACAATTTTTTGCCATGTATCAACTATGAAATTCTTTCCAACTGAAAACTTTCATGACCTAGAGACATGACATAAGAGTGTCATGTGGCACAAAAGTGCAGCATGGCAATTCTAAATATGTGGCATAAAAGTGTCACATGGCATGCCATGTCTTTACAGTATATATAAATATGGCATGAGGGAAGGCTTTACATGCTCACGTCTTCCGTTTGGCTTTTTGCGAAAAAGAAAAAATGACCCAAGCTGGCAGCCAATGCATGAAGCATCCTATTCTTCATCATGCTTTTTATTGCAGAAGTGTTTTTGCGTTGAACAACACATGTTACCAAACTTTGAAGCAGTTTTTTGCTGCCTAAAGCACAAAGGTACTTTCAGAAAGCTTATCCAACACAATCCTAGCTTGAAGCTGACTCGTGGATATGGTCAAGTGTGAGATTATTCAATGAAGTATTTCTCTTTCATGAAGCTGAATTAGTCAAATATATACTGAAAGAAAATGGGTATGGATGGAGAGTCACAAGAAAGTATTGTAACCATGTAAACACATTGCAACACATGTCAGGCTACCTTGACAATTCTTGATTGTCATAATAAGGTAGTAGATGTTAGAGGTAGTCTCTATTTTTCATATTGTAGAGATGCAGTAAATTAGTTTGTTGTTCCGTTGGTTATTATATTTTTTATTGTTGTCTTGTTATTTTTATTAGAATGTTACTTTTCTTTCTTTCTTACTGGGCAGCAGGGGTATTCCTGTCATTGTATACGGCTTTTAAGTGATAAATATAAATTGTCTTAGGGGCGGTAGGTAGTTAGATTTTTGCACTTTTTTTATCATTCTTCTTCTCTTCTACCATCTTCTTCTCCTTCTCTTCTGTTTTCTCTGTTCTTTTTCTTTTACTGTTTTTTTCTTTACTAAAATGGGTCTGGGTACCATTGGTTACATCCAACTCATATATTAGTGGATTGTTTTGTATCATTTGGGGTAGGAAAAAGGCATGCACTCACAGAGTGATTTGATTTTTTATTTGATTGTTGGCAATTTTTGTGTTTTATTGTAGGGTTGCAAGAAAGTGTTGTGACCATGTGAACTCATCAAAACCATAGCCTAACATGTTGAGCAATTAGCTCAAACAACCATGGAACTTACATGCAACCCTCGAATAAAGCACACACATGCTATCAATCAAATGAAAAACCAAACCACCCATGAATGCACTCATTGGGTGATTTGTTTTTTCATTTGATTGATGGCATGTTTATGTTTTATTGAAAGATTGCATGAAGGTATTGTGGTCATAGTAAGGTAGTAGACCCTAGAGTCAATCTCTATCTTTTTATATGTTAGTGTGTCATTTGAGATAGCAATATCAGGATGCACTCATTGGATAATTTGTTTTTTCATTTGATTAATAGCATGTCTGTTTTATTAGAGGATTGCAAGCAAGTGTTGTGACCACGTGAAAACATCAAACCAAATCATCCAGGAAAACACTCACCGGGTGATTTTGTTTTTCATTTGGTTGATAGCATGTTGTGTTTTATTGGAAGGTCATGAGATCTCATTGCTCCACATGTTAAATTATGTTTGTATTTCTTGATTGTGAAAGTAAGGTAATGGACCCTAGAGGCATAGTTTTCAAGGCATCAAGGTGAGGCTAGGTAATGTCTTTTTTTTTTCCCTGAATAAAAGGATAAAAACCATGAATCATAGGGTATTTCCTTAGGTTCCATAGCAATCAACAACTATCTCTTTTATGGTAGTAAATTAAAAATAAAATTTATTAAAAACCATCTTTTGCTATTAATTGTCTATAATATTCATAAAAAATTTATAAGCTTAATTTGAAACATAGAAACTCAACGTATTCATGATAAAAATGGAAAAAAGAAAAGAAATTTCAGAAAATAGAGGGGTTGAGCCTCTACTTTTGTCCTAGGAAAAGAAGAAAACAAAACAAAGGGTAAAAGAAGAAGAAGAAGATGATGATCATGATGAAAATAATTGATATGTGTTGCTTGGATAAAATTTTGAGTTCTTCTGTGCTTATTGGTTCAAGTTTTGATGTGTTCGAGGGTTCAAGGCAGTATAAATGTTGATTGAGCCCTAACAAAAGAGAAGAATAATAAAAAGAAACTAGTATTTTAACTTAAACTGAATAATTTAGTTTAATAATGTCTATTTTATTAATATAATTTCAAAAAAGCTAAGAATATAAAAGTATCAATAGGACCATGTAAAATCATCTTAGCGATTATGCAAGCCGACCTTCCATGAGTGTCTTATTGCCTACCTGTGTCTTCTTCGCCTGTACTGGGTGACTCTAGTAAGGAAACATTCCAGTGTTAAGTGCTAGGATTGATCAACGACATTGGGTGTATAATAGGAAGAGAAGAATCTCTATACATGTTGGTGGAGGGGTTGGTGTTGAAGGGGGAGAAGTGTATGAACAGGGGGAGTCAAGGGAGGAAGATAGGGGGGCAAGGAGGTGATAGAGGTTCCTGAGGGAGATGAATGCTCAGGTAAGGGGAACATTAATGGGGGAAGGGTGGACATTGATCAACTAGTTGAGAGACAAGTGGTAGTGGGGAAGTCTCTTGGTCTATTCTTCTTGGGTGGGAAGAATGTGGTTAGGAAAGCAATTTATTTTAATCCCCAAACTTTACTCCAGGTGGAGGGGTGCCACCGAAAATTGTATTAAAAGATATAAAAAAAAGTACCTTTGAGGGCGAACATAAAAGCCTAATCCCTCTAAAGAAGCTATACATGGGGATAATCGGCTTATAAAAAACAACAAGAAAGCATCCAAGATACTCTAAAATCAATGTGAACGAAGAAAAGGGATCCCACACCCATCAACCCTGATCAGAGTGCTGACGTGAGAAGGGAGATCCTCCAGACTTGTAAAGAACTTTTGCTGCGTGTGAGAACATCTTAGCTTAGAGAGAGCACCAGCCGGCTGGTTTGCTTCCCTATAAATATAAATATGTAAAAAATTAGTCTCTAAGGCTCAGTTTGAAAGGAGTACAAATACAAATATGTAGAATGCAAAACCTTATATTTTGTATGTATTTGCACTGTACATATTTGTATTTGTACTCCTTCCAAACTGTGCCTAAGGTATTCACCATATCTGTAATCCGTATATGCTGTACCACAGTTTCTAAGGAGGTGAAGCTCTGCCCATGATGATATGAAGTAAAACCAAGGAGTCTGACTCCACCAAAATCCTATACAATCTCCCAAAGCTTATGCCAAAAGGAGCCCATCCAACAGAGCATTTGCCTCTGCCATTAAATATGTGTCAACTCCATATTGGTTATGAAAAGCTCTGATAAATCCATTGTGACCATCCCTTAGAAGCCACCTCCACCACATAGCCCTGGATTTCCTTGTGACGCACCATCAACATTCAGCTTCACAAATCTGCCACAAACTGGATTTAGGTAAAACTGTAGACCACCTTCATTCTTTTTGGCTTGACACGACAGGAGAAATATCAAGACCCATGGCTAAGATTGAGGTACATTGGCTATGACTAGCTGGGCACTGGAAGTTAATCAAAGGAGATATCTCATGAGCCCACCTCAAAATTAACCAAATCACCACCTGTGAACATCTATATCTGCCTTTTGACTGCTGTTGGTTTCTCTCTTTCCATATTTCCCACATAGTAAAACAATCCACCATGCCCAAAAGGGTTGCCCATTGGTTTGCCACTTCAGAAGCAATCTGGAACCAGCCAAGCAAGAGCTCCCTTGCTGATTCAGTACCCCTAAATTCCACACCCAGAATTCTACTGAAGTGACCCCATTACTTCTTCTCCAGGAAACCATGCACCAGAAGATGATCCATATCTTCCACACTAGGTTCTCTACGACAGTTATATTGAGAGACTAAAGCAATATCCAGTCTTTGGATATCCACATCTACTCCCAATGTACCCATCAATATTTTCCAGACAAAGAAACTGATTTTCGTTGGAATCCCCTTATTCCACACAAATTTATACCAATCCACTGTTGGCCTGGGGGTTTGAAGCATATTCCAAGCTGATTTAGTTGAGAAATCTCCTTTGGAATCCCTAGTCCAAACAATAGTATCCTTCCTATTGGAAATTGTAATATGGGAATTGCAAATCATCTCAATCACCCCCTGGCTCAAAATATTTGTGACACCCACTAGATTCCAGTCACCATTTTCATTAAGAGCATCATGAACTAGAATGCCCACGTCCAAGCCCTCTACATGCGTAACCTGATTAATTAATGGTCCCACTTCCAACCATTTGTTGAGCCAAAAATCGACATGACCCTCTCCAATCATCCAAATAGAAGAGTCAACAAGGTCCTGTATCATGTTAAAATTTCTCTTTCAAGTCCAGGTGGCATAAAAATGACAAGAAGCAATATAAAAGTGATTATGGGTGGAGGAACTTAGCCTTAAAGAATTCTGACCAAAGAGTAGAATGGAACAATACCTTCCAAAGGGCTTTCAGTCGAAGATTTATGCACATCTGCCAACTTCTTGATCTGCAAACCCCCTCTTGGTAAGGTCTCGTAATTCTTTCCCAGGAAATCCAGCAATGCTTCTTCTCTAAATCCATACTGGACCATAGAAAGGATGCAAGCATATTTTCAATTCTTCGAAGCACAGTACATGGGGTGTGCACTGCTGTGATAATATGGAGTGGAATGCTATTCAACACATGCCTTATCAACATCAACTTAACCCCGGCTGAGAGCAGCTTCCCCTTCAATCCAGCAATTCTAGCACCAATTCTGTCCACAAACTCATCAAAATGAGCTATTTTCAATCTTCATTTTGTAACTGGAACTCCAAAGTACACAAATGGCATTTTCTTGTGGGCATAACCAACGGCATTCTCAATCACCTGAATTCTGGTCCAGGTTGCCTTACATGACGTGAAAAAAAAAAACAACTTTTGGATGTGTTCACCAACTGTCCAGAGCAGGCCTCATATCTGTGGATCACCTCCTGAGGAGGGGGGTGAGGTGTGGGAGGAAGGAGAAGGATGAGAAGAAGGGTTTGTGGAGGAAGAGTGAAAGAAGCTGGTTGTAAGGTGAAGGTGAGTGGGCTGGGGGAGGTTTGCAGTTGAGGATGAAATTCTTGACATGAAATGTTAGGGAGTTGAGAGAGGGAAGAAGGACATTGGTGAGGAATGTGCTGCGGAAACACGTATAAAAAAAAAGAATGTGCTGAGAAAACATAACTTGGATGTAGTGTTGTTGCAGGAAACAAATCTGGAATTCTCTATTTGAAGACAAGACTTGGAGTTTGGAATTTGGATAGGTTGGTAGCATCTATTTGCAGGTCTTACCAGAGTGGGTTTTGGTTCTTTCAGATTTTGTTCTAGTTAATAAAGAGGATTTTGGGGATAGACTTTGGGAAGTGTTGGAATTTCAATTATGTAATGTTAGTGATTTATTTTAATTTGGTTTTGTGTTTGAAGCTGTTGTCTTAACACCTTTTCAGCTTGTAATGTTTTTCTAATAAATTTTTTCCTTTTACTATACTTGAAACACAGCTGCAGCAGTCCTAGGTTAGTTCGAAATCTGTTCAAGAGAAGAAAGGAAGAAGAAAGAAGAAAAGAAGAAGAAGAGGAGAGGAGAAGGAATGAGAGAAAGAGAGAGCAGAATGAATTAGTTCTGCTGCCCCCTCATTGGCTTTTATGTTAGTTGAGAAAAATAAGATACAATGACAAAAATACCCCTGTCGGCTGTGACAGAGAGAAAAAAACAAGTACAGCAGTCTGAAACAAAACAAATAAGGTATCCCTAGAACATATAGAACCAACTAGGTATCCCTAACTACATCTCTACACTCCCCCTCAGTTGGGAATAGATATTGAGCATTTCCAACTTGCATAAATCTGTTTCCAGCTTGACTTTAGGGACGGCCTTGGTGAAGATATCAGCCAGTTGCATATCAGAGGCAATATATGGCAAGCACACTTATTGAGAGGCTACTCTCTCCCTAATAAAGTGTCGATCCACTTTAATGTGTTTTGTCCTGTAATGCTGTATTGGGTTATGGGCAATATTAATAGCAACTTGATTGTCACAATAAAACATTAAGGGCTTCTCATGCTCAATTTCAAGTTCTTCAAGTAAGGATCTCAGCCATAGAACTTTTGCCACTCTATGAGCCATAAATTTGTATTCTGTTTCAGCACTTAAACGAGCTACTACATTTTGTTTCTTACTTTGCCATGAAACCAGATTTCCTCCATTAAAGGCATAGTACCCGGAGGTAGATCTCCTGTCATCTACACATCTAGCCCAATCTGCATTAGTATACACCTCAATCTTCATATGACCACTATTCTTGAGGAGTATTCTATGACCTGGACACCTCTTGAGATAAGCTAGTTTCCTTCATTGTTTGCTCTTTCTGATTTTAAAAATGAGCCAATCTCGTCTTTTACCACTCCGTCCTCTTCCATTTCTGGGATTGGGTGGAATTTGGGTCTAAGAAGGGATTTGAGGGACTCAGACTTTGACACTATTTTGAGCCTTATTGCAATTCTTGATAACGTTGTCTTAGACCCCACTAGGGCGGATTCTAGAATTTGGACACCTTCTCCC